>JAPEVW010000037.1:1564170-1799170 GCA_027921565.1 Artemia sinica
AAAAAGGGGATAAACACCCCCAAAAGGCAAGCGATATTCACAATAATCAAACCATCAAATTCAACGTATCGGAGAACCCTAGTAAAGAGATTCTATGTACTAGGGTATAAAGAAATTCGGGTACTTTTTGCCTCAAAGAGGACAAAATTAATATGGATCAAATATTATGATATAGGCAATCGCTTTAAGACCATCTATAAACTATATAGGCAATCGATTTAGGATAATCTATAAGCTATATATTGATATTCCCAGTTTTAGAGGAATGTTATACAGTGGTACATTAGTACCTAGAAAGTCACACAGTCCTAAAAGAGGGGGAGGGGGTGCCAGACAGCTCACACAATGAATTTTAGCACTCTCCATTAGTCTCTAGCTAAATATGGAGTGAGGTCTAGGGAGAGGGGTTAGGAATTAAACACTATTCTCTCTTCATTTCAACTAACCCACAGAACTGTGGGGTGATATCTTTCGTCTTGTTGCAGAAAAATGTTTGGTACTTATGTGTTATCCCGACCCCACTTAAGAAGTGCAGTTATAAATCCAAAACAATTCTTACTTCATAATATGCAGAATAATTGTAGCTAATATGTTTAGCATGCAGCCCCGTCATACTTAATCCCTAGCCCCCCTGATTTGCAAATAAAATAACCCATATTTTATACTTTCCATGCATTCTGCCACCCGTAACTTGCTTTTCCAGTTTTTGTTTCGTCACAGTTGATTCAATTAACAGGTACACGGGTTGAAACAAGAGACGCATTGCGAGAATAGACGTGCCAAATTTTTCTTTGATAACATAAGACATTTTTCATATTCATACCAGAACAAAAGGTGGAGGGGTGGGGATTCATGTGCGAGTAATAATTGTGAATGAAAACAAGTAATAAAAGACGACAAAAGGTAAGTTAAGAACAACTACGAGCTATTCGTTAGGAGACAAGCATACGCGATATTACGACATTTAATGTCTGAGCCGCATCAAGTCAAATTTGTCGACAAAAAAACAAGTTTTATGAACGATATGTGTTTTTTTACATGATTTTAACGTCAAGATCGTAATTCAGAAGCAGAAGACAAGAAATTGGTTGTAAAATCTTGCAACACTCATTCAAAAAGTTATATTCATAGCCCATATCTAGTTTTATCATCAATAACACAAGACATCAAAGCCAATATAACATATTAGCTAGAAACATTTTTACAAGTATAGACAGTAACGTTATATTGGGCACAAAAAAAGAAAATTAATATCAAACAGTTTTTAGCAAACACTCCAATGATAACTTTGAAGCGAAATGCACTGGTTTACTCTATTAGAAAAATAAATATTTATGTTCATCAGAATATTGTTGAATAACCAAAAAAAGAGGGAAAATCAAGCTCAACTTTGCTCTTGTACAGGTCCATTAGAGCAAAAACTTCTTCTAATGGGAACTGACCAATTCCAGCGGAAATAGCTCCCCAGACTGCCTTCGTATTAAGGTTGTTTGATATCGGTTTTGATATAGTGCTTGGGACGTAGGATCCATCACCTTTATCACTTGTCACGCACATTGGATGGTCAAGATTCACAGTTACTGTTGATGTTGTTGGCTCTTTCGTCAGCGTGATTTTTTCTTTGCAGCCAGTGCATTCAAAATAAATTCGGAGAAGAAGACCAATTTTTCCAATATTTTGGATTTTAGGCCTCCCAGGATCGCCTTTATCACAGCTAGAAAGAAAGAGTAATTGAGCTTCTTTTTATTATAATCTAAAATCTTTCGCTGCTATATAAGAAGAAAGGGAGGGTGGAAGATGAAATGAAACTGATCTTGGAAGTTTTGTTTTTATAGGTTAATGTTCATTTCTATTTATCATTAAATAAAAAAACTTTTTTTTTCAAGCGAAAGTAAGCAGCAGTATAAAAAAGTAAAACGAACAGAAATTATTCCAAACATGAGGGTACCCCTCCTCAATTCCTCGCTCTTTACCCTCAAGTTTGACTTCTTACCAAAATTCTTCATGGATCATAAGCCGTCGCTCAACACTTTTATTCACTTTCACCAAGGAAATAATTTTAATTTAAAAATTCCTCCGGGGTAAAAAAAAACCCTCCTGAACAATACCATCCTCGCTGAAAATTCTTCATGAAATATTTACACTGGAAAATCTTCGTCCTCTCTCCCAAAAAGTTTCCGTATATTTCCCAATAACAAACACTTTTGATTGGTAGCACTAAACTAAATTATTTTCATACATTTGGAATCAGCGTAAAATACATTTCTTGTGATATATCATTTAGAATTATGGTTACTGTTGGTTCAAGCTGCTCCTTATTTACAACAGCTCTCTACGAAGAACTGTTTATTTTCCAGTAAAGTCAACATAGTGAAACGTGTGTATACTTTACGAAAAGTGTACCCCTTTCAGTAGTTTGGCAAAGATAGAAAAAAAGCCTGAACAATTCAATAATGACTTTTGCCCTTTATAGGTAATTGTACCTTCACCATGCAGCCCCTACTATGTACAGGATCTTGTGCACGAGTATTCCGAAGCTAAATTTAATTACACTTGGGAACTTTTTTAGTTTTAGTTGTGTTTTACACCTGTTTTTGCATATTGCTTGCTTTTTCCCCAAAGAATTTGAAGTATTTGGAGTATTTGGAGTATTTTCACCAATACTTTTAGTTTTTCTGCAAGATGAAAACAGGAGCCTAGAGAATAAGCTCATGCCAGGGTTTCCTTGTAACTCTACCCTCATTCAATCCAACTCTGTTTAAATCAACCTCTATGCAACTCAAACTCAATTTAATACAACCTCTGCAACAGACTAGGTTAGGTTAAAAGAACGTATCCGTTCTTAGGGGTGGGGCAACAGGGTCAGCTTCCCCGGCGCTACATCAAGGAAGGAGACGCCGGAGGATTGCCTACTTTAATCGAATTTTTCACTCTCATTCGGCTTTTTTGCTTTTATTTGAGTCGGGAGGGGGGAACTGTAATTAATTTTGGTACTTTTTAAATATCCAGCACACAATCGAGAAGTGAGTGTGTTATGAATATTTAACAAGTACCTAATTTTTCCCGGGGCACCGCCAACCTCAGGGACAGCTCTGTAATAGAGGGGGGATTGCGGCTAATGTTGTTGATAACATTTCAAGGAAAGGTCCTAATAAAATAACAGTAGTACTATATAATTTATTTTTCCATATATCATGATCGTATTTATAGCAATATAGTGTTGCTTAAGAGTACAGTTCTATCGGTTCTAGATATTTAACCCCCCAGAAAATACCCCCCCCCCCCGCATAAAATACCACCCCAGAAAATACCCCCACTGCGGAAAATCTACCCCCCTCGCGGAAAAAAACCGTATAAAATACCCCTCCCGCGGAAAATACCTCCCATAGAAAATACCCCCCTCCCGCGCAAAGAGGTATGAAAGGAGTTGCCCCTTCCACAAGACCTTGCTCTTTACGCTAAAGTTTTGACTTTTTGTCTTAATTCTTTACGACTGATTCCTGAAACACAATTGCCGTTTAATTAGAACAATAAGCTTTGTTTTAAAATTCTATAAAAAAAAACTTTAGCGTAAAGAGCGAGGTCTTGAGGAGGAGGCAACCCCTTTCATATACGTAATAATTTCAGTTCGTTCTAAATTTTGACGTTGCTCCTTACTTTCACTTGAAAAAGCTTGTTTTTTTTTATTTAATTTTTGATCGTTTTCAAATAATACCGGGAAATCCGGCTCTCTCTCCATGAAAAATTCCGGTATTTGTGTATTATACGCCACTCACTCAAGTTTACGATGTGTAATACTCGAGAAGAAACCGGTTTCTTTGCTAGTTTCTTCGTTATTTTAGCAACAAATTTGCGCTATATATTTTCACATTGGGGGGGGGGGGTAAAGTATACCGAATCTGCATGCAAAATAAGTTAGGTACAATTATTCTTCATATTATGAAGTAAGAATTGTTTTCTGACTTCAAACTGTCCAAATACTTTACCCCCTCCCCCTTATGTGCAAATATATAGCCCAAATTATATATTTCCCATCTATTATGTCATTTGTCCTTGTCTTGTCTCGCGCTAACCTGAAAGAAACTAACGAAGAAACTGATTTGTTCTCGAGTTTTACACAGCGTAAACTTGAGTGAGTGGCGCATAATACACAAGTACCATTCCTCCCCCCCTACGGAAAAAAACTCAAGTAAAATGCTCAAATTTGGAAAGACTTATTTTCCCCGAGGGGTATTTTTCGTGGGGGTACACGCTGGCCACCAATTCTAACATATATAAACAATTAGAACTAAGAAATTGTCACTGAATAATTGCGGTTTGTTTTTATTAATCAGAGTATGATGTTTCCTTCCATTATTACCCATATTTTGGAGTGTCTGTTAAAATAACATTTTATCTAGTAATTGTATTGAAATCTTAGCGAAAATTTTTTCATCAGGTCAAGAAAGTGACAATAAAGTTATAGATATTACTTTTTCTTTCATTGGTTTGGCATTACGAACCAACTGTTGATGAAAAATAAGGGGGAAAACGATACCTACAAAATTAGTTTTTCAACTATATCTGTGGCCAGTCAAGCCATTAGTTCCATTGTAACGGTACTGATTATTACTTGGAAACAGGGGTGGATCCAGGATTTTTTTTAGGGGATGGGGCGCAAAATAGGTTGATCCTATAAAAAAAATTAGGGGGGGGGCGAAATAGGTTGATCCGATAAACTTGCGTTAGGAGCAAGTTTAATTAACGCAAACTTGGGTTAATTAAGTAAATTATACTACTTTAAACTACGCTAGGGGGGCGCCCCCCTCTCCCCCCTGGATCCGCCACTGCTTGGAAAAAGCGCGAATGGCAAATTTATGAGTATATTTATTTTTTCACAAGCTAACTTTCAAAATTTTACCCGTAATTCGGTAAAATGAACGAATATGAAGATAATTTTATCTTTTTCATGTTACATTTTCATTTGCCTACTTAGTGTGGATTGGAAACAAATGTACATAGATTAATTAAACGTACATAAATAAATTATATTGAGATTTGTAAGCGACTTTGAACAAAATAATACCAAAAGAAATAAGTCCTTTTGTTCTATAAAGAAAATGCATCGAATTGGATATCCAAGATTAGATAAAACAGAACAAATGCAAATAAAAAATATTACTTACTTCTTCTTCTTCTATTTAACAGCAGGTGGGCTTTTCAGTGATACTATTTAGCCCTTTTCCTTTTGCTTCACTCTGTGGGCTACAGAGCTACTGGCTTGATTGCCTCATGATTATTAGATATCTTTCAGTAGATCTTTCGACTCTAGGAGTTCAATTATGAGTTGATAGATGTCGATTTCTATGCTCTGTGTGCAGGTATAGTTGGCTAGGCTCTTGGCTGATAGTGAGATTTTGTGGTGTTTGAAGCATTTTAACAGTTTGCAAAGCAAGGTATGTTGTGCAGATGTCAGCATATTACATTCAAATAGGCAATGGTCAATTGTTTCATTATTCATATTACAATGCTACAAAGAGGAGACAGGGGAATTGGACCACTTGAATTAGAAAACTTATACGAGAATGCAAGAAAATTTAGTCCATTTGTTCCAGAGCGAATTCTATGATAAATTTTAGAAAGATACTTATTGGGAAAGGGTGAAAGGATAGGATTAATCTTATTAAAATTAATATCTGATAGCCTCCATCGGTAAATATGTCTAATCGGGATTGGTCTCCCACTTGGCTGGTCAATATTTATAGCATGTTTGCTATTTCATCAACCTGATGATTACCACTTATGCCAGAGTGGCTAGGAATATTCTGAAACTAAGTTTTTATGCCTCTTGAAGCAAGATTATCTATAATACTGAGACAATGATAGGTGTCATTGTCCAACTTATACTGAGGAGCTGAGGCCAGCAACTCAAGGCTGGATAAAGAGTCGGAATATACAATAATGTTATTTGAATTTGCAATCAAAGGTTGCTTTTCCTTAATGTGTTCTAATGCCATGATTGTGGCATTTAACTCAGCAGACATTATAGATAAATTAATTATATAATCTCTCGCCCATTGTAATTTTCAGGTGAGGAAGGAAAGCACCACTTGCTACCTTCTCATTCATTTTTGACCCATCAACAAATATTTGGAAGTGATTTTTATAGGTAATTGTATTAAGTTCAGCAAATTTTTTCTGGACAAAAGCGATGGGGGTTAAATCTTGAGTCCACTTTGAGAAATCA
This sequence comes from Artemia sinica, assembly GCA_027921565.1. Classification (NCBI taxonomy): domain Eukaryota; kingdom Metazoa; phylum Arthropoda; class Branchiopoda; order Anostraca; family Artemiidae; genus Artemia; species Artemia sinica. The sequence goes on from JAPEVW010000037.1 coordinate 1,570,397, forward strand.
GTATGTATTATGGGACTTGACCAATTCCATGGAGGGGATTGGGGGAAAGTGGGTGCAATAGACTTTGCTGGTACGGGGAACTTCTTCTGAATGCTGGCATACTCATCTGCAATGCCTCTATACATGGCTGGATTTCTTAACCAATTATGTAGGGTGTGTGAGCTATTTGATTAAATTTTTGTAAGATTTTTTGTCAAGAAAAAGCTACGTCTCTCCCTTATTGTTGTTAATCCACTCTCCATAAGCAGAAACTTGGTGCTTGTGGGTTTCCCAAGACCAAATATGAGACGTATTATAACATTTTGTGTTGTTACAATTTTTTGCATCTGGGTCTTTAATCATGCACCATATACGATCAGCCCATAGTCAATATGGGGTCTTATATGTGATTTATAAAACTGGAGTAAGGTTTTCTCCTTACAGCCCCAGGGTGTGGAAAGAAGTCTTTTTAGTATATTTGTTTTTCTATAGCATTTTTTTATTGTGTTTGAAATGTGGAGGTGGAAATTAAGTTTTTGGTCAAGCATGAGACCTAGGTAATTAATATGATTATCTTCTGGAATAGTTGTTTTATTTAGAGTTAGTTTTGCATTAACATGGTTTCGCTTCCGGTGAAATTGGATTATTTTTGACTTGGTGGGTGCAATGGGTAAATCTGAATGTTGAGAGAATTTTTCAAATTGGAAAAGTGACTTTTGCAGATTTGACAGTGCTATCTCAAAGGTGTTGCCAGATGACCATAGCACCAGATCGTCAGCATATTGTAGATTCGTGTGGGTAGATCATGTCCCAGAGATATAGGGCAAAGAGGAGGCAACTGAGGACTGCTCCCTGAGGTAGGCCTTTGGTAATTGTCTTTTGGGGTGAAGAGGCTGAACCATCACAAACAATGAGACTTCGCACTTCTATGAAGGATTTTATAAAAGATACTAGCTTGGGGGGTAGTCCAAGGTTTGCAAGTTTATTTAAAAGGATTTGGTGGTTCACATTGTCATATGCCCCTTCAAAATCTAGGAAAGCTGCAACTAGGACATTATTTTTTGAGAATGATTCATTTATTGCATTTGTTAGCAAAATGAAAGCATCTGTTGAGGAGTGGTGTTTCCTGAATCCAGTTTGAGTGTGAGGGATCATATTGTTTTTTTCAACAAACCAGAGGAGTCTGTAATAGATCATTTTCTCCATTATTTTCCCCATCACAGGAGTAACTTTTGCATATCATTATGGGTCTATAGGACTCAGGGTTCTCTTTGGGTTTATTTTCTTTAGGATTGGTAGGAGGGACGAACATTTCCATATATTGGGGAACATAGAAGATGCCCAAGCGTGATTATAACAATTTAGCAGTTCTTGTTTGTATGAAGGGGTGAGATTCTTTATCCATGTAGGGTGTATATTGTCATAGCTGCCGCTAGTTTTGGTCCAAATATGATGTATTGCATTATTCATTTCCTGGATTGAAAATGGACTACTTATATACTCGGATCCTGGGCGTGGTTGGTAACTTGGGTTCATAGGAATTGGGGACATTTTGCTTCGATTATTGGATGTTAGCTTATTAACAAAAAGAGTTGCAAATAGCTTAGCTTTTTCATTATCATTGTCATAATGGGTATTATTATGTATAAGCTCATACAGGAGTGGGTTGGGGGAAATCTTTCCCACAGATGTGGCTTATGACTGTATGTATAATTGGCTCATGTGTTTCTCTGGAGAGATTATTTGCAAAACTATTCCAGTAATTATATTTAGCATCTATTATAGTCCTTTTTAGATTAGATTCTGCTTGTAATTTTTTTAAATATGTAGTAGGTGATGTTTTTTTTTTTAATTCTGTCCTAGCAGCCTTTTTTATTCTCCATTTATTTTGGCACTCATTTGTCAACCATGCTTTAGGAATGTGTTTAGAGTAGGTTTTCTTAGGTGTTGTCCTGGGGATAGCATGATTAGCTGTATTTATTAGTAAAGATGTCAAGACTTCAGCATGTGTGTCAACTGTTGTGTTTGAAATGTATGAATTATTGGGTGAAACTTGTAATTTCATCATTTAGCTTATTTTGGAACATAGACCAATTTGCTTTAGTGTTGATATATTTGGAGGTATGTGGTAGAGTTTCAGAAGGTTCATTTAGGGAGCAAACTATAGCAAAGTGGTCAGTACATAGACTATCAATTTTATTTATATAAATTTTATTCAAAATATTTAATGACACAATTTGTAGGTCAATTGTGGAGAATCTGCCACTTTTGGGGTTGAAATAAGTATTCAGGTTTGTAGGGGTAGCAACAGCTAATTCATTATTATTTGAAGTCATATGCTCAATCAATTTACCAGCTTTATTTGCTGGTTTATTCCCCAACAAAAGGCTGTGGGCATTGAAATCTCCACAAATAATGATATTTTTTAACATATTAGAATTATTTATATAATTAAAGAAATCCATGGCATCTGTAGTTTGGCCATTAGGGTTATAAACGCTTATTATGTGGGTTTTTATATTATTCATCCAAACACTGATACCAATTGCATCAACATCATTTGCAAAATCTAGAAAATTTATGCCACAGAGTTTTATATTATTTTTAACTATTAGAGCTACTCCACCTCCTTTTCTCTCTGATGATCTATCCTTTCTCAGGATAGTATATCACAGAGACTTAATTTGCTGATTTTGGGTTAAATGAGTCTCCTGGAGGCAAGCAATATTAATGGAATTATTATTTATAAAAGACATTAGTTCATTTAGCTTATTTTCTATGAGTGATCTTATGTTCCACTGGAGTATTGATATGTGTTCAGTTGTTGATTTATTTTTCATATGACTGTGTATCAATGTTCAGCTTTGTTAAAAGTAAAGCAAGATCTTTTTTTTGCTTGAATGAGCATATCATCAGAGATGTAGATTTTTGCCAATTCTGCAATGATTTTTGTTTTCTGTTGTTGATGTATGTTCATGGCCTGAACTGCATTACAGTTTAGAATGAATAAGCATATATTTGGGGATTGCATTTTTGGTTGTGCATCCTGTTTTTCAGTTAAGGGATTAATTCCTGGTACTGTTTCTGGTTTGTTTCTTCTCGGGAGGGGGGCCAGGCTGACCTCATCTCGCCGGACAAGGAGGCTTGTTGACTTGGTGATACCTTCTGATAGGGATTTGAGCTAGGGGGCTTAGAAGATGGTGTTTTATATGGGGTACTTGATGCATTGGGGGTTTTGGTAGGTTTTATTACGGGCTTTATTTGGTATTGTTGGGCAGCATTTGCTTCCATTGCTGCAAAGGGGTATTGGATGGCCTTCTCTGTTACTATTTGGAGTGTTAGAGCTCTTTTCTTATATGCAGGGCATAGTGATTTATTTGTAGATTCATGTGGGCCTTTGCAATTGATACATGTAGGCTGAGTGTTGTCGCAAGTTGTCAACTGTTTAGGATGGTATGCTTTACAATTACTGCACTCTAGGAGAATTTCATTGCATTTGTTTGTTGTGTGTCCCAGTTTGAGACACTTCTGACACTGGATAGGCTTAGGTTTGTATTCCTTGTGTGGTTTGATTTGCCCAAATAGGAATAACTTTTCTGGGATAGTAATTTTTTCCTTCAGTGTGAATAAGAAGGATCTACTAGTTTTTAGGCCATTAGAGTTAGGTTTGCCAAGTTGGGTAACATCTTCAACTGGGATTGTGTTGCCAGCCCTATCTGAGAGCCTTTCTTTTAAATCCTGAATGGATATCTCTGGGGGAACATTATAAACTACTATTTTTGTTGGTGATTGTTTTGGGTTCCTTTTAGATGCATTAATCGGGGTATTCAGAAGGGATTTTAGGTTAATTATTGTGTCTGCTGATTTCTGATCTTGGACAGCTATTAGCAGAGATCCATCACGGTTAATATTAAGAGAGAACATTGATTTTAGCAATTTAAAAATTGCAACTCTTATTGCGGTAATCTTTTTTATTTCAAAGGGGGTAGTAGGAGTAATTTTAAGGTAAATTGCTAAGTTTTTGGAGGGAGGATCTTGGGCAGGGAGAGGGGAAATGCTTTTGATTGGGGAGATTTTTTTCATTTTTTTAGAGCTTCTAGAAAGGACCTCTTGAAACCCATTATCATCATTTATGGTGACATTAGCCCCTACACTTATGATTGTCCTATTCTCAGAATTGGAGCTATCATTTGAACTTTGAGATAGTGTGCTTGACCAGCCAAGATGGGTATCACTTTCACTGGCATTTGAGGTGGGATCTGAGGGGACTTTTTTTTGGAGGACTTCTAATCATTGCTTATTGGAAAAAGCTTTAAACAAAAACAAAACTAAAACAAGAAGGGATAATAGAATGATATCAAACCGTCTGCACTAAATTATGGGGAGGAGAAACACCACAGTATAGCCCTGAGGATGAATTGAGCAGGATTGGTTTGGTACAACTGCTGATTAAATGCGATAATATGTTACAAGAAAATTTATTTTAAATTTTTTTATAAAGTTGCTGCTGCTGATGTCATTACTTTGATTACTTTGTGAACTGTTTCCTCCGTTTTTATTTCCCATAATCAATCACACAGTCCGATACACAGAAAAGAACATTCATATCACTCTAGCCGAGAACTCTTTGTCTTGTCTGATTGTAAAACAGGTGTTTCTAGACTGGTAGACAAAACGATAGCCGCCTAATTTAAATGCATTTCAAACAGCCTTCCGAAAGGATCCGCCCATTATTCTTTGAATGAGAAATAGCGAAGCGAAGTCCATCTATTTTTGTAACAATTTAACATTTTTTGCGTTTTCTTGCAATTTTACGTTATTTTCTACAGAAACGTCTAAGTAATATTAGAAATCTGATACGGTGACTGCATAGATCTGAAGCTAATGAATAGCTGCCAATATTGTGAAGTATGGTGTATTTCTCTAAAGAGATACCGTCTTATTGGTCCCCAGTGGGGGGTGATCAAGTCTCCACGTGGACAAGACCTTGGGTAGCGTGGTAGGCAGGATTCGTATCTACTCGAGATGTTGCTAAAACTACTTTAATAAACTAATAGACAAAATACAATACTAGAGTACACTCGTGAACAGTCTTCTTGAAGCCGTAGAGAATCCGAGCTATAGTCAACTTGCACCGGCTGGCACCGTTGATTTGGAAGTGGCTGCTGCACTTTCCAAGCTCACCGTCTATAGTTGGCTAGTGGAGGTTACTGGAACTCTCCGACGGCAGTTGATGTGGAGGTTATTGTTAAACTCTCCCAGCGGTGTTCCTCTAACCACTTGTCACTGTTGGTTCTCAAAGCTGAACTATCCACAAGTTGTCTTTTCCCCCTTCTTATCTTCCAAGGCCCAAGCATACAATTCTGGTTCCATGACCCCCAAAGTAGCCTCTCATTGGCTGGCAGGTTTTTGGTCATGTGATCCACTACCTTGAATAGAAAAGAAGGCAGAAACAAGTACATAAAACAACACATACCCAACTATACCCTTGAAGTGGAACATGCACTAAATACCAAAAATATACCCTTAATGTAATAAAACACTAAATACGAGAAATACACTTATATCTAACTTGCGTAAGCCTAGCAACAATCTTTACAATATGATACATATACATTGTCTATTCGGTCAAAATAGTAGCTTCAAATTAGTCGTAAAGTTCTCTGTTTTTAAAAAGCATTTCTCTGTCTGAAAAAAATTTGAATCATATTTCAAAAATATAACTCGGTTAATTCATAAATCTATGTCTTTTATTTAAAAACGGTCAAAACATGCATAGTGAGCATAAACCTTAAACATATGCTACTCTTTTATATACTGCTAGTTTGGTTAATGCTAATGAAATAAAATAAATTAGGATGAATATATAGGCTTAATAGTTTAGAAACAAATTTGGGCCTTATATTTGCACATTAGGGGGGTGGGGGTGGGGGGTACAGCATACCATATATTAAATACATAACCTAATCTAGGTACCTCCCCCCCCCCCAAACCCCAATAAACAACAGTTTAAATATTGTATACACAATGAAAACCATGCTATATATTGCATTACCCTATAGCGGTGTCTTGAATTAACCTGTCAAAACAGGTTTTTTGTGACTGGTTTCCATTTCAGTATATAAAAGAGTACAATTAACATAGGAGTACCAAATATAATATTTTCTTTTCAATTACTTGCAAAACAGAGACCACATTTTTAATTTATGCTGACAAATTATTGGTGAAAATTTGACAAAGAAGGTCGATTTCTTGTTACTGCCCTCAATGCCAGTCCCAGTCAATGCCAGGGCAAGGTTCTAAAGGTTTATGCAGCAAATTCTCCCAGATAAGGAGTCTGAGCAATTTTATTCAAACTTTTAGCCGAAAAATGCAAAACTAACCTTTCTTTTGGTCCCTGCCTTTGGGGTGACTGGATTTTTGTCCCCTAGGTAACTGTGTTTGTCCTGGGACAAAACGGATTGAAACATACCCTCCAGGGACAAATTGATTGGAATGTTGATTCTGTCCCAGAAACAAAAAAAATATTCTAAACTTATTTTCAAATGTTTATTTTCTTCTTCAATTAAATACAAAATATGTAAAAAAAAACTTTTCTTATCAATTTTGACTATATAAAAGCACAGGATAAAAATGCATGTTAAGAAATCATCTTTAAAAGTCCATTGGCTGGGCAAATATGGAATACTTCAGGCCCATCAGCAAGTGTGAAAGGACCAGTGCCAGATAATTTCAGAGGTCCTGCAAAAATCCTGGTCTCCGGGATGTTGGATACATCATCTTTGTTTGGCCACTTCATTGTGAATTGTGGGAAGGAACACCATTTCAAAAATTTTATATTCTTATCCAGAAAGTCCAAGACTTGGCCGACAAACCATGGGACATCTTTTTTCTTTGCACTGAAAAAGACAGCATAGTAACAATCCAGGAGTATTCCTTCTTCTACTGTCTCTGTGTCCTCGCTAGGTCCAGCTGACGTTGACGGTTCAGGTACTTCTGAGGAATCTTTTTTCTTTGATTTGACAGTTTTGCTTTTTTGTATCCTTCTTTGTGACCCTTCTCTTTTCTTGCCTATACAACTCGTTTGACAGATGTTGAAAGAACCTTCTTTGAACAGTCTTTTGGGGCTCTGCAGCATTTGCTACCCAACTAGGAGATGGGGTGAGCAAAAATCTTACTCCTGGGTCAATTTTCATTGGAGTGTGCCAACGCATAGCATTGTTGTCTCCAGGGTACCTCAGAGACCTCAATAAGCATAAAGACCCTTTGATGCTTCCTCTACTGTTTTGAGCAGGTTGGGATAGGCAGAATAAAAGCGTTGCAAAGTTTCAGCATTGATGAAATTTTCCAGTGATTTGAGTACCACATCTGAATGGCTGTCTTTGGTCACCGGACTGTCTTCTTTGTCATTTTGTTGTTTGACAAGCTTCTCGTAGTGCACGTTGTTGGCATTCCATGGGAACAGTCCACAAGCTTTGAATGACTTTCAGTAATTCTTTCATCATTTTTGGGTCAATGAATTTGCCAAAAAGGCTGGCAAAATTCCTTTTCGTTACTTTAAATTCCTAGCCATCCAGCTTTGCTTGATTTCTTTTCTTACAAAAGAATTCCTGCCATCCTGACTTCAGAGGCTTAAGCACGACAACATCTAGAGGTTGAAGAATGAAGGTGCTGTTTGGTGGCAAGCAGACAAGCTCAATTCCTTTTTCTTCACAAAGTTGGCTCCGGCTAAGTGACAGATGAGAAGCATGACCATCCAAAAAGAGGAAAACGGGAGAAGGTACAGACAACTCCTCTACCTTTTCCAGCAGAACCTGCTCAACAAATTCATACATGTTTTCAGCCCTCATCCATCCCAACTCAGATGCGGACTGATGGACGTTTTTGGGGCAATCTCTTTCAACATCAGAATGAACTCTTCCAGATTTGTCAAATAAGCAATGAATGGTTTGCAACTGTCTCCTGCAGCATTCGTGCACATCATGATGGTCATGCAGGTTTTCTCATTGCCTCCCATGTTTTGTACGACTTGCTTGCTCCCTCTCTCAGCAAGAACAACCTTCCCCCTAGGGAGGAAAAGGAAATTCATCTCGTCGCAGTTCCAAATTTGTCTCGGATCTACCTGATCCATCTTTGGGTACCCCTTTCCTTCGAGATATTTTTCATGGATTTGGAACCATCCCTGAATCTTGGCTTCAGTGACCTTGGACTGTCCGCCATGTATGGTTTCCAGGACAGGTTGTCACCTCAGGATTTCTTTTCAGAAATTTGTAGTACCAAGAAAATGTCAGTTTCTTTCCAGGTATCTTTCTCCCTGCACGTTTCAAGCATAGCTCAGCTGTTTCAATTAGGTCCTGGCATACTAGTGGAAATCCTTTCTTCTGACAGTCAAATACAAATTCGACAATAGCTTTCCCTTCAGCAGCACTGAAATATGATGGCCCCAAAGCGGAACTCTTTGGGGTATCATCAGTTCCTTTCTTCGATTTGTGTTGTTTGTATGCATAAACAAGTGTCATACGTAGTATCCCGTACTTTTTGCCAATGGCCTTGAAGCCCAGCTCACCAGGGATGTACTCAGAAAGCGCCTTTTCCAGATCAGATTTTATGTATGTTGCCTTATACTTCTTTTTCCTGACTTTGCTTTTCTCAGATGTCCCAGTATTTTTTCTGTCTTCATGCTTTTTCTTCACCAGTCTTTTACTTTTCGCCATGTTTTTTTTTTTTTGCCTCCTTCATCAGAATCTCTGTCACTAGAAGAATCTTCACTGAAGTTGCTTTTACTGTCACTGCTGGTTTGTATCAAGGAACTTGAAGAGCCTGTGCTACTTGAAGATGTAGAAAGTTCTGTTACTGGAAAGTAATCTCTAACTGACTCCACTTCAGTCAATGAGGAATCACTTTTTGCATAATATTTTTTGCGTCTCTTCTGCTTTTGGTGAGTTTTCTTTTGACTGGCTTTGCTCACCCTCTTCCTTTTCTTTTCTTCGTCTTCTTGCTCTGCTCCAAAAGAGCCAACTGAGGCTGAAGGCGCTTCAAGTGTCTTGGAGGTGGCAATCTAGAAATAAAGGAAAAATAAATTTAAAATTTATATAATGCAGGAACTGTGGTTGTGATAATCTTTTGATACCTTTGATGTGTTCCACTTAAATAGAATGACATTATTATTACCATAATAATTACTATATTTATAAATAGAGGAAAATTTTCCTTAAATAAAAGAATAGTTAAAATAGATGGGGATATTTTAAAAACTAGATTTCGAAAAATCTTTTCTTTTTTTTCACTGAAGAAGTCTAAAAAAACAAAAATCCCCCACCTAAAATTTAAAAAGACTTTTCTTGTTTTCAATCCTTTTTTAAATACCCAATTTAATTGTTAATAATTAATTATCTAATTAGCCTAGTTAATAATCAAACGGAATAAGTAATTTTTGTTTAATAAATTTAATAATATATTTATATTTTTATGTTTATATTTTAAATAATCTGAATATCTAATAATTAATTATCAAATTAGTTAATAATCAAGTTGAATGAATAATTTATGTTTAATAATTTTAATAGCATTTTTAATTGCTAAAAATTATAATCAACAACATTATAATAAGGGAGAAAATTTGGGATCCACATTTGAGGACTTGCAACAAAATCATGTAATCAGGTAATTCAGCTAGAGACTGTAATATTTCATGTTGATTGTTCTTTTCAAGGTTTCCATAAAAAAAATTTAGTCTTTTTGCTTTCTTAAAAATTACTATAATTCTGTATACACCAAACAGTGCAACTGAGATCCATTTGAGTACAAAAACTTTTGTTTTGTGTGATGTATCAAATCTGGTTCTAGGCTATTAATCCCCTCCCCCGGTGATTACCCCCTGGACAATACCCCCGGAAAATGCCCCCCCCCCAGAAAATACCCACCCTGCGGAAAATATCCCCTCCCCCGAAAAACACCCACCCGTGGAAAATAACCCCCCGCAGAAAATACCCCTCCAGTAAATACCCCCGTGGAAAACAAGGCTTTCCAAAGTTGAGCATTTTATTATTTTAATTTCTGTAGGGGAGGGAATTTTGGTACTTTTGTATTATACACCACTCACTCAAGTTTACGCTGTGTAAAATTCAAGCACACACCATTTTTTTTTGTTAGTTTCTTTGTTACTTTAGAAATAAATTTGGGCTATAGATTCTCACATTAGAGGGGGGGGGGGTAAAGTATAGCGGTTCTGCATGCAAAATGTGTTTGGCATAATTATTCTGCATATTAGATAGATAGATAGAGAAGTAGGTTTTAAAGCCAAATATATGGCCATAAACATAGTAAAATAACATAAATGAAAGGCACAAATAACATAAACTTTGATCAGCAATCATCATAAAACAATTTAATAAAACACTGCATTAACCTAATAATAGTACTTAATATTTGGAAAATCGGTCATTGAAAATAAAAAAAAAACTCTTAAATTTCTGCACAACCGTTTCCAATCAACAGTTTTGAAGCTTGCTCAAGTAACCTGAAAATTTTGTCCCCAGTTACGTATTTTGGGGGACAAAAAGTTCGGTTACTTACCCTAGCAAAGTTCTTCAGTTACTAATGGCTGGAGTTCATCATTTATTAGTTTGTTTCTGACCAACAAAGTTTTCTGATGATAGTAAAGAGCAAAGTTCTTTGGCTACTGTGGGCTGAAGACCCCTCAAAGGAAAATACCCCCCCCCTCCCCCCTTAAGGAAAACTGTTAAAATTCTTCCAGCATGGAATACACTCCCCCCCCCATAAAATTCTCTCCAGATGGTTTCATCCTTGCTAAAAAATCTCCAAAAATTTGCTTAGATAACTGGAAAAAAAAAGACCTGGGGAGGGGTAGTTAGCCTTATCTTTTTGGTCTCTTAAAAATGCCACTAGAACTTTTAATATCCATTCAAATGCACCCTCTCTCAATCTTCTAGGACTATTATTTTGATACAACCATCCCTGAAAAAAAATTAAATAAATATATACACATCCATGATCTTTCTTCTGGCATATAATGTAAAATTCCACATCTTTGTATATAGGAGCTTGACACTTCTACGGTAGAGTTCTCTAATATGCTGAATTGGGTGGTGTGATTTTCATTAAGATTCCTTGGCTTTTAAGGGTACTTCCCTCTTAATAGAAAATCATGTAAATTTTCTCAGGTCAACTTTTGATGGGTAACACTAAACTTGATGAATATTCTATATTTGGAATCAGCATAATAAACTGATAGTTTTGATGTATCTATTGCTACCAAAATTCCTGTTTTGGAGTTGTTTACTATTGAGCCTAGTCACTCCTTACTTACACTTTGTTACCATGAACTGTTTGATTAATAAAACATAAGAGCAATTCAACCAAAATTAGAAGTATTTTTAACCCTAGAAGGGTAAGCTTTCGTAAATTTTACGACGCAAAAACACTTTTTGGCGGTTGCCATGGAAACGGATGCATTGCGCGAACCGACCTCCCTGATATGCTAATATTATGACTAGCCAGTTCTTGTGCCGTCACCGAGGTTTTATTATCTGAACCGGTTGGGGAGATATTAAGGGTGAGTAGTAAAATTTACGAAAGCTTACCATCTACGTAACTTTTTCACCTATTTCAGGAAAAGGGATTTTTTGATCAAAACTTGGTAATTAGTAAGCTTCTTCGGACAATGAGGTTAGATCAGTTTTTTAACGTTGTTGACAAGCTTCGTAGCAAATTTCGTGAGGAAATAGCACATGAAAATGCTGAATTTGGCTATTTTCTGATTTAACAAATGAGCAGCAAAAATTTTTCTTTTTGCAGAATGACTTCGCGACGGCTTTCAGATGCGGAAATCCTGCGTCTGCTTGAATCAGAAGATGGTGAAGCAGCAGAGGATTCTTGTACAGACGATGAGGAGGACCAGGAAATCCTTGACATTTCTAATAGCGAAGATTCTGATGATGACTATTTTCCTCCAGACGAGAACGAATATAGCAGCCCTGATGAAAACCTTTCTACTACAGTGAGTTTAAGCCAGCCGTATTCGAAGCGTAAAAAAACCGTTGCTGAAGGTCCTACATCTCCTGAATCGTCAAATGAGACCGATGACGACCCTCCTCTATCCTCTCAGCTGCCAGGGGACGAACATATTGTCATTCCAAGGAAAAAATCTTTGAAAGGAAAGAATGGTCATCGATGGTCGGCTGTCCCGCCGTCCAGACCTAACAAGGCAAAGGCGAGAAACATTGTTAGAGGTGTAGCTGGTCCTGTAAGTGGCGATGCAAAAGCGGCCAAAAGTGAACTGTCAGCATTTCACCTGTTTTTTTCAAACGCTGTCTTCGAGAAAATAACGAAACATACGAACGAGGAAATAGTGAGGAAAAAAGACTCGTATTCACAGCAAAGTGCAACCACTGCTGCAACGACTGAGATAGAAGTTAGGGCCCTAGTTGGTATCGTCATTCTCTCAGGCTCACTCAAAGATGGGCATCTTTCGACCGAGGAGCTGTTTGACACCCAATTGAGTGGCTCTGCATACCATGCCACCATGAGCCGTCAGCGCTTCAGATTCTTGGTCAATTGTTTTCGGTTCGATGACAAAAATAGTCGGGAAGAACGAAGAAAACATGATCCGTTTGCACCTATAAGGGAAACGTGGGAATTGATCATACAGAGCTGTAAAGAACGTTTTCGCCCAGGAATCAACGTCACTATCGACGAGCAGCTTTTAGGATTCCGTGGACGCTGTCCTTTTAGAATGCATATTCCCAACAAACCTAGCAAGTACGGACTTAAGATTGTCATGATGTGCGACGTTGGAACAAAGTACATGGTAAATGCAATGCCATATTTGGGAAAGGCGACAAGGACTAACGGATTTTCACTAGGACCATACTATGTGCGAGAGCTCACAAGACCTATCTGGGGGACAAATAGAAATGTCACGACTGACAACTGGTTTACATCGATTCCGTTTGCAGCAGAACTACTGAAAGAACCGTATCGACTGACTACAGTTGGTACAGTACGAAAAAACAAGAGAGAAATTCCGGAAGAGCTGCTTGTAAGCAAAGGGAGAATCACAGGAACCTCAATGTTCTGTTTCGATCGGGAGCTGACTCTAGTGTCTTATCTTCCTAAGCCATCAAAAATAGTCCTGCTTCTGTCAACTTGCCATGAGGGTACCAGTATCACATATCCAAGCAGGAAGCCTGAGATCATTGAGTACTACAATAACACCAAAGGCAGTGTAGACACATTTGACCAAATGTGTAGTTCAATGTCAGCGGCTCGGAAGACCAACAGGTGGCCCATGTGCATGTTTTATGGGCTGATCAACATCGCGTGTATCAACAGTTATGTCATCTACTCCTTCAATATCTCCAAATCTGGTGGAAGACCACTTTCACGAAAGGATTTCATGAATGTTCTGTTCAAAGAGTTGACCCAGCCGCATATGACCACTCGCTTAGAAACCCCCACTTTGCAGCGCTCGATCAGACTCGATATCAGTCAAACAATGGAGGTGACAGGTGAAATACGTTCAGGAACGTCTGTGGAAAGGAGAAGAACGACCTGCAGCCTTTGCCCAGCGCGCATTCGCCGAATGACTACCAATTTTTGCAACCACTGCAAAAAGCCGATCTGCGGTGAACACCGTGCGAAGTCATGCATACCATGTGACTCCAAGAAATGAAAGCAACCTTTTGTGCTGTGTAAAACATTATCTGAAGATCTGTTTTTGATAATTCCCACTTACTTTTAAAATATACTTAAGTGATGAGTTTTAAAAGTCAATGTTTCTGCAAGTAGTAATTTTTACGAAAGCTTACCATCTACTTAACTTTTTAGGAAGCTTACTTTTCTAGGGTTAACCCTAGAAATATTTTTATTTTTAACATAACTAAAAGAAAAAGCAGTTGGATTTGTTTAGTAAGCTTTATTGTTCATGTTTTCTGTGTCCTAATTAAAATTTTGTTTCAGAAGCTGATGATACTTTGTCAGGTGACAGTGATACGCCCTTTCACACTCCAAACGATTTTTTGTCTGCAAAACATGAAGATGATCCTTTGCTTACTTTACCCAGTGTTGCAGGACCATATAAATTTGAATATGACGCCCTGGAATCAGGACCCTTATGTTCTGAAAATGAAGGTACACATCAAGCATTTGATTCTTGTAAAATGAAATATATCAGTTAATATTTCATGGGAAAAAATAGGGCAAGGGAAATTTATATTAAGATGGAATTTGTTTTGTCTCATTTAAACATGCTGGTGCTTGCTAAACCCTTTTTGTTGTCTGACATGGATATTTTCAAATTTTCACTTGGAAGTGGTTTGGCAAATATTGGTATATATCTATTTATCAATTAATATATAAATATGTCTATTATTTGGATTTCATGTTGAATTTGAAAGAAGTAGAAAATTAGCAGTTATGAACTGATCTGCCTACCAGAAATCTTTACTATTGAATATTAATTTACTAAAGAAGTTTTTTTCAAACAAAATACTATATATCATATTATATCATGAACATATCAAGTTCTGTTGGACTTTCAAAATAAAGAACAAAGTTTTACTCAGGTATTAAATTCTAGGGGCATTCAGGTTGTATTTACCCCTCGCTGCCCCTCCCTAATTTATTAAGTACAATTGTTGGAATATTTGGGCTAAGAGGGGTACCAACTAATTTAAAGAAAAGACTCACATATAGACAGTTCAGAAAACGATGGATTTGTTTTAATTGTTTGTCCCCTCACAAGTAGCAGCTATAAAACAATGAAAGCTTATCAATCCTAAAAGAACGTCACTTTACCCCCACCCCCCTTCTATTAGTCAAATATTTTGTCCAACTCATATATTCTCTCTGAATTTTCCATATGTGACTATTTTCTTCAAAATTGACTTAACAGCAAACAGGCTATATTTACTGCATCAAGCTACCATAAAAAGGGATTAACCTCTCTTTAATGGAGAATATCCGATTTCGGGTGTATATATTTAACTATTATGTAGGGTCTGACTGTAAATTATAGGGAATTACTTCCCAGGAATGATGTAAATAAGAAGTGTTTTATTTTATAATGTTTCCTTAAGTGTGCCTGGTTAAATAAGAAAAAAATTACCAAATATATATACTTTAGGGAATCGTTTTTAAAATGCTGGGAAAGGGTAAAGTGTATTGCAACTAGGGCCTGACCAATATATTGGGCTGACATGAGGGTTAGTGTCATTATCGGATATTGGAAAAAAATATCGTTAACATTTTTCTTTTTTTTTTTGGTTGGGGGTTAAGTTCCTAAAAAATACGTAACTTAATCAAATTTATTTTTTTGCAAAGCTGTTTGTCATCTTGTGTAATTTTGCATGCGAGATTGATATTAAAAGCAATACGACCACTCCTGGGGCGGAAATGATGTAAGTTATGATCTTGAAATGTGCTCTTAGATATGACTCTACTAATGTGAATTTTTTCCAAAATTAAGGCTCTAAACGAATTAGTCATAATTGTCCCGTTGTTCTTTAGTTTTAAGTCATGAAGTGTCAAATTAGTAATTTCTATTGAATTAAGAAATTTTGGTAATACAATTCTTTCTTCCTGTTTTGCATGTGAGATTGATACTAAAAGCAATTCAACCACTCCTTGGCTAGAAATGACGTAATTTATGCTCTTGAAATGTGCACATAAATATGATGCTACTAACAGGATTTTTTTTTCCAAGATTAAGGCTCTAAACGAATTAGGCATAATCATCATGATATTCTTTAGTTTTAAGTCATGAAGTGTCAAATTAACTATTTCAATTGAATTGAGACATTTGGGTGACAGTATAATTCCTTCTTCCTGTTAATCCCTTAGAGAGTCACACATTTTATATGATTTGTATTCTCCTGGGATTAGTTGTGATTTACACTGTTACTTTTTTTTCCAAGCACAGACGTCGTTTACTATTCGATGTGACCATCGCAGTCACTTGTCTTCCAACCGCGGATTTTTTGTTAATTTTTGTTCATCATTTTCTGAGATTTTTTCCAGGCCTTTTGCTTTAGCAGTTTAGATTCATGCTTTAGATTTAGCAGTTTGGTTAGATTCATCGTTTTACATAATTTCTTAAGACGTCATAGATACCAATAAACGTCTTCTCCAGTTTTAACCACAAATTGCTGTTCAAAATTTTCTTTTAAAATTCAATTTGATTCTTGCTCTCGTTTGTTTTGTGCATTTTGCTTTAGTTATTGAGATTCTCACTTTCGCTTTCTTTCTTATGACATATATTTGTGCTTTATTTTCATTGAGCAATCTTTTAAACTTTTTTTCCATGCATCTGTCTCATTTGAAAATCCGGGCCGAGGGACAAAAATTTCTCCTCGTTGTTCAAATGACGTATTATTTTCAATCATTGTCAGTTAAATCATGTCATGTTGTTCGTACTCTGTTTAAGCAAATGGATCTTAAATTGCGACTTTGTTTTCTTAGTGTTTTGGTTAGTGTTGGCCGGCTTTTTTTTGGTGCTGGTTGTGGTTTTACCAGCTTCCACTTCAGACTTGCCAATAAAATTACATCCCTTGTCAAGTCTTCATTTATGTTTTGTTTCTTAATTGGAACTTTTTCCCTCAGTTTGCCTTTTGTCATTGTAAAAACATGATGTAAAACCTTTTTTTCGTAACAGAGGCTGATCAAGTATCAAGTTTTACTGATTTTTCTTTGATTGGATCTTTAACTTTTGTCTCGGCTTAACTTTTGCCACTATGAAATACATATTGCCGAATCTTTGTTTTTTAACAAAGGCATAATAAGCATTCATGACCCCATCCATGTCAAAATTTCAAATCCAATCATCATCGCTATCATTTTGAAATGTGATATTTCGTTCTTCCTATTTTTGTCTCACTTCATGGTCCAGTTTGTTCATTTTCACCCAACGTGAATTTACGTTTTTTGGGCCTTTTGTTTTTTTGCCTTCTAGCCGTACATTTTTTTTTAACTTTCGTTGTTAGTTCGTTCTGATTCTCTCTTTTGCTTATGGTCCAACCACATTTTTCTTTCTTCTTCATTGTTGCATTTTGATGACTTCAGAGAATTAGTCAATGCCCTTTGCTTTGGCTACCCATATTGGTCTTTTCTCATTTGATGGTCCAGGTTGTTGAATTTCACCCGTTGTGAATTTAAGTTGTTCGACTTGTTCTCTTAGACTTACCAAGTTTGATAGTTCAGATGGTTCCATAGAATCATTATTTGTGACAATTATAAATTTTGTTTTTAGGCGTTTGTCTTGGCCTAATTTTTCATACTGCTTACTTTCAAAAACAGACTGATATATCTCCCTAGAAGACGGTCGGTTTTACGCTATGAATGAAGTCTGCATATGAGTCATTCATTGGTTTAATATGAATGCAGCCCTTTATGTTGGCAAATGACGTTATTGCAATACCAATGTATATAAGTAGGCTATGACGTCACTCACGCGAATCTTTTTTTTTCAGAATTAAGACTTGGGGAGTTTTCTCAAACTGTTCTCCTATGAAGTTAATTTTTTCTGGTCAGAAAATCCCAGTGGGTCAATTTTCAAAAAAAAAGTATGGAGCTATGTATATATTTTAAAATATTATTTGTTTCTCGTATTTCATATTGTAGAACAAAAAAGTCAAAGATTCATTGAAGAGGCCATTTTACACGTTTAAGAGTTAAAAAGAGCAGGAAAGAAAACCATAGGAATCCTTGTAGAAACTAAATTAAATGCCCATTCACAAATAAACCTTAAAATGTTATCCTAGAACATCTATTTGAATCTTTCGGAGCTTTTTTGTGTTGTACTCTTAAATTTGTTTTGTTAGAACCTTCTCTTGAAACTGACAAATCAATCTCACATTATATGAGCATCCCACCTATCTTGATAGCGATAGTGATTTTCTATAGTGTAGTTTACTGTAATGTTCTCTTTTCAAACTCAAACAGTAAACTGCCATCCAATAAGCATCTGACATTTCTTGTTAGTTATCCCTCATTTGCTTTACGTCTTGGTGAGGTCGTTTACCCTTCAATCCACAAATGGTCCCTCAATTTAGGGGAAATAGTTCTAATCATAGGCAGCGCGCTAGCTGCCTAAGTAAAGAACGATGTGGGCACAATGTGTGTTTTTTTTTCTTCAGCCGGGCACTTCGTATCGAAGGAGTTGCTGTAGAAACTTTGAAAAGGGCTCATTCGATTGGAAATTGGAGTGGCTAGCGCCCTTTTTAATAGTCGAAAGTGATTGGATGGCAACTACCCCCCACGCCCATCATTCCCCTAAACACATCCAATCAAAATTTTGAGATAAGTCATTTTGTTCAGCGTAGTTTAGTTCCAGATAAAAAATATGTTTTTAAGGAGGACACTCCCCCACAACCCTCAGGGCAAGGGTTTTAATTTATGCCCAGGGGGGCATATAAGGTTTTATAGAAGGTGTTGTCGTAGAGACTTCAAAACAGGCTCATTCGATTGGAAATTTGAAGGGCTAGTACCCTTTTTAATAATCGAAAGTGATTGGAGGGCATCTAGCTCCCATCCCACGCCCATCAATCCCCCAAACACATCCAATCAAAATTTTGAGATAGCCATTTTGTTCAGCGTAGTTGATTTCTACGTAGAAAATATGTTTTTGAGGAGGACACTTCCCCGCAACCCTCAGGGCAAGGGTTTTAAGTTATGCCCTGGGGGCATATAAGGCTTTTATAGAAGGCGTTATCGTAGAAACTTCAAAAAAGGCTCATTCGATTGGAATTTTAAAGGTCTAGTGCCCTTTGTAATAGTCGAAAATGATTGGAGGGCAACTAGCCCCCCCCCCGCCCATCATTCCCCCAAACACATCCAATCAAAATTTTGAGATAGCTATTTTGTTCAGCGTAGTTGATTTCTACGTAGAAAATATGTTTTTGAGGAGGACACTCCCCCACATTCCTCAGGGCAAAGGTTTTAAGTTATGCCCTGGGGGCATGTAAGAACGATGTTGGCGAAATGTATTATTTATTAATTTTTTCCTTTAGAGCAGGGCACTTCGTATCGAAGAAGCTGTCGTAGAAACTTCGAAAAGCGCTCGTTCAATTGGAAATTGGAATGGCTTGTGCTCTTTTTAATAGTCGAAAGTGATTGGAAGGCGACTAACACCCCTCTCACGCCCACCATTTCCCCAACACATCCAATCAAAATTTTGAGATAGTTATTTTGTTCTGCGTAGTTTAGTTCCAGATAGAAAATATGTTTTTAAGGAGGACACTCCCCCACAACCCTCAGGGCAAGGGTTTTAATTTATGCCCTGGGGGCATATAAGGTTTTTATAGAAGGCGTTATCGTAGAGACTTCAAAACAGGCTCATTCGATTGGAAATTCGAAGGGCTAGTACCCTTTTTAATAATCGAAAGTGATTGGAGGACAACTAGCCCCCATCCCACGCCCATCAATCCCCCAAACACATCCAATCAAAGTTTTGAGATAGCCATTTTGTTCAGCGTAGTTGATTTCTACGTAGAAAATATGTTTTGAGGAGGACACTTCCCCACATCCCTCAGGGCCAGGGTTTTAAGTTATGCCCTGGGGGCATATAAGGTTTTTATAGAAGGCGTTATCGTAGAAACTTCAAAAAAGGCTCATTCGATTGGAATTTTAAAGGTCTAATGCCCTTTGTAATAGGCGAAAATGATTGGAGGGCAGCTAGGCCCCCCCCCCTTCCACGCCCATTATTCCTCCAAACACATCCAATCAAAATTTTGATGTAGCCAGTTTGTTCAGCGTAGTTGATTTTCAAATAGAAAATATGTTTTTGAGGAGGACACTCCCCCACATTCCTCAGGGCAAGGGTTTTAAGTTATGCCCTGGGGGCATGTAAGAACGATGTTGGCACAATGTATTATTTATTAATTTTTTCCTTTAGAGCAGGGCACTTCGTATCGAAGAAGTTGTCGTAGAAACTTCGAAAAGTGCTCATTCAATTGGAAATTGGAATGGCTTGTGGCCTTTTTAATAGTCGAAAGTGATTGGAAGGCGACTAAAACCCCTCTCACGCCCACCATTTTCCCAAACACATCCAATCAAAATTTTGAGATAGCCATGTTGTTTAACATAGTTGAAAGTTCTGGAAATTCGGTCTTAGAGGATGACAACCTCCCTAACAGACCTTAGGGTAAGGATTGTAATTTATGCCCTGGGGGCATATAAGGTGTTTATAGAAAGCGTTGTCGTTTCCAAAAGGGCTCATTCGATTGGAAATTGAAAGGCCTAGTGCCCTTTTTAATAGTCGAAAGTGATTGGAAGGCTTGACAGTTTTATAGTAAAGATCGAAGTGGGTATAATGTATTATTTTTTGTTGTTGTTGTTGTTTAGAGCAGCGCACTTCGTATCGAAGGAGTTGTCGTGGGAACTTCGAAAAGGGCCCATTCGATTGAAAATAGAAAGGGCTGATGCCCTTTTTAATATTCAAAAGTGATTTGATGGCAACTAATCCCCCTTCCACTCCCAACCTCCCACGCCCATCCTCCCATTTCTGCTCTTAAAATTTAACCAAATCAAAATAGTGTAAGTGTATCCTAGCTATCAAAGAAAGTAAACAGATTTTTTTGCGAATGGTATCAAGTTTTCCATTTCAGGTCAACTAGAGGAGGTATGAAACTAAATTAAACAGTACTATTTGTTTCCAGATTTTTAAAAGGGTGTATGTTGTTAAAAATTGCTGAAAATTTTTCTCCAGCATACAAATAGCAGGCCAAACTATAGTCTTAAAAAACGAAAAGATTTAAAGTATTATTTTCTTTTTCCCTGAAAAGACTATGTCAACATAAAACGAACAGAAATTTATTTGAAAAACTTTTTCCACAAAATAAGTTTTTCAAAGAAAAGTAAAGAGCTCCATTAAACAAAAAATGAGCAAAAATAAAATCAAATAATCTACCAAGCATGAAACTACCACAAATCAGCATCGATAAATAAATGAAACCCAAAACGAACAGAAATTACAATAATTAACCGAGTCAAACTCAAAACGAGCAGAAATTAACATAAGTTGGGCGCAAAACCCCTATGCCTTCCCAAGGCCAGAACAAAATTTGCACTTTACTGAAAAAATACAAATGAATTTGCATTGTCAGTTTAATATACATATACTGACATTTAGTAATCAAAATGTTAATATTATTTGATTTATTAAAGTTATAAAAGTAAAAACATTGATATTTTTTTCAGTAAAGTGCAAATTTTGTTCTGGCCTTGGGAAGGCATAGGGGTTTTGCGCCCAACTTATGTTAATTTCTGCTCGTTTTGATTTTGACTCGGTTAATTATTGTAATTTCTGTTCGTTTTGGGTTTCATTTATTTATCGATGCTGATTTGTGGTAGTTTCACGCTTGGTAGATTATTTGATTTGATTTTTGCTCATTTTGTGTTTAATGGAGTTCTTTACTTTTCTTTGAAAAATTTATTTTGTGGAAAAAGTTTTTTAAATTAATGGCTGTTTAAATGAGGAACTCGGCTGTTCTTGAAAATAAATAAGATTACTATTAACTCGGTGATCTGAAAAATTGTTTACATGCATCCAAGTTAAAACTCGACATAGCGATCGCTCATGTAGTCCAATCAATAAAAAAAGACGTGGAGGGGGGCTTGTTGCCCTCCGGTATTTTTAACTCCTAAAAAGGGCACTAGAACTTCCGGTTTTCTATCCAATGAGCCTCTTGGTCTCACCCTTTTTTGGCATAGTACTCATATTGGCATATTGGCAGTGGCATAGTCTTTAAGTCTTGGTGAAATCTTTCACCTTGCTCATTACTAGTGACGACTAAAGTCTCTGAGAAGTAGTTCAAATGGCTACATAAATAGTGACCTTGAATACTCATGTTACAAGCATGGTTTCTGAAACGGATAAGCATATTGTTTACCAAGGTGACACAATATTCAGCTTTGCGGTGACCCAAAAACTGTTTGACTTCTACAAATGATATACAATCTTATTCCTCTTCCTCATTCAGTTAAGGAAAATCCAAATATTTGTTTTGTCTCCACTTATGGTTGGATTTACTCCAGGGTGTATTTTTTGGTCGTCTAAGGTTTTATTTTCGCTCTTTACTTACATCAGAATATCTAATTTTAATAGCTAATATAAGCATCATCAAGAGCTAGAGAAGAGGGATCGAAAATAAAATTTGTTGTTAAAATATATCGAAAGATATACTGTTTTCTTTTTAACTCAGTCGAATTTTTTAGGTCGCTACTCACCACATGTGTCTGGACTAGACTTACAGAGAAATACGTCACTACTTGTTAATACTCTGAGTTTTTTCTCAAATCCATTTGCATTGGAATCTGAAGCAAAAGGATTCGAAAATGATATTGTATACCATATTGTATAAACATATTGTATACCAAGGTGACACAATATTCAGCTTTGCGTTGACCCAAAAACTGTTTGACTTCAACAAATGATGTACAATCTTATTCCTCTTCCTCATTCAGTTAAGAAAAATCCAAATATTTGTTTTGTCTCCACTTATGGTTGGATTTACTCCAGGGTGTATTTTTTGGTCGTCTAAGGTTTTATTTTTGCTCTTTACTTACATCAGAATAACTAATTTTAAAAGCTAATATAAGCATTATCAAGAGCTGGAGAAGAAGAATCGAAAATAAAATTAATTGTAAAAATATATTGATAGATATACTGTATTAATTTTTAACTCAGTAGACTTTAAATTTTTTAGGTCGCTTTTCACCACACAAGTCTGGACTATACTTAAAGGGAAATACGTCACTAGTTGTTTCAAAGAATCCATCTCTGAGTGGTTTCTCAAATCCATTTGCATTGGAATCTGAAGCGAAAGGCTTCGAAAATGAGAAAACATGTCTGAAAAGTCGCCTGCAAAGTAAAAAGCATAGAAAATTAGAAAGACATCAAAGATCGCATAAAAGAGAAAAAACATATAAATGTGACGTCTGTGACAAGATCTTTTCTCAAAGAGGAAATTTGAATTCGCATCAAAGATTGCATACGGGTGAGAAACCGTTTAAATGTGATGTATGTGACAAGGCTTTTTCTCATAAGCATGTTTTAAAGGCGCACCAGAGTGTGCATACTGGTGAAAAGCCTTTTAAATGTGATGTGTGTGACAAAACTTTTGCTATAGCAGCAAGTTTGAAAGCGCATCAAAGACTGCATTCAGGTGAGAAAACGTTTAAATGTGATGCATGTGATAAAACTTTTTTTCATGCAGGAAATTTGAAGCAGCACCAAAGAGTGCATACGGGTGAGAAACCGTATAAATGTGATGTGTGTGACAAGGTCTTTTCTCAAGCAGGACATTTGAAGCAGCACCAAAGAATGCATACAGGTGAGAAACTGCTTAAATGTGATGTATGTGATAAAACCTTTTTTGACGCTGGACATTTGAAGCAGCACCAAAGAGTGCATACGGGTGAGAAACCGTTTAAGTGTGATGTGTGTGACAAAATGTTTTCTAGAGCATCAAGTTTGAAGCAGCACCAAAGAGTGCATACGGGTGAGAAACCCTTTAAATGTCATGTATGTGACAAAAATTTTTCTCAATCACAAGATTTAAAGACGCACCAGAGAGTGCATACAGGTGAAAAGCCTTTCAAATGTAATTTATGTGATCAGACCTTTTCTCAAGCAGCAAGTTTGAACAAGCATAAAAGACTGCATTCAGGTGAGAAACCGTTTAAGTGTGATGCTTGTGACAAAACCTTTTCTAGAGCATCAAGTTTGAAGCAGCACCAAAGAGTGCATACGGGTGAGAAACCCTTTAAATGTCCTGTATGTGACAAGAATTTTTCTCATTCGCATGTTTTAAAGACGCACCAGAGAGTGCATACAGGTGAAAAGCCTTTCAAATGCGATGATGTGATCAGACCTTTTCTCAAGCAGCAAGTTTGAACGCGCATCAAAGACTGCATTCAGGTGAGAAAACGTTTAAATGTGATGTATGTGAGAAGGCATTTTCTGAAGCAGGAAATTTGAAGCAGCACCAAAGACTGCATATTAGTAAACAGCAATTCAATGTTCTGTAGGTGAGAAGAGTTTTAAGCAAGTTTATATGCACGATTTTTCACAGGAAACTGAATCTTAGTAGAGGACTTGAAATTCATAAAAGTTGCAAATATAGGTGGATCATATGGTAAGAACAAAAATAAAATTGTAAAAACTAGTCTGCTGTTTGAATACAGATCAAAGACTCCACATAGGTGGGAAACCTTTTAAATGCAATCTGTGTTAGAAAAATTTTTCTGATCTGAACAATTTTTAAAGGCATCAAAGAGTCTATGCAGGAGTTTAGTGAGATTGTAATAATACAAGCTGGATCCTCATTGGCTTCTTGTCATTATTCTCACAAGTAATTGTAAGTACTTACCATCAGATTAGACTCATTTAATTCAAAATTAATATCTAACAACCAGTTCTAAGAAAAGCTTCTTGGTTTATAGACTGCAACAAGACCTTCAGGCACATTGGTAGTTTTTATTGAAAGAATTGTTTGGTACTTGTAGGATATACCCCATACCTCTCAAGAAGTGAAGTTAGGTTAATCCTAATAAAATATACCTAAGTATGATAAAAATATAATACTTTAGAAACAAATTTGGGTTATATATTTGCAGATTAGGAAGGGGGATGGGGGGGGGTAAATTACCGCAGGTGTGCATGAAAAATGTGTTAATACTGAACCCCCCCCCCTCTAATGTGCAAATATATAGCCCGATTTATAGGTTTCCCATCTATTCTGTCACTTCTCTTTGTCTTTTTTCACACTAAGTTGAAAGAAACTGGTTTACAGCGCATAAATGCATGAACAAGTTAAGCGGTAGGGGGTATATCATCCTTACCTTAGATCCACCTGTGCCTCCAGAGGCACCCAGGGCATCAAGAAGGAGCCGCCAATCTTCCCGTCGGTTTGCTGCTGCAAGTATGTCCTCCCACTGAGGTTGGATTGATGTGTGCAGGTTACGGAGATCTGTCTGGTACGTTCGACGCAGGGTGTTTCTGGGTCTGCCCCTGCGGCGTGGACCCGATGGCTGCCAATGGAGCGCTGCATTTGGTAGTCGGAGATTGTCCATACGTACTACATGGCCAATGTATCTCCATCGGCGGACTCTTATAATATGTGTCACAAGAGGCTGTCACAAGAGGGGGTATATCATACAAGTACGGAATTTTTATTGAAAGATTTTTTTTCTGGTAAGTCAGGTTTTATGGAAAATAAAGGTTGTCTTTTCATCCAATGACCAATGTGGAACTACACAAACAGAAAGGGCAAATGCCTATTTACTGTAGAAATTCTTCTTAAATGGATAATATAAAAAAGAAACAGGTCTATATTGTTCAAACTGAAATGCATAATAATCAGGATTTTCAAGTTTGTTCAAAAGATCCATAAGTTTTGTTTTTCAAATGGTGTTTTCTATTTTTTTTTTCTTAGTTATTTAACAGATAATATTATGTTTATGTTCGGTATTAATTCTGCTGTCAATAAAATTCCGTTTTAGTATCGCTTTCAATTTTCCTTTGAAAATGTTTTTTTAAAATTTTAGTTTTCCAGAAAAAAGTAATTACATATTTTGATTTCATATCAGGCTTTGTCATATTAAGACTTGCGGGCTTTTCTGATATTCGAAGACAGTCGTTTGGCTTGAGCAACTCTCTTGACCGTTCAGTGAAAGGATATAGGGGGGGGGGGAGGAAGCCATAGACTCTCTCACTCATGCAGGACTATATATATACTAGTAGAATGCACGGATCCAATTAGAATGGTTCCACTGACCAATGTAATTCTCTAAAGCACTCTTGACAATCAATGAACCCTTAATTGACCCACTTGCTAGTTGCATAACAGCTTTTTTGTTTACCTTGAGCATAGGTCAATGATTTTACATCTGCTCAACGAATATAGTGACTCCTGGTACCTTTGTGTTGCTTAACGTATTTGTTTGATCTTGGAGAGTTACATATCAGAGGCAACGCAATACCTTTGCCTATAGTAAAGGCCATACGGCTCCAATGTTTTATTGTATAATATTTTTTTTTTCAGAGGAGCTTCATATGGAAGGGGTGTACATATAAACTTCGAAGGGAGTTCATTCGATTGGAAATTGGAATTTCTAATGCCCTTTTTAATAGTCAACGGTGATCGGAGGTCAACTAGCCCCCCCCCCCCCCCACGCCGTTTTTCTCCAAATTTATCCGACAAAAATTTTGAGATAGCCATTTTGTTAAAAATAGTTCAAAGATCAGATAATAACAATTCCGGTGTTGACACAGCCCTCCAGTGCCTGGGAGCAGGCGTTATAAGTTATGCCAAGGGGGTATATATGGTTCTTTTGGAAGAGATGCTTTTATAAATATCAGAGAGGGCTTCATTTGATTGGACATTGAAAGTTGATACTATGCCTCCAAGAAACCCATTTAAACTCATCAGTTAATCTCAAAATTCCTGGATATGATGTCCTAAGAAAAGATAGATCTTCCAATAGAATTGGTGGTGGAGTTGCCATCCTTGTAAGATCACACCTCAAGTTCTGTGATAATAAGCCTTCGTGATTTCAGTCATGACATTGATGCAATTTGTGTGAAGTTGTGGCTGGCAAACATGGAGGTTACGGTTATTAATTTATATAACCCAAATGGTAATAACAATGAACAAGATTTTTTCAATTTTATTTCTAATAACTTCTCAAAATCAAATCTAGTGGTTGTTGGGGACTTCAATGCCCATAGTACTATCTGGGGTTATTCACCTTGAAATAATGCTGGCAAATGCACAGAGGAATTCCTCACCAGTTTTACCAATATAGTACTAGTGACTCCTAGACACCTAAATACCTACTTCAGTAAAAGAAGTGGGAGCTATTTAACTATTGATCTTCAATTAGTGTAGTCAAATTTAATAAATAAAATTACTGTCAACAGAATTGACAACCTCCTAAGCGACCATTTTGCCATATGCACAAAAATTGGTGACCTAGCCATCATTGATAACTTCATTCCCCACTATGTGTGGCAAAAACCAGACTGGCCAAAGTTCTCCAAAATTCTATCAGACCATGACAACTCTTCACTGTCCACTGACCAAAACCAGCTCTCCAAAAATTTCACATCTCTACTTCTTGATGTGGCAAAACATCCCATACCCCAGTCCCAATGCCCAAAAACGCTGAAGAATAATAAACCCCCTAAGCCATGGTGGACATCCTCTTGCCAAGAAGCTTGGCACAATAAAAGGAATGCCATCAGATCCTTCAAGAGAAATCCATCCAATGGAAAATATATAGCAAAACTACAAGCAGAGGCAAAACTTAAGAGAAGAATCAAACTTGCAAAAGAAGAGCCATGCAAAAACTTTCTCTTATCAGTGTCCCGCGAAACACAAAAGTCAAAGATTCATAATTTTCTAGACAAGATGTGTGGCAAATTCTCCACACAGAACCCCCGTTCATTACCAGCTAACTAAATGGTCAGCAGCTGGAAACCAACAAAGAAAAAGCTGAATTTTTAGCAGATTTTTTAGAGAAGAAGTTCAAAAACACCCCTCATAATTCACCTCAGATTAGCCTAACACCCTATTTTGTCTTGCCTCTGTCCCAGTATCTACTCCAAAATTTTACAATGATTGAGCTAGACAAAGCAATCAATTCAATTAAACCCAAAACATCTTGTAGCCACGACCAGATCCATCCATCTTTGCTCCAACACCTTCCAACAGACTTTAAAAAAGCACTCTTAGCTCTCTTCAACAACGCCTGGAGTAATTCCTTCTTCCCATCCACTTGGAAAACATCACTCATCATCCCTATATCAAAACAAAATAAACCCAAAGAGGACCCCAACTCCTTCTGACCGATTATGATTACCCAGTTCTGGGAAAATTATATGAGAAGATAATTCACTCCCCATTGTATTGGTTTGCTGAGTCTAACCACCTCATCCCACATACCCAAACAAGCTTTAGGAAATATTATTCGTCCATTGACGCATTTGTTGCATCAATGGACCAATGCCATACCTGAGTGTCTGAAAGATAACCAAATCCTAGTTGCAGCCTTCTTGGACTTCCAAAATGCATATGATAATATCCAACATCCACTCCTACTGCAAAAATTACCAAAAATGGGTTTTCCACTACCATGCTGTTGTTCTCCAAGTAAATTCCAACATCTCTTCTAAAGTCTATCTTCAAGGGCCTTCCCCAAGGTGCTGTCTCCTGTTTTCGCTATATTTATGGGATCTGAACCTACCCCAAACAAATATTCAGTTTGCAGATGATGTAGTCCTATGGTCTAGCTCAAATAATTTTGCACTGGCCCAATCCAAGTTACAAAAGTTGCTTTATGCCTTTGAATGTTTCTCTAACAATTCCTGCCTACCCACCGCCCCATCAAAATCAGCTATAGTACAGTTTATATAATAAAAGAAACCCCCAAATTGCGCTGCTAACCCTAAATGGTGTTGTCATCCAAGAGCAACGACACATCAAATATCTAGGTCTCACTCTAGACCAAAAACTAACTTTCAGGCTCCACATTGATAATGTGAGAATAAAATGCCTCAGAAAAATGCACATCTTACAAAGGCTACTCAATACACCTTGGGGTTGCCATGAAAAAACTGTAATAAATTTCTATAAGACATCAGATCTTAGATTGATTATGGACTAATTGTCTATGGCTCATGCTCAAAACCCCTATTATGCAGTCTGGAGACTGTCCAGAATACTATGATCTGTGCTATACTTGGCCTCAGGAATCACATCAAAACCAACTTTCTCCTCTGAAAAAGTGGTCTCACCTCTATTGCTACGCGCAGAGAAAACCTACTTGCCCGCTACTTTACAAAAATTGAAGGTAACAGTTCCCATAGATTACATGATTGGCTAAGAAACCCTGGTGCTTTTAAGGGCCTTGCATGGGAATTTGCAACCACCCAAATGACCTTCCCCATACCTTCATCTTCTTTATTTCAAATATACCCCCGGATACCATCCTGGGCTAATCACTATACAGATATGAACCTATTGTTTGCGCCAGCTATTAAGATAGATCTTTCCCTTGTCTATGTAAAATCATTATTCCACGAATTTGAGTCTCAGAGATATAAACACCACCTCCCAATTTTTGTGGAGTCCACTTCCCATCTTTAGGTATAGCAGCTGCAGAAAGGCTCCAAAATGATGCGAGTATCATGACAGCTGAAATAACTGCCATCAACATCGCATTGGAAACCATTATAAAGATGCCAAACCCTCCCGGAAACACCCCTCTTATAATTTATTCAGACTCAAAATCAGCCCTTGCCTCAATATCACCAGAGTATTCAGACTTCCCAGACAATGATACCTCCACCACTCTTGTACTATTGAACCAACTACTAAAACAAGCTAAATTCACAAAATTCCAATACATCCCAAGTCATATGGGTATTAAAGGAAACCGCAAGGCAGATGAAATAGCTAAATCTGCCCTTCAGTTTGAAAAAAAAACTGAAAGGCCTATCCCAGGAAGAGATATAAACCATTGGTGCCTAAAAATTTATCTAGCAAACCAACAACCACCAAACCTTTCTCCATTTACAACCCGGAAAGACTCAAAGATATACCACAGAATACAATCAAATGCTACTGTCCTTAACTGCCAAACCTATCACTATCAAAACACAACCACTCCAACTTCAACAAGCCCTCTTTGCCGCCTATGCCAAACCCATGACGAAACCATCAACCAAGTTCTTTTTGGTTGCCCTGTGGCAACTGTCAACCATAAAAAAGAATGGCTAACTTCATCTGCTGTATTCAAGCGCCTTAAGCTAACCCCTAATATTGACCAACTAACACAAAGGATATACTCTTCAATCGATGATGCCTAATTGTTCAAAGCTGTCTTTAACTGCCTAAATATAGGTGATTTCATCAATGCTGTATAAACTCTATTATTAAATAATAATAGTTTAATTTTTATATTTGATTTCCCAGGATGCCCCCGACATAATCAGACAATACGAAAAAGTTTAAATGAATTTATCCGAAGCCTATAACTGAAGAAGAAAAGATTTTCTAGTGTTCTAGGCCTGGGACTGGGAGTGGAATCATCCAGTATTTAGGGTATTTACTATGGTGCACTTATTGTTACTAAAATGTTTTTTGACACACGTGCTAAACGCTATCTATAAAACAACTTATTTGGCAGCAGTTTACAGCGGCAATTTCAAAAGACTTAAGCATTGATTTAAAAATTTGGTGATATTTGGAAACTTTTTCTCTTTTGAGGATTTTTAGAGGTGTCTCCTTATGAGGTGGGCCAAGGCTAAATAATTACCAAAAGCTAATAGGCCTAATCCAAGTTATACATTAATATGGTTTTTATAACAATTATTTAAGATCAAACACTTGAAATTATTAGTTTATTGACTTACATAAAAGAACCTCTTTTTGGAAATTCCAATTATCCTATTTTGATGTATATATCCTTTTAGTGTTTCAATTTTATTCACATATTAACAGAAAGCTGATTTTCTTCTGATTCTATAAATGTAACTTTTATTGCTTGGTGTTTATTCTATACATCCCAAATATTAAAAAATAAGGTACTCCTATGTTAAACATAGGCTACTCTTTTATATGCTGCTAGTTTGGTTAATGCTAATGAAATAAAATAAATTAGGGTGAATGTATTGGCCTAATAGTTTAGAAACAAATTTGGGGTATATTTTGCACATTAGGAGGGGGGGGGGGTAAAGCATACCATATAATAAGTACATAACCTAATCTAGGTACCTTCCCCGGTCAATATATACCAAATCATATTATTGAGTTAGGACTAAAGTGAGTGCACCATTTGATGCCTTTTTTTATGCTGATTATGAATATAATAAGCATTTCTATCGGAAATGAATTTCAGCCCCCCCCCCCTATATATGCCAATTCAGGGTTAGGCTAGGTTAGGTATAGCCTATATAGGGAGGGGGGCTTAAATTCATTTCCGATAGAAATGCTTATTATATTCTGTAATCAGCATAAAAAAAGGCATCAAATGGTGTATTCACTTTATTTGAAACTCAATAATATGATTTGGTATATATTGACCTCTTCCCCCCCCCCCTAAACCCCAATAAACAACAGTTTAAATATTGTATACACAATGAAAACCATGCTATATATTGCATTACCCTATAGTGGTGTCTTGAATTAAGCTGTCAAAAACAGGTTTTTTGTGACTGGTTTTGCATTTCAGTATATAAAAGAGTACAATTAACATAGGAGTACCAAATATAATATTTTCTTTTCAATTAATTGTCAAAACAGAGACCACATTTTTAATTTATGCTGACAAATTATTGGTGAAAACTTGACAAAGAAGGTGGATTTCTTGTTGCTGCCCTCACATTGCATCATGCTTTATTAAAATAGGGGTGGTCCAAAAACCCATTGCTATGTTTCCAGAATGCCAAAGAGAAGTGGTCTTTCTTGAAAAGAGATCCTTTGGTAGCCTATGGTTCACTGGGAATATTTTTAGACTTAGGAATCAAACAAAATGTGATTAAGAAAAACAACACAGTTTTCTGGATGAAAGTAAATAGCAAAGTTCTTCAGTTACTAATGGCTAGAGTTCATTCTTTATTAGTTTGTTTGTGACCAACAAACTTTCTGATGATAGTAAAGAGCAAAGTTCTTTGGTTACTATGGGCTGAAGAACCCTCAATGGAAAATCCCCCCCCCCATTAAGGAAAACTGTTTTCTGGATGAAAGTAAATAGCAAAGTTCTTCAGTTACTAATGGCTAGAGTTCATTCTTTATTAGTTTGTTTGTGACCAACAAACTTTCTGATGATAGTAAAGAGCAAAGTTCTTTGGTTACTATGGGCTGAAGAACCCTCAATGGAAAATCCCCCCCCCCCATTAAGGAAAACTGTTAAAATTCCTCCAGCATAGAATACAACTCCCCCCCCCCATAAAATTATCTCCAGATGGTTTCATCCTTGCTAAAAAATCTCCAAAAATTTGCTCAGATAACTAGAAAAAAAGACCTGGGGATGGGGTAGTTAGCCTTATCTTTTTGGTCTCTTAAAAAGGCCACTAGAACTTTTAATAACCATTCAAATGCACCCTCTCTCAATCTTCTAGGACTATTATTGTGATACAACTATCCCTGAAAAAAATAAAATAAATATACAAACATCCATGATCTTTCTTCTGGCATATAATACAAAAATTCCATATTTTTGTATATAGGAGCTTGAAACTTCTATGGTAGAGTTCTCTGATATGCTGAATTGGGTGGTGTGATTTTCATTAAGATTCCTTGGCTTTTAAGGGGTACTTCCCCCTTAATTGAAAATCATGTAAATTTTCTCAGGTTCTTAACTTTTGATGGGTAACACTAAACTTGATGAATATTCTATATTTGGAATCAACATAATAAGCTGATTGTTTGGATGTATCTATTGCTACCAAAATTCCTTTTTTTGGAGTTGGTTACTATTGAGCCTAGTCACTCCTTACTTACACTTTGTTACCATGAACTGTTTGATTAATAAAACATAAGAGCAATTCAACCAAAATTAGAAGTATTTTTAAAGTACAATGCAACATTAGCATAAAGAGCAGGGTGCTTAGGAGATGTTAGCTCCTCCCCCCTTATATATGGAATAATTTCTGTGTGTTTTAATATTGCTTCATGCTTTCAACTAAACAAAAAACTTTTTATATTTAATATTAGTAAGGCTCAACTCAACAACAAAAATATTACCACAAAACCAAAGGAGAATTTACCATAGCCTTTTTGATGGTTTTAGCCCATGAAAAGGAAACTTTCTTTGTCAAAAACCTAATAAAAACTATAAATTACCAATTGATTGAAAGTAGTATTAGCGGTAAACTAACTGTTAAAAACAACTGGGATAGTGAAACTGAATCTATGGAGAACACTATTAAATAGAAAAAGAAGCTTAAGAAAAGTTATATAAATCATTTTTTATTGTTCTGTTGACTTATAGCTGTAGTATAAAAAGGTGGCTAATTATGCAGTAAGTTACCACTTCATGAAGTTTGGTGCATATAAATTTGATTAACCTGGTCATTGAGACTTTAAACATATTAGTGATGTTACTTTTTATTGTGAGATCTTTTTGGGAGATTTCTATCAAAGGAGACCCTAATTCAGAAGCTTTTTTCAGATGCTTGATGTGATGGAATTGCCTGATCCTACCCCAAGCAGGATCCTGTTCCTACATGTGTTTTTTTACTGAGCTCTTTACTCTCTTTACTGACTTTAGCTCTTTACTGATGTACCACTGCAAGAAAAAACTGTTTAAACATTTTCAAAGGGTCCAATTTTTTCTTAAATTAGTCTTTTTTTTAGATAAAATTAGGTAGATGTCCTGAAATTTGGTATAAATTGATACTTACTAGTGCTCTTTAAATATCTAGACTGAATAATTGAGGGGAACAATTATTGGGCAGAACTAAAATTAAACCAACTTGACAAAGTCTGGTCTTCTTCTTCTTCTACTAATTCACAGCAGGTGGGCTATTCAGTTGGTACTATTTAGCCATCTTCTTTTTGCTTCACTCTGTGGGCTACAGAGCTACTGTCTTGGTTGTCTCTTATTTATTAGATTAAATTAACATAGGAAGCTTTTTAAAAGAGCTAACAGCACAGTGAAAAAAAGCGTAAGTAAGTAAGGAAGGTAAAGGAAATTCTTCCTTAACTTAATTATTATAATTTCATTGATCGTCTTTTAATATAAATTATGTAAACCCTGATTACAAACAGGAAAAAGCCTATGGCTTTTTCTTCTTTGGAGTAGTAAGAGACGACTCTCAAAGAATCCAGCAGCAAACTAAGTCCAACGTAGGCAATTGTTTGTTCTTCTACTGATCGTATTTTAATATAATTATTATGAATATATCATTATAGGCTTTATTTAGTATAGGAAAGAGTTCGTTCTTCATTGTAAAAGCCGAATAACAGAAAGTTTACTATACAGGGGTTTCGGATAAGGCCGTTCTAATGGTGTACTTTTTGTTTTGATCTGACTCCTTTGTTAGGAACTATGGGTTTTTATATTTCTTAACATTCGACGTGATCGTCTCTTACAAGGTTGCTAGCTACCGTTGCAACCCGGATGATTGTCTGTTACTAGGTTTCTAGCTACCGCTGCAACCCGGATATATGTTAAAAATTAGTTCTTTGCTATAATTTATTTTTGACTTTGGGACATAATCGATCCTTTATGTATTGCTGTTCAAGCCAAGGGACAGAAAGTTTACTATACAGGGGTTTCGGACAAGGCGGTTCTAATGGTGTACTTTTTGTTTTGATCTGACTCCTTTGTTAGGAACTATGGGTTTTTATATTTCTTAACATTGGACGTGATCGTCTTTTACTAGGTTGCTAGCTACCGCTGCAACTCGGATTGTACATCCAGTGCTAAGCTATCTGTGGAATTGCTAACCTATACTATAATTAAGTGGCGTATAAAATTTAGTATAGGCAAGAGGTGGTTCTGTATTATAACTTTGATGTAAAACTAGCAAAACATTTTTTAAGTCTGATGAAGATTTAACTAATGTATTAAAAGTAAGGTTGCTAGTCGAAGATTTTGTTTTGGCCTTATTATAATTGGTATGGCGAAATAATAATATGCATATGGCTCTTAAATCATTTTCTTTATGGTCCCATATGGTCTAGTGGCTAGGATAGTTAACTTTCACTTAACAGGCCCGGATTCGATTCCCGGTGTGGGAAAATTTTTAACTCTATAATCTTCGAACATATAAATTCTGTAATCTTAACTATTGTGAAGTTGCCTATGCAAGTTAGTATAGGGAAGAGTTCGATCTTTATTATAAATTTTTAACTTGCGTGTAGCTTGCTTTGATCTAACCATTATGTATTCATGAATGAGACCATTTGCAGTTTTGACGTTTCTTATATAGTAATTATGACGTTATTGCATCAAAAATACAGTTTTTATTGGAAAAATTTATTCTCTTTTAGAAATAATTTATTTTAGTTACTATAGATTTTTAACCCAATTAATTTCCTTTAGGATGAGCTATTGAACAACCCTCTACGATGTTCCAGTGCCAAGCTATCTCTGGATACAAAGAAAAGAGAAAAAAATATCCCGTTTGGGGAGAATAACGTGGTTAAAGTCAATTTTCTTGATTTTCAAGCCAATATATTTCCCTTGCTGTTCAAGCCAAGGGACAGAAAGTTTCCTATAAAGGGGTTTCGGACAAGGCGGTTCTAATGGTGTACTTTTTGTTTTGATCTGACTCCTCTTTTAGGAGCTATGGGTTTTTATATTTCTTAACATTGGACGTGATCGTCTCTTACTAGGTTGCTAGCTACCGCTGCAACCCGGATGTTTGAAAGACTGCAGTGTGAAAAGACATCGAAAATGCAGTTTTTGGTGGAAAAATTTATTCTCTTTTAGAAATAATTTATTTTAGTTACTATAGATTTTTAACCCAATTAATTTCCTTTAAAATGAGCTATTGAACAACCCTCTACGATGTTCCAGCGCCAAGCTATCTCTGGATACAAAAGAAAAGAGAAAAAAAAAGAAAAAAATATCCCGTTTAGGCAGAATGTTGTAGTAGCTGCCACTTTTCTTGATTTTCAAGCCAATATATTTCCCTTGCTGTTCAAGCCAAGGGACAGAAAGTTTCCTATACAGGGGTTTCGGACAAGGCGGTTCTAATGGTGTACTTTTTGTTTTGATCTGACTCCTCTGTTAGGAACTATGGGTTTTTATATTTCTTAACATTGGACGTGATCGTCTCTTACTAGGTTGCTAGCTACCGCTGCAACCCGGATAAAAATTTAAAAAAGAAACTTGTTTATTTACATTCTAGCTAAAATAATGGAGATAATATGAATGAACCACAGGGTTCAGTTTCTTTGGGCTTGAGTTCGTTTTTTAACTGTAAATACAAACAGGAAAAAGCCTACGGCTTTTTCTTCCTTTAAATAGTAAGAGACGAAACTCAAACAATCAAGTAGCTAAATCCAATGTATGGAATGGTTTGCTATTTCAGTGATCGTCTTTTAATGTAAAAATTTGTTTTAATTACAAAAAATTTTCAACCTCATTAATTTCCTTTAAAATGAGCCATTGAACAACTCTCTACGACGTTCCAGTGCCAAGCTATCTGTGGAATTACTTACCTATACTATAATTAAGTGGCGTATAACATTTAGTATAGGCAAGAGGTCGTTCATTATTATCCCGTTTGGGGAGAAGGAGAATAACGTGGTTAAAGTCAATTTTCTTGATTTTCAAGCCAATATATTTCCCTTGCTGTTCAAGCCAAATGACAGAAAGTTTCCTATACAGGGGTTTCGGACAAGGCGGTTCTAATGGTGTACTTTTTATTTTGATCTGACTCCTTTGTTAGGAACTATGGGTTTTTATATTTCTTAACATTAGACGTGATTGTCTCTTACTAGCTACCGCTGCAACCCGGATTAAAATATTATTATCATATCTTATATGTAACTTTTATTTTATAAGTCTTCGATAGTCTAATGGTAAGCATGCCCTCTTGTTAGCTGGGAGAAGGGGGTTCGATTCCCCGTCGGGGAGAACTTTTTAATTTAAAATTTAAAAAAGAAACTTGTTTATTTACATTCTAGCTAAAATAATGAAGATAATATGAATGAACCACAGGGTTCAGTTTCTTTGGACTTGAGTTCGTTTTTTAACTATAAATACAAACGGGAAAAAGCCTGCGGCTTTTTCTTCTTTTAAATAGTAAGAGACGAAACTCAAACAATCAAGTAGCTAACTAAGTCCAATGTATGGAATGGTTTGTTATTTCAGTGATCGTCTTTTAATGTAAATTTACTAACCTATACTATAGTTAAGTGGCCTATATAATTTAGTATAGGCAAGAGGTCGTTCTTTATTATAAAGACATCGAAAATGCAGTTTTTGGTGGAAAAATTTATTCTCTTTTAGAAATAATTTATTTTAGTTACAAAAGGTTTTTAACCCAATTAATTTCCTTTAAAATGAGCTATTGAACAACCCTCTACGATGTTCCAGTGCCAAGCTATCTGTGGAAAAGAAAAAAAGAAAAGAGAAAAAAATATCCCGTTTGGGGAGAATAACGTGGTTAAAGTCAATTTTCTTGATTTTCAAGCCTATATATTTCCCTTGTTGTTCAAGCCAAGGGACAGAAAGTTTCCTATACAGGGGTTTCGGACAAGGCGGTTCTAATGGTGTACTTTTTGTTTTGATCTGACTCCTTTGTTAGGAACTATGGGTTTTTATATTTCTTAACATTGGACGTGATCGTCTCTTACTAGGTTGCTAGCTACCACTGCAACCCGGATAATAATCTGGTCTCTTTAATAGACAAACATGAATAACACAACAATAAAAATAGATGGCATGGTTACAAGATTTACAGAGATAACATTTTAGGTTAAAGTAAACATAACTTTAAGGTTGAAACTTGTTCAAGTAAGATTTTTTTTTTTTTTTTTTTTTTTTTTTTTTTTTTTTTTTTTTTTTTTTTTTTTTTTTTTAATAGGCAATTCAAGTGTTATGATTTTATAGTTTTTATAGGCATAATCAATAGCTCTGAATAGTCTTGCATAAGAATTGGTCTACTTACATACTGGGAAGAAACACTGACTACAAAAGAGTAATTGATCTTCATTACACATAATATTCAAAACTCCATATAATCTATTTGGATTCCATATGATATCTTGTTTCCTTTGCACTTGTGCTTCTTTCCTTTGTAATTTGACCAAATAGGTTAAGGTCTAGAATAACTTCTTTTAAGAAGGTGACATGATAGAACAAACAGAGATACAATTTTCTATTGCCAATTTTATTTTAATTTTTAAGTTTTTTTTGTTTTGGACATTTCATCCCCAGTGCCCTACCTAATGGCTTCATTTTGCCTTAGGCTATTTAAATAAAGTAACATAATTATTGACTAAAACTGATTCTAAACAAATAAAAATGGGAGAAAACAAGGAACTGTGATTCACTTATATTTTCATTATTTATAAAGTAAGATTGTCATCCATTTGTTGGTGCTGTTTTTACATAGCCTAGTTCAAGGTTAAATTTGGCAATTAGGGGGGGGGGGTTGGATTAATTGTAAATAGTAATTTCAATGCACAATTATGACTTTTCAGAAGGAATCAACCCAGAAATCTGAAAAGAACTTTCAAAACCTGAAAATACTTTAAAATATTTTAAATTTGAACAGAATCATAAATTCACAACACATTGGCCAATTTAGCCTGCATATTTCCAATACATTTTCTGTTTTCTTAATTTTTCAATGTTGATTCAGTTTTTGGGTATTGGGTTGCAAAAACACAAGTGATGTAGTGCAAGAGATGTAAGAAGTATATAATTTTGGTTTGGCAATATATTTGTTCATTAGTAGGGATTAGTGGGTAAAGTAACATGAAGCACATAGTAATGATAAATGTAAGTAGGTTATTTGTGGTCTTTTTCACTACAGTCAACTTCTACCTCCTACATTAAATTGGTTATCTTCTCTGATTGTAATTTATCTATCTAGGTTATGGATAGCATACTTTGCCAAAATATAATATTGAAAACTGGATAATGATGGAACAAAACATGATGATCTTATCTGTTAAAACATCCTGATTATTATAAAGTATTATCTTTAATGTTTCAATGTTTTATTTGAGTATTTCAGATATTAAACAAACACAACTTAAAAACAATAGGGAATTTTTTTTTCTTCCAAGACAGTGCAATTTAAATCGGTGAATATTTCGGCCCTATGTCCAAGGGCCGTCTTCAGCACAACATTAAAGAAAAAATATATATAAAAACAAACTTACATTAAAATACGAAGTTTAAAACTAAAAATGCTTTTAAAAAAACGCTTTTTTTTAAAAGCATTTTTAGTTTCAAACTTCGTATTTTAATGTAAGTTTGTTTTTATATATATTTTTTCTTTAATGTTGTGCTTAAGACGGCTCTTGGACATAGGGCCGAAATATTCACCAATTTCAATTGCACTGTCTTGGAAGAAAAAAAATTTCCCTATTGTTTTTAAGTTGTGTTTGTTTGATATGGAAAGGCAGTGTGGTCTTCGTCAATATTTGCGTTTATTTCAGATATTCCTCAGGCTCTATGGAACCATGAAGGGGGGGGGGGTATTTAAAAGTCAATTGATTATTATAATTAGAAAGAGCGTAGGAAAAGGAGTTTTTTGTTTGTTCATATTGTCCCCATGTTAACTTTGGAATCTTTCATATATTGATAAAATTATAAATGAGAGACTTTTCAATATCATGGAATATAGATGAGTCAATTTGATAAAATACAAGAATGGAATGAAACCCTGTATGATTTGTAAGGTTGCTGTGCTTTACCTCTTTGGTATTATTCCCACTTGCTAAAAGAAACAGAATAAGGTACTTGTGTACATAATGGTAGACACTCAAGAAGTGAAGTTAGGTTAATCCTAATGAAATATATCAAAATATCATGAAAGTATATTACTTTTGAAACAAATTTGGGCTATATATTTGCACATTAAAGGAATATGGGTAAAGTATAGTGGGTCTGCATGCAAAATGTATTAGCTACAATTGTTTTCTAGCTACAAGAATTGTTTTCTAACTTTATGTTGTTCAAATACTTTATCCCCGCCAACACCCCCTCCCCTAATTTGCAAATATTCAGCCCAAATTATATAAGTCTAATGTATTCTTTCACCCATCACTTGTTTTCCACTGAGTGTAAGCTAATTGTCTCTTAATACAGACAGGTAAAACTGTTTTTTTTTCTTGATTGTGTATTATTATGTACCCAAGTACCCAGAATAAATTGCAAATCTTTCTTTCTTCTTCTATCTCACAGCAGGCGGGCTTTTCAGTTGATACTATTTAGCCCTTTTCCTTTTGCTTCACTCTGTGGGCTACAGAGCTACTGGCTTGATTGTCTCTTATTTATTATATATTCTCAGATATCTTTCAGTAGATCTTTTCGACTCAAGGGTAGTTCAAATATAAGATGATAGATATTGATTTCTGTGCTCTGTGTGCAGGTATAGTTGGCTAGGCTCTTGGCTGATAGTGAGATTGTGTGGTGTTTGAAGCACTTTAACAGTTTACAATGCAAGGTATGCTGTGCAGACATCAGCATATTACATTCAAATATGCAGTGGTCAATTGTTTCATTATTCATAATACAATACCCGCAAAGAGGGGACAGGGGAACTGAACCACTTAAATTAGGAAACTGATACGAGAATGCAAGAAAATTTAGTCCATTTGTTCCAGAATGAATTCTATGATAAATTTTAGAAAAATACTCATTGGGAAAGGTGGAAAGAGTAGGAATTTTCTTATTAAACATAATATCTGATAGTCTCCATTGGTAAATATCTCTAATGGGGATTGGTCTCCCACTTGGCTGGTCAATATTTATAGCATTTTTTGCTATTTCATCAACCTGATGATTACCACTTACACCAGAGTGGCTAGGAATATACTGAAGATAAGTTCTTATGCCACTTGAAGCAAGATTATATATAATACTAAGAAAATGATAAGTGTCAACATCCAGCTTATGCTGAGGAGCTGAAGACAGCAACTCAAGGCTTGATAAAGAGTCAGAATAAACTATAATATTATTTGAATTAGCAATCAAGGGTTTATTTTCCATAAGGTGTTCTAATGCCATGATTATGGCATTTAACTCTGCAGACATTATAGATACATTATTATACAATCTCTCACCCATTGCAATTTTCATTGGAGGAAGGAAAGCACTACTTGCTACCTTCTCATTTATTTTGGACCCATCAACAAAGATTTGGAAATGGTTTTTATAAGTAATTGTATTAAGTTCAGCAAATTTCTTCTGGACAAAAGCAATGGGGTTAAATCTTGAGTCCACTTTGAGAAATCAGTATTTATTATGGGGATTGACCAACTCCATGGAGGGGATTGGGGGAAAGTAGGTGCAATAGACTTTGCGGGTACAGGGAACTTCTTCTGAAAATTGGCATACTCATTTGCAATGCCTCTATACATGGCTGGATTTCTTAACCAATTATGTAGGGTGTGTGAGCTATTTGATTCAATTTTTGTAAGATTTTTTATCAAGTGAAAGCTACGTCTCTCCCTTATTGTAGTTAATCCACTCTCCATAAGCAGAAACTTGGTGCTTGTGGGTTTCCTAAGACCAAATATGAGACGTATTATATCGTTTTGTACTGTTTAAATTTTTTGTATCTGGGTCTTTGCACGTGCACCGTAGACGATGAGCCCATAGTCAATATGGGGTCTTATATGTGATTTATAAAACTCGAGTAAGGTTTTCTCCTTACATCCCCAGGGTGTGGAAAGAAGTCTTTTTAACATACTTGTTTTTCTAGCATTTTTTTATTGTTTTTGAAATGTGGAGGTGGAAATTAAGTTTTTGGTCAAGCATGAGACCTAGGTAATTAATATGATTATCTTCTGAAATAGTTGTTCCATTTAGAGTTAGTCTTGCATTAACATGATTTTGCTTTCGGTGGAATTGGATTATTTTTGACTTGGTAGGCGCAATGGGTAAATCTGAATGTTGAGAGAATTTTTCAAATTGGAAAAGTGACTTTTGCAGCTTTGACTGTGCAATCTCAAAGGTGTTGCCAGATGACCATAGTACCAGATCATCAGCATATTGTTGATTCGTGTGGGGGAGGTTCATGTCCCTGAGATATAGGGCAAAGAGGAGGCAACTGAGGACTGCTCCCTGAGGAAGGCCTTTGGTTATTGTCTTTTGGGGTGAAGAGGCTGAACCTACACAAACAATGAAACTTTCTATGAAAGATTTTATAAAGGATACTAGCTTGGGGGGTAGTCCAAGGTTTGCAAGTTTATTTAAAAGGATTTTGGTGGTTCACATTGTCATATGCCCCTTCAAAATCTAGGAAAGCTGCAACTAGGACATTATTTTTTTTAAATGATTCATTTATTGCTTTTGTTAACAATATGAAAGCATCTGTTGAGGAATGGTGTTTCCTGAAACCAGTTTGAGTGTGAGGGATCATATTATTTTTTTCAACAAACCAGAGGAGTCAGTAATAGATCATTTAAAAACATTCTAAAATATTTACTCACATTCTTCCTTAAGGTGTATCAATAACCTTTATGTTTTCTATTTTCAGATATACCTTGAATTGTATATATGTGTGCAATTTCCTCACCCTGGGAATTACTGCTTTACTGCTTTTGTATTTGCAGTTATTTCAACTTGAAGAAAGAATTGAAGTGTGTTTTAGCTGTTTCCCCCCTCAAAAGAAAGTACCATAAAATTCTGGAAATTTTAGAACTAAAAACTTCTAAAATACTTCCTAAAAACACTTCAATCTACTACCCCTTCTAGTAATGGTCAAACATATAGCTGAAATTACATATTCTCCATGAGTTTTTCTATTGCTTGATACTGTTAACATTGTTTTTTTTTTGTCCTTAAAATTAATTTGAAGAAAAGAATACATGTAGAAAATTTAGATTAGAGTTAAGAGTTCTGTTTTAGTGATTTTCAACTCAGAAGACAACACTATAAAATTTTGGAAACTAATTATACAAATTCTAAAATGGATAGTCATTCATAAAAGAACCCCCCTTCCTTAACCCCCACCTGGAGGGGAGGGGGCTAGGAGGGGTTGGAGCAAAATGAAGTAATTTCTAGAATGATACAAGTTAGAGTTTTTAGATTTTTTTAAGTAGTTTTATTAATTTTATACAATTTTATTGAAGGTACCAAGTTGAATATAAAAAATTCACCCAATATAAAAAAAAAATTGGGGCATCTAGGTTGGAATGCAGGGAAAGGTTAAAGTTTATTGATGCATCTTAAAGTTTATATTTGATTTTAAAAAATTTAAAGTACTTTTCAGTATATTGTAGTGTTTCCTTCTGCAGAGTCAAGTTGCAATGCTGATACAACCTCTTCCAAAGGAAATGCTATAAAATTCTGAAAATATCTTGAAAACACTTTGCATAATAAAAATAATAATAATCTCAGGAAGGTTGTCCTTCTTTGTTAAAAGTAAATACTTGATTAATATTTCAAAAGAAACTTAGACTAATATTTTTCATCAGAAAGACAGTTTTTGAATTTTAGCACCCTCTTCTTAAAAAAGAAAACAAAACTAATCACTTTTCTATTTCTTTGACTTCTGAAGGAGCATAACCTGTGCTTTTGACTGTACTAAGATATAAAATTGGTTTTGCAGTGTTTAAAAGTTGTTATAGCCTTGGTGTTTTCAGGGACTTTTGCCTCTAATCTACTGGCTAAAATCTAAGTGCCATAACCAAGTGTTGATTATAGTATTATACTTCTTATAATTTCCGTTGACTCTATTCCAAGGTCTACGGACTTGCCTCAAATTTTGGATATGGCTGAGCTTGTCACA
The DNA here is from genome assembly GCA_027921565.1 of Artemia sinica. Classification (NCBI taxonomy): domain Eukaryota; kingdom Metazoa; phylum Arthropoda; class Branchiopoda; order Anostraca; family Artemiidae; genus Artemia; species Artemia sinica. The sequence goes on from JAPEVW010000037.1 coordinate 1,613,826, forward strand.
ACATCTGAGGGTTCTTTTATTAAAATAGGTAAGTGATATTGTTAAATTCTCTGTTACAGAATGAAAGAAAAGCTGTTGCTCTAGATAATGATTTTCACTTTTTGCCCTTCTTACTCATTAAGCGGTCCATTAACTGTGTATGCACTTGGATCTAACCATTAAGATTTGGGAGAGGATAAAAGCAGCTGTTTTTTGACTCAATTTTTTTAGCTATAATTTTTAAGTTGGGAAAGACAACTAATCATCTGGAATAAGAATTTGCTCTTCCTCTTTCTTGTATGTAGGTATGATAAAGGAAATATTACCACCAAAGAGGGGCAATTATGGAGCAGCAAGATTTTTTGGATTTATAACATGACTAATGTTGAATTTGGATGGGGATATCAAGTTATAAGACATGTAAAAGAGGGATAAAGTTAGTTGAATCCAGGTGCTTAACTTCAAGAGCCTACATTTCGTTTTTACGCTTTTGGAACTAATCCACTGTTTGAAGAAAACTTCAATTGATTAGTATTTTGGCTACTTTTAATTGTGTCAAAAACTTTCTTTGTTTCTGTGACTAAAAATGTTAATTTAAAAAAAAAATTTATTCAAGCATTTAATTTTTTCTTATTCAATATATTATCATTAGTTTACCCTTATCTAGGACCTTCTATTTTCATAGATTTCCATGAATTTTGCTGAATGTTTCATTTTTTTCTTTGTCTTTATAAAAAGCAGATTTAAAAAACGATTGGTGAAAACACCTGCATATACATCTGATTTTATTTATTTCTATATGTTCAATGTAGATGTAAACATTCAATATAGATGTATATTTTTATTTTTAACATAACTAAAAGAAAAAGCAGTTGGATTTGTTTAGTAAGCTTTATTGTTCATGTTTTCTGTGTCCTAATTAAAATTTTGTTTTAGAAGCGGATGATACTTTGCCAGGTGACAGTGATACGCCCTTTCACACTCCAAACGATTTTTCGTCTGCAAAACATGAAGATGATCCTTTGCTTACTTTACCCAGTGTTTCAGGACCATGTAAATTTGAATATGACGCCCTTGAATCGGGACCCTTATGTTCTGAAAATGAAGGTACATATCAAGCATTTGATTCTTGTAAAATGAAATATATCAGATAATATTTCATGGGAAAAAAAGGGCAAGGGGACTTAATATTAAGATGGAATTTGTTTTTGTCTCATTTAAACATGCAAGTGCTTGCTAAACCCTTTTTGTTGTCTGACATGGACATTTTCAAATTTTCACTTGGAAGTGGTTTGGCAAATATTGTTATATATCTATTCATCAATTAATATATAAATATGTCTGTTATTTGGATTTCATGTTGAATTTGAAAGAAGTAGAAAATTAGCAGTTATGAACTGATCTGCCTACCAGAAATCTTTGCTTTTGAATATTAATTTACTAAAGTAGTTTATTTTCAAACAAAATACTGTCATATCATATCATGAACATATCAAGGCCTGTTGGACTTTAAAAATAAAGAACAAAGTTTTACTCAGGTATTAAATTCTAGGGGCATGCAGGTTGTATTTACCCCAATATGCCCCTCCCTAATTTAATAAGTACAACTGTTGGAATATTTGAGCTAAGAGGGGTACCAACTAATTTGAAGAAAAGACTCACATATAGACAGTTCAGAAAACGATGGATTTGTTTTAATGGTTTGTCCCCTCAGAAGTAGAAGCTATAAAACAATGAAAGCTCACCAATCCTAAAAGAACGTCACTTTACCCCCCCCCCCTTCTACTAGTCAAATATTTTGTCCAACTCATATATTCTCTCTGAATTTTCCATATGTGGCTATTTTCTTCAAAATTGACTTAACAGTAAACATGCAATATTTACTGCATCAAGCTACCATAAAAAGGGATAAACCTCTCTTTAATGGAGAATAACCGATTTCGGGTATATATTTAACTATTATGTAGGGTCTGACCGTAAATTATAGGGAATTACTTCTAGGAATGATGTAAATAAGAAGTGTTTTATTTTATAATGTTTCCTTGAGTGTGCCTGGTTAAATAAGAAAAAAATTACCAAATATATATAATTTAGGGAATCAGTTTTGAAATGCTGGGAAAGGGTAAAGTGTATTGCAACTAGGGCCTGACTGATATATTGGGCTGATATGAAGGTTAGTGTCATTATCGAATATTGGAAAAAAATATCGTTAACATTTTTCTTTTTTTTGGTTGGATAAGTTTTTGAACAAGATATTCTTGATATTATTTTTTTTTTGGAGGGGGGGGGGATGGAGGGTCCCCATGAAATTTGATCCTTAGGTTTTAGAATAAAATATTGTTGATATTTGTGTCTGGAGAGGGGGGGAGCCTGTAGGGCCAGGTTTCAGATCCTATAAGTTTTAAAATAAAATATACTTAATAATTTCCTTTTTTTTGGGGGGGGGGGCGTATGGAAGGTCGGGGGATCGGTTCCATTACGTGTTTAGAATAAAATATCGTTAATAAGTTTTTTAGTGGGGGGGGGGGTCGGTCTTATCTAATATCGAGATTGATATTAAAAGCAATACAACCACTCCTGGGGCGGAAATGATGTAAGTTATGATCTTGAAGTGTGCTCTTAAATATGACTCTACTAATGTGAATTTTTTCCAAAATTAAGGCTAAACGAATTAGCTATAATCGTCCCGTTGTTGTTTAGTTTTAAGTAAGGGAGGGTCAAATTAGCAATTTCCATTGAATTAAGAAATTTTGGTAATCCGATTCTTTCTTCCTGTTTTGCATGTGAGATTGATACTAAAAGCAATTCAACCACTCCTTGGGTAGAAATGATGTAACTTATGCTCTTGAAATGTGCACGTAAATATAATGCTACTAACAGGATTTTTTTTCCAAGATTAAGGCTCTAAACGAATTAGGCATAATCATCGCGGTATTCTTTAGTTTTAAGTCATGAAGTGTTAAATTAACCATTTCAATTGAATTGAGACATTTGGGTGACAGTATAATTCCTTCTTCCTGTTAATCCATTAGAGAGTCATACATTTTCTATGATTTGTATTCTCCTGGGATTAGTTGTGATTTACACTGTTGCTTTTCTTCCAAGCACAGAGACAAAATTTTGATTTAATGTGTTCGGGGAAATGGTGGGCTTGGAAGGGGTGTTAGTTGCCTTCCAATTACTTTCGACTATTAAAAAGGGCACTGGCCATTTCAATTTCTAATCGAATGAGCCCTTTTTGAAGTTTCTGCGACAACGCGTTCTATAAAAACTTTATATGCCCCCAGGGAATAACTTACAGCCGTTGTCCTGAGGGCTTTGAGGGGGTTGTCATCCTCAAAGACCTAATTTACAGAACTTAAAACTACATTGAATAAAATGGCTATCTCAAAATTTTGATTGGATGTGTTTGGGGGAATGATGGATGTGGGGTAGGGTTAGTTGCCCTCCAATCAATTTCGACAATAATAAAATGGACACTAGCCCTTTGAATTTCCAATCGAATGAGACTTTTTTGAAGTTTCTACGACAACGCATTCTACAAAAACTTTATTTGCCCCCAGGGCATAACTTAAAACCCTTGCCCCAAGGGTTGTGGGGGAGTGTCCTCCTCAAAAACATATTTTCTATTTGGAAATCAACTACGCTGAACAAAATGGCTATCTCAAAATTTTGATTGGATGTGTTTGGGGGAATGATGGGCGTGGGGGGATAGTTGCCCTCCAATCACTTTCGACTATTAAAAAGGACACTAGCCCTTTGAATTTCCAATCGAATGAGCCCCGTTTGAAGTTTCTACGACAATGTTTTCTATAAAAGCCTTATATGCCCTCAGGGCATAACTTAAAACCCTGGCCCCGAGGGTTGTGGGGGAGTGTCCTCCTCAAAAACATATTTTCTATTTGGAAATCAACTACGCTGAACAAAATGGCTATCTCAAAATTTTGATTGGATGTGTTTGGGGGAATGATGGGCGTGGGGGGGATAGTTGCCCTCCAAACACCTTCGACTATTAAAAAGGGCACTAGCCCTTTGAATGTCCAATCGACTGAGCGTCGTTTGAAGTTTCTACGACAACGCCTTCTATAAAGACCTTATATGCCCTCAGGGCATAACTTAAAACCCTTGCCCTGAGGGTTGTGGGGGAGTGTCCTCCTCAAAAAGATATTTTTAAATCTGGAAATCAACTATGCTGAACAAAATGGCTATCTCAAAATTTTGATTGGATGTGTTTGGGGGAATGATGGGCGTGGGGGGGCTATTTGCCCTCCAATCACTTTCGACTATTAAAAAGGGCACTAGCCACCCCAATTTCCAGTCGTTTGAGCCCTTTTCGAAGTTTCTACAACTCCTTCGAACGAAATGCCTGTCGAAGAAAGAAGAAGAAAAAAAAACCCATTGTGGCCACATCGATCTTTACTTAGGCAGCGCTAGCGCGCTGCGTATGATACTCTGAGTTGTTTCTCAAATTCATTTGCATTGGAATCTGAAGCAAAAGGATTCGAAAATGATATTGTATACCATATTGTATAAACATATTGTATACGAAGGTGACACAATATTCAGCTTTGCGTTGACCCAAAAACTGTTTGACTTCAACAAATTATGTACAATCTTATTCCTCTTCCTCATTCAGTTAAGAAAAATCCAAATATTTGTTTTGTCTCCACTTATGATTGGATTTACTCCAGGGTGTATTTTTTGGTCGTCTAATGTTTTATTTTTGCTCTTTACTTACATCAGAATAACTAATTTTAAAAGCTAATATAAGCATTAGCAAGAGCTGGAGAAGAGGGATCAAAAATAAAATTAATTGTAAAAATATATTGATAGATGTACTGTATTAATTTTTAACTCGGTAGACTTTTAATTTTTTAGGTCACTTTTCACCACACGAATCTGGACTATACTTACAGGGAAATGCGTCACTAGTTGTTTCAAAGAATCCATCTCTGAGTGGTTTCTCAAATCCATTTGCATTGGAATCTCAGGCAAAAGGCTTCGAAAATGAGAAAACATGTCTGAAAAGTCGCCTGCAAAGTAAAAAGCATAGACAATTAGAAAGATATCAAAGATCACATGAAGGAGAAAAGACATATAAATGTGAGGTATGTGACAAGATCTTTTCTCAAAAAGCACATTTGAATACGCATCAAAGAGTGCAAACGGGTGAGAAACCGTTTAATTGTGATGTATGTGACAAGGCTTTTTCTCATTTGCAAGTTTTAAAGACACACCAGAGAGTGCACACTGGTGAAAAGCCTTTTAAATGTGATCTTTGTGACAAAACTTTTTCTCAAGCAGCAAGTTTGAACGCGCATCAAAGACTGCATTCAGGTGAAAAAAAGTTTAAATGTGATGTATGTGATAAAACCTTTTTTGACACAGGAAATTTGAAGCAGCACCAAAGAGTGCATATGGGTGAGAAACCGTTTAAGTGTGATGTGTGTGACAAAACCTTTTCTAAAGCAACAACTTTGAAGCGGCACCAAAGAGTGCATACGGGTGAGAAACCGTTTAAATGTCATGTATGTGACAAGACGTTTTCTCTTTTTTATGCTTTAAAGACGCACCAGAGAGTACATACAGGTGAAAAGCCTTTCAAATGCGATGTATGTGATCAGACCTTTTCTCAAGCAGCAAGTTTGAACGCACATCAAAGACTGCATTCAGGTGAGAAAACGTTTAAATGTGATGCATGTGAGAAGATGTTTTCTGAAGCAGGGCATTTGAAACAGCACAAAAGAGTGCATACGGGTGAGAAACCGTATAAATGTGATGTGTGTGACAAGGTCTTTTCTCAAGCAGGACATTTGAAGCAGCACCAAAGAATGCATACAGGTGAGAAACTGCTTGAATGTGATGTGTGTGACAAAACCTTTTCTAGAGCAACAACTTTGAAGCGGCACCAAAGAGTGCATACGGGTGAGAAACCGTTTAAATGTCATGTATGTGACAAGACGTTTTCTCTTTTTTGCATGTTTTAAAGACGCACCAGAGAGTGCATACAGGTGAAAAGCCTTTCAAATGCGATGTATGTGATAAGACCTTTACTCAAGCAGCAAGTTTGAACGCGCATCAAAGACTGCATTCAGGTGAGAAAACTTTTAAATGTGATGTATGTGAAAAGGCCTTTTTTGAAGCAGGAAATTTGAAGCAGCACCAAAGAATGCATACGGGTGAGAAACCCTTTAAATGTGATGTATGTGACAAGGAGTTTTCTTATTCGCAAGTTTTAAAGACGCATCAAAGACTGCATTCAGGTGAGAAAACGTTTAAATGTGATGTATGTGAGAAGACGTTTTCTGAAGCAGGACATTTGAAACAGCACAAAAGAGTGCATATGGGTGAGAAACCGTATTGTGTGTGACAAGGTCTTTTCTCAAGTAGGGCATTTGAAGCAGCACCAAAGAATGCATACAGGTGAGAAACTGCTTGAATGTGATGTGTGTGACAAAACCTTTTCTTGAGCATCAAGTTTGAAGCAGCACCAAAGAATGCATACAGGTTAGAAACCCTTTAAATGTCCTGTATGTGACAAGAATTTTTCTCATTCACAAGTTTTAAAGACGCAGCAGAGAATGCATTCAGGTGAAAAGCCTTTCAAATGCAATGTATGTGATCAGACCTTTTCTCAAGCAGCATGTTTGAACGCGCATCAAAGACTGCATTCAGGTGAGAAAACGTTTAAATGTGATGTATATGAGAGCTCATTTTCTGAAGCAGGAAATTTGAAGCACCAAAGAGTGCATATTATTAAACAGCAATTCAATGTTATGTAGGTGAGAAGAGTTTTAAGCAAGTTTATATGCACGATTTTTCACAAGAAACTGAATCTTAGTAGAGGACTTAAAATTCATTAAAGTTGCAAATATGTTGTGAAGTGTATTTTATGGTATTTGGGGGTTGTAGTCGTAGAGTTCTTTATTCTCCCTTTATAGGGGAGATAAACTCTGGCCCTAAGGTAATTTAACTTTGGTAGCGTGCCTTAGGCTATGACCGAACTAATGAGGCGTAATGACTGGGTATGTTCAAGGGGCTAAAGGTAGATCGTAGAGAGGTTGTATAAAATACAATACTTTTATTCAATTTACATATAATAATTCCAGATATCGATATTCTACTGGGACTGGCTGTCCAAAGTAGACCACAAGTCTCAGAAACTACAATAATATATATAATAAGATACGGACACTTACAATGATCCGACAAGATTCCAAGATATTTCTAAAAACAACGGACCAGAGGTCAGTCCGGCATAAAGTTAGTATCAGTCTAAATCTAGTTATTAACGGTCCGCCCCTTCCCATAAAATGTATCTTTTATACATTTTATTAACCACACCTTCCTTTAACCAACCGACGCAATTAGCTAGGAAGTGGTATTTCTCAATTTCCTGTTAAGCAGAAACTTGGCAGGATATATTCCTTATCTTAATAAAAAGTGGTATTTCTAAACTTCGTATTTGTGTCTTATATATTTTTACTAAATTAATAGTTAACTAAATTAGAAAGCTTTACCACAATACTACCCATTTAAAGAAGAATTGTCCCAATTATCAATATTTTACTTTTAAAGCAACTTAATTTTGTTTACAGCTATTATGCTGCCATCTTTGGGTCATTATGTGCATCTACCCTCAATGGGTTTCCTTAGGGTTATGTTTCTGGTCCAATATAGGCCATGTTCTTTTTTTGTCGAAGGATTTCAATTTGAAATTCATCCTTGTTTCTCTTTTTCTCTGTCTCTAGGACTGAAAAATACTCTTTTTACCCTTCTTCATATGCATCTTCTGTTTTAACTTGACCCCAAGCGGCTTAAACATAATATTAGTGGTTTTGCTTAAATTAGATTTCAAGTTATATTAGAAAAGTTTATGAATTATTTGAGTTTAAATTTAATTCCCATTAATAATTTAATTTATCTGTGTGATGTCGTTGATTTACCGTTTATTTTTCGTTTTAGAAATACCTTGGATGAATTACACATAACATTTTTGATTTTTAAATTTTCACATATTTTTCCAGCACAAAGCATTTTCACTTATTTCAATAACATAAGCCATTGGGCTATGTAGCACATTTTCTAGGCCTAAATTAAGTTCTGATTTTATCTCACTTTCTGACGAACTTCTAGTAAAGTCTGTATTACTGCTATAGTTTCCAAAATATCAGTTGATCGAGTATAGTTTGGTTTCTGATGGTATGAGATGATAGTATCAGGATACATTTGAAGTGGCTTCAAAATTTGTAACTTTCCAAAAATGTGTCAAAATATGATTGAAAAAAAATGGATCCGAAAGGATGCTACAAAAAATTTGATTTCCAAAAAAAATAGCTAAGGCTGTATCTAAAATAAATATTCACATTAGAATACATATAAAAGCATATAGTTTTACATAAATAGTAGGAAGAAACACTCAAAATTCGTATATATCAATGCATTCGAAAGTTAATTACTTTTAATTACTTTCTCCTCTTTTTTAATTACTCCAAAAATAATATCCCGCTTAAATCGAAACATTATGTTTCTTGCTGGATTATTCTTTCAAACTTAATACTAAACGGATTATTTCTCAATAAAAACTATTAATACGTTGACTCGAGGTCAAACATCTACCTATAACATTAAATCACTAGATAAAACTTAAAGTAAATTAAAATAGAGCATATATATACAACCAATGTGTAATAACTTACTCAAGTATTGTTTTTATTCGCAAAACTAGATAGGATATTTAACTACTGGATAAACTTAAAGCATTTAAAAAAAAATAAAACACAGTATAGACTAGCATTGGAATTAATTCCAATTAGTGTTTTATGAATTGCTTATGAAGTATTAATGTAGAATACTTCTTGAATGATATAAAAATAAAAAACACAAATACTCAACATATTAATTCACTATATTTACATGGATAGTTTAGGTTATATATATATATATATATATATATATATATATATATATATATATATATATATATATATATATATATATAATATATATATATATATATATATATATATATGTATATATATATATATATATATATATATATATATTATATATATATATATATATATATATATTAACAGAAGTTATGTTGATACATAACTTAATTTTTAAAAACAAATAATAATTATGTACTCTAATAATTTATTTAATCACTGCAATATTTATTCTTTGTACGACTTTTAAATAAGTCCGTCAAGACTTTTATATGATAAGTCCTAACTGCAATTAAAATATTTACAAAACAAAAGCAACTCCAACAAATATTTTTTTCAACAACCCCCAAATTTTTTTTTTAAATATACATATTAAAAGAATTGTCTTTTAATGCTGATTCTAAATATATAGTGTTTATTAAGTTTACCTTAACCCGTATAAAGTTAGGAATCTGAACATTAAATATTGTAATATAAACTGTAACGTCCTGTGTAATTGTTTCTGTAATATTATTTCTATTTCGTTGCTAAATACAATCTACTTTTAGGCTAATTTGAATATAAAGGACTATTGGCTTCACTCTATTTCATTTCTACTATCAGACCATGTTTTATCTGATATACACTCTACCTGATATTCGACTAAACTCTACTGATTTATAATCAGACTAGACTTGAGGATGATTCGTCATTGAGTAACCGTAAGAGCGGACCAGAGTTATCAATATTAGCTATTCGAAAAGGATGCATTGCCTTCCCTGTTTGTCCTAATGTGGCTTATATTCTTTGTAAACAAGCATGAACACTGGCTTGTTTTACATCTACATGGCTCAAAAGCAGCCATGGTTTGAAATTCAAATTTGAACTTTTTTGTGACTCATTTCGCGGAGCTAATTCAGAATTTGAACTTTTTCTAACACCATTATTCAGATGAAGGTCCTCTGTGTAGGTAAAGGAGACCCTTTCAAGACCTATCCCCATGCCTCCATTTTCTGAGATTAACGGTTTCTTTCATCGAATTTCTCGCCTTATGCAGAGTTCCCGTCAGAGCTGGGTAACAACTCTTTTTTTTTGCTTCCTTCGGCGACTTTTGCTAAGCTTCCACATTTGTTTTCTTACTTATAAGGTTACTTTTCTCGTTTTTTTTCATCCCTTTGCTCAAGTGCTTTAATTACAGATTTATGTATCTTTTCCTTCCCTTTGCTTGTCAAACTACAAAACTAACCTAGTATTTGGGTTAGCTTTAACAAAGGTAATTCTATTGCTTATTACGTCGTAAAATACCATATTTTTCGAAGCATCTCTACTTCTATAACACTCAGAAATGGCAGCTTCAAACCTATGATTGTTCGGACCACAATTTATGTGCTTACTTTGCTAAATTGTAGCAGTGTTATCCTTGAACAATAAGTCTATATCCTGTACCTGTGGTAAGGCTGAATTAGGACCCTATTTGCCATTATTCTGCCTCAAATTCTTCTGTTTCTACCGACGTTTCATCGGTCCAGCTAGATTTTTTTTTTTATACCTATTATCTTTTATTTTATTCTTTGAATTCGCGGTACGAATACTTTATTATTTAGTTATACATGGCACTACTACATTGCATTTATTACTAGCACTAAAAAAAACTACGGTACGAATTATACACTTACTTCTACTTGCTAAAAAATTAGATACTGTATTTTTTCTATTTTAAAATTCTTGATTCATCCTTTTTTCCATTTTTTTTATTGTATCCAAATCTTTGAGGGGACACAAGTCTATTTCTAATAGACAAAGTTCGAGCAAAGCTGCTCGAAGTTTTGCTAATTCGAGCGCCGCTAAAAGCGAAGTACATTTACTTTCCCCTTCTAATACGGTCATTTCGATTTTTTTTTATTTTGCAACCTTATTTAGTCTCCTCGACCCAGTTTTTCCGTAATGCCACCAGTTGTTGTGAAGTGTATTTTATGGTATTTGGGGGTATTAGTCGTAGAGGCCTTTATTCTCCCTTTATAGGGGAGATAAACTCTGGCCCTAAGGTAATTTAACTTTGGTAGCGTGCCTTAGGCTGTGACCGAACTAATGAGGCGTACCGACTGGGTATGTTCGAGGGGCTAAAGGTAGATCGTAGAGAGGTTGTCTAAAATACAATACTTTTATTCAATTTACATATAATAATTCCAGATATGGATATTCTACTGGGACTGGCTGTCCCAAGTAGACCACAAGTCTCAGAAACTACAATAATATGTATAATAATATACGGACACTTACAATGATCCGACAAGATTCCAAGATATTTCTAAAAACAACGGACCAGAGGTCAGTCCGGCATAAAGTTAGTATCAGTCTAAATCTAGTTATTAACAGTCCGCCCCTTCCCAAAAAAGGTATCTTTTATACATTTTATCAACCACACCTTCCTTTAACCAACCGACGCAATTAGCTAGGAAGTGGTATTTCTCAATTTCCCATTAAGCAGAAACTTGGCAGGATATATTCCTTATCTTAATAAAAAGCGGTATTTCTAGACTTCGTATTTGCGTCTTATATATTTTTACTAAATTAATAGTTAACTAAATTAGAAAGCTTTACCACAAATATAGGTAGATCATATGGTAATCTTTGTTAGAAAAATTTTTCTGATCTGAGCAATTTTTAAAGGCATCACAGAGTCTATGCAGGAGTTTGGTGAGATTGTAATAATACAAGCTGGATCCTCATCGGTTTGTTGTCATTATTCTCACAAGTAATTTTAAATACTTACCGTCGGATTAGATTCATTTAATTCGAAATTAATATCTAACAACCAATTCTAAGAAAAGCTTCTTGGTTTATAGACTGCAACAAGACCTTCAGGCACATTGGTAGTTTTTATTCAAAGAATTTTTTGGTACTTGTAGGATATACCCCCTACCTCTCAAGATGTGAAGTTAGGTTAATCCTAATGAAATATACCTAAGTATGATAAAAATATAATACTTTAGAAACAAATTTAGGCTATATATTTGCAGATTAGGAAGGGGGATGGGAGGGGGGGGGGGGGGTAAAGTTCCGCAGGTGTGCATGAAAAATGTGTTAATACTTAACCCCCCCCCCTTTCTAACATGCAAATATATAGCCCGTTTTATATATTTCCTATCTATTCTGTCACTTCTCTGTCTTTTTTCTTGCTAAGTTGAAAGAAACCGGTTTACAGCTCGTCAATGCATGAACAAGTTAAGCGGTAGGGGGTATATCATACAAGTACGGAATTTTTATTGAGATTTTTTTTCTGGTAAGTCAGGTTTTATGGAAAATAAAGGTTGTCTTTTCATCCAATGACCGATGTGGAACTACACAAACAATAAAGGCAAATGCCTATTTACTGTAAAAATTCTTCTTAAATGGATAATATAAAAAAGAATCAGGTCTACATTGTCCAAACTGAAATACATAATAATCAGGATTTTCAAGTTTGTTCAAAAGATCCAAAACCTTTGTTTTTCAAATGGTGTTTTATATTGTTTTTTCTTAGTTATTTAACAGATATATTATGTTTATGTCCGGTTTTAATTCTGCTGTCAATAAAATTCCGTTTTAGTATTGCTCTCAATTTTCTTTTGAAAATGTTGTTTTAAAAATTTAGTTTTCCAGAAAAAAGTAATTACATATTTTGATTTCATATCAGGCTTTGTCATATTGAGACTTGAGGGCTTCTGATATTCGAAGACAGTCGTTTGGCTTGAGCAGCTCTCTTGACTTCAGTTAAAGGATATAGGGGGGGGGGGGGAGGAAGGCATAGACTCTCTCGCTCATGCAGTACTATATATATGCTAGTAGAATGCACGTATCCAATTAGGATGGTTCCCCTGACCAATGTCATTCTATAAAGCACTCTTGACAATCAATGAACCCTTAATTGACCCACTTGCTAGTTGCATAATAGCTTTTTTGTTTACCTCAAGCATAGGTCAATGATTTTACATCTGCTCAACGAATATAGTGACTCCTGGTACCTTTGTGTTGCTTAACGTATTCCTTTGAGCTTGGAGAGTTACACATCAGAGGCAACACAATACCGTTGCCCATAGTAAAGGCCCTACGGCTCCAATGTTTTATTGTATAATATTTTTTTTTCATAGGCGCTTCATATGGAAGGGGTGTTCATATAAACTTCGAAGGGAGTTCATTCGATTGGAAATCGGAAGTTCTAGTGCCCTTTTTAATAGTCAACAGTGATCGCAGGGAAACTAGCCCCCCCCCCACGCCTTTTTTCCACAAATGTATCCGACAAAAATTTTGAGACAGCTATTTTGTTAAAATATTTCAAAGATCAGATAATAAAAAATCCGGTGTTGACACAGCCCTCCAGTGCCAATGGGCACAATATATCAGACAGGGCTCATTTGATTGGAAATTGAAAGTTCTAGTTCAGTTTTAAGAGTCAAAAGAAATCGGAGAAAAACTAGTCCCCTTACGACCTTTTTTCCCATCCAATAAACATTTTAAGATAGCCATTTTGTTAAAAACCATTCAAACATTAGATAATAAAATCTCTGGGGTCAACACAAACCCCCAGGCTCCAGGGGCAGGCGTTTCGAGTTATGCCCTGGTATATATGGTTTTTATGGAAGGGCTGCTTCTATAAACTTCAGAGAGGGCTTATTTGATTGGAAATTGAAACTTCTAGTTCACTTTTTAAGAGTCAAAAGATATCAGGGTCAACTAGCCTCCCCCATGCACTTTTTTCCCAAAACCTATCCAGTAAGAATTTTGAGATAGCCATTCTATTGAAAATAGTTCAATGATCAGATGACAAAAACTTCGGGGTTGACACAAACCCTGGAGCCCAGTGGCAAGTGTTTCAAGTTATACCCTGGCGACATGTAAGGTTTTTATATAAGGGGTGGTTGTATAGACTTCGGAAGTAGCTCATTTGATTGGGAATTGAAAGTTTTAGTTACAGTTTTAAGAGTCAACAGTGATCGGAGGATATCTCCTTCCCCCCCACACACACCATCTTTTCCTTAAATGCATCCGATCATTTTGAGATAGGCATTTGTTTTCAAATAGTCCAACGATCAGATAACAAAAACTTTGGGATCAAAATACCCCCCTCGCCCAGAAATCAGGGGTACTAAGGGCTTTAATTTGCGCCCCGGGGGCTATACAGTTTTATCGAATAGGCGGTCGTATAAGCTTCGGAGGGGCTCAAATGATTAGAAATTTATAGTTCTTGCTCCCTTTTTAAGAGTCAAAAGTGAGCCGATGGCAACTAGCCTCCCCCCCCCCACCAATCCTTTTTCCCCAAATGTGTCCGATCGAATTTTTATATAGCCATTTTGTTCCCAATAGACAAAAATTATATCTAAAAAACTCCAGGGATAACACAGCCCCCCCCCCCCAGAACCCGGGAGCAAGATGCGTTTCGGAAAAAAATGCCTAAGCTCTGATGTCCATCGCAAAATATTGCCGGATTTCCAGGAATCACAGATCAGTCGGCCAAAAACACGAAGAGGAGCCCTCACTTCGTCGTGCCAACTCCTTTGTCCCCCACCCCGAAAGGCATCAAAAAGGTACCTATCGTCGTTTGTTCCTTACTTCGTGAACCACTATAATGAGGAACTAGTTGAAAAGGAAATCTATAAAAAGTTGTGAAAAATTTTATTTATTTTTATATTTATTTATCTGATCTCATGTGTTATATTTTCTTGTTGTTTGACGTCTGCTGCTAGCTATAAGCTATTATGGAAATAAAGAGTTATTATTATTAAGTGTTGTAAATTATGCCCCAAGGCATTTAAGGTTTTTGTGGAAGGAATGGTCATATAAACTTCATTGGGGCTCATTCTATTTGAAATTGAAAGTTCTATTTCCTTTTTTAGGAGTCAAGAGGGACCGGAGGGCAACTAGCCCTTCTGCCCTTTTTACACCAAATCCATCCGATCGAATTTTTTAGATTGCCAGTTTTTTAAAATAAGTCAAAAGATAAGATAACAAAAACTCTAGGTTCAGCATAACCCCCCAGAACCCAAGGGCAACTGTTGTATGTTAGGTCCTGGAGGCATATAAGGTTCTTAAGCAAGAGTTTTGAAAATAGTTCAAAGATCAGATAAGTTCAACTCCCAACCCCAATCATAAAACTTATGAACGTCATTTTATTCCAAAACTTAAGGGTTCTGAACCCTGGCCTTCTCTGCATGCCCCCCCCCCCCAAAAAAAAAAAATCATTTTATTAACAATATTTTATTCCAAAACTTTCGGGAGCTGACTCCTGTTCCTCCATGGCCCGATACCGCTTCCTCCCCTAAAAATATAAATGATTGATAAATCATGGGAACTGGCCCCTGCCCCTCCTTGCGTGACCCGACCCCCCTCCATACCAAAAAAATCTTATTAACGATATTCTATTCCCAAAATTACAGGAATTATTAGCTCTTTCTAAAACTGTTCAAGACACTTATACTCTTCACTACAAACAAGAGTTTGGCTACTGCCCGTTTCCCTAACGGTAAAAGCATAAGGCCTACTGCGTATCTGCAGCTTTTTTAAAATGAATTATATTACTAATATTTTCCTTTGTACTTATTACAACTTTTAAAATAACATGAAAATTGCCGTGAAACCAGACTAGGTTTCACCAATAGGCCCACTAGGCCTGGCTTTCACTATTCCAGAAATTTTAGCGATTTCCCCAAAAATCTCGCGAAAATGGAGTGACAAAAACGCTTGGGCTTAGAAGTGTCACAGCCTTAAATCCGGCCCTGAGTGAAACAAAAAAATCTGGAGCTAATAAGCTTTCAGCAATCAATATCATTATATATCGAATATTCAATTTAACTTTATTAGTTTTTGCCAAGACTGTTGATTTATGTTGGAATAAAAAGTCATTTTGAAATAAGAAATTTTGAAAAACTTAGAACTTTGGCAATCAAAAACGATCAGAAAATAACTAAAAAAAAAAAATTCCAAAAAAGAAGTTTTTTATAGAAGAGTAAAGGCCATATTAAACTTAAGATCAAAAGAAACAGAAACCAACAATAACTCAAACTCAAAATGACCAGAAATTACTATTAAAGAATACATAATGATTACATAAAAGATTACATGATGTTATGTTTAGTGTCCAACTCTCACAGGCCAAAGAGCCTTTGTGGGGGTCTAATGTTTTGTATTATTTCTCTGTTTCCTTTAAATAAATTGGTTGGTTGATTGATCAATAATTTTCAGTAAAGCGCCAATGATGCAGTAGGTTTTAGATTTTTACAGTTAGAGAAGGGGGGAAACCCAAACTCCTGTTCATTGTGATTTTTCTTCGGTTCAAGCTTGATTTGCGTATTCAATTTAAGTTTCACTCGTTTTAAGATTTTTTTTTTTTCATTTATATTAGTTCCAATTGTATGTGTGATTGCTATGATTGTATATTTAATTTCTGTTAGTTTTGGGTTACATTTCTGCTTCAATAGCAAAATATTTTTTTCGTTTTAAGCTTGATTTGCGTATTCAAATTAAGCTTTACTCTTTTTAAGATGTATTTATTCATTTATATTAGTACCTGTTTAATGTTTTTGGCTATGATTGTTTATTTAATTTCTGTTCGTTTTGGGTTTCATTTATTCTTTGGTAGTAATTTTTGGTCATTTTGAGTTTTTTGATTTTTTTTTTTTTTTTTTTTTAATATTAAAATAAGGTAAAAACAGATCATTTTAGTATCATCAATTCAACAGAGCTTGACTAGTACGGAATAGTTAACCAGATAAATTATGCGTAATAAACGGATTATGGATATGACTTAAGGTGCATCTATGGAACAAGTTAGCAATCTTAGAAATAATTTTTGTCTTATTTTTAGTGAATATGAAGGTATGGAGGTAGCTTTTCCCATAGTTTCGTTTTATTAAAACATATTTATAAGCTCTTTAGTTACTATGATAAATTTGAAAAGAATTTAAGTTCCACGTTATCTTTCATTAAAAAAAAAAATCACAAAAAATGCTGTTCCTCGACCTAAATTTCAATGCTTTAGATAAAATTCAACTAATATAGGCTAGTATAATTTTAGGACTAGGTTACTCGCAGGTGATGGATTTTCTCTAGTATTTAACGTTTTTCATCCTCCCATCCCATGGAAGAAAATTTATTCTCTTAAGCCCAAAACACATGAAACTTAACTCGTCACTCACCTCTTTATGATCAACTTATTCCAATAAAATTGAAGTATAAAAAAGTAGACACCTAATAAAAGCGTATTTTAGTTGTCAATCAGAGTTTAAAGCGAAAGGATCTAGGTGTGATTTTTATTGCATTCTCAAAACCTTCTTTCTACAAAAGTAAAGGGACCTATTGAACAAAATTGGATATGAATTAGTCAGGGCGCCACGCTTGGCTGTCTGATAGCCAAGGGAAGAGGGTACGACGGAATGGGGTTATTATGAAACATATACCAAAAGATAGCCTAAAAAAACGCTGATACCGAAAATAAAAACGGCACTTTAAAACAAGGAGGGGGGGGGGGTCTATTAAATTTGAATCTGAACTTGAGATTTCTCGAAAAATGATATTTAGCGAGCAAAAGCCACAAACACCGATTTCAGACATCATTTTCCGGTGTCCTTTAGAAGAAAAGAGCAAGATTGGTATTGTTTGGACTGCTGTTGTTTTACTATCAAGGCCGAATCAAGACAACAGAAGCGGAGAAAGAAGTTCCTGGCGATAGTTTTTGGCTAATTCAGTGGAGGCTGCATAGCATGTGATGTTATTTGTGAGTAAGACCTTTTTTGAATGTCATCACTTGGTCTCATTGGGTAATTTCTATATTAACTGAAAAGTCTTGAGTGAAAGGGTGTTCCTCTGAAGCTGATATTGTAGTTCCCTATGTTTAAGGCCCATATCACATCAGTTTTGCTTATGCTCTCTTGATCCATGTTAAAATCATTTTGATTGGCATACCAATAGCTGTATTTTTGGCACTTGCTTGCCAGGCATCAGAACTGACACAAAGTTGGTCATGAATCTCAGTGGAAAGGATTTTCCCTTTCATTCCGTAGGTAATGTGGGACGATAAGGAGTAATCGTATGAAAGGTGTAATTTTGGAAAGTGATGCATCATTGAAAAAGAAAGGGCGTAGAAGCTATGATTATAGGATTGAGAGGCACACAGACGTCTCCATTGTGAAGTGGTTTGACAATAAACCAGTGCATATGGCCTCATCGTTCTGTGCCGTAGCTCCAGTTGACCAGTGTCAAAGGCGGGATGGAAGTACTCGTAGCCATGTCGAGGTAGATCGCCCATGTGTGCCCATAAGTACAACAAGTCAATGGGTGGCGTAGACTTGTCTTATATGCTTCTGGAGCTCTACCGCATTGACATACGGTCCAAGAAATGGTACATGCGGATAGTGTATTATTTCCTTGACTTAGCTGTGAATAATGGTTGGCTTCTACATAGGCGTGAGTGCGAAGACTTGGGTAAGCAGCATAAGTCCTTGATGTACTTCAAGATGGATATTTGCAGATCCTTGATAGTGTCAGGAGTTGTCAATAGTCTTCATGCTGGTCAGTGCTCCTACAAAGCGAAAAACGAAAACTGCAGAAGCAGGTATGCCGTTAGAATAGGTGCGATATGACACTGCTGGCCATCGACCCGACACAGTCGAAAAGGGATGTTGCCGGTACGAAAAATGTGCAAAGGGTGCAACTAGCCGAATTCTCTGCGTTAAATGTAAGGTTCGGTTGTGTCTGAATGGAGACAGAAACTGTTTTATGAACTTCCGTATTGAGTGAAATGAATCTTTTTTTATCCTAAGGTGACCATATGGTAACCATTTCTATTTCAGTTTGTGAATGAAATAAATAATTGATGTTGAAATTAAGTTGAAACGAAGCTTACGTTGATTATTATTGCAAGGTTTCAGAATTTTTCAAGCACTCCTTCAATGTTCAGGTCTGAAAGGGTTAAATGAAACACCAAAATGTCAAGTTTCAGAGTGTTCCACCCCTCAAAAGCAAGTACCGTTGGTATTTTTCGAATCAGCACGATCGATTTTTTTTTGGGTGGAGGAGGGGTAGGGTAATTCTAGTACCTGCCCAATTCCGTCGTGGTATGTTTCACATTTTCAACACCTGGTGCCCGGAGTATAAATGTGCTTGGGGCTTGCATCGTTTCGATCATAGAACCTTCGTAATATTGTTTAAAATATAATAGATTTTATTAATTGTGTTAGAAAATTAGGTTCCGGTTTTGAGGAAAGAAATATACCTTCATATATTAAAAAACGAGTTTTTAGAGTTTAAAGGAAAAGCCAATACATTAAGCCTTGACTAGACTTCATGAGTAGTGCTGTTACCGATTCATTTAAGGGGTTACATACCAATATCAGTTTCATCTAACCATAAACAAAAAAAAATATTACTTTTATCTATTTAACAAGATAAAAAATTAAACAAGAGTGCATGAATATTGACTCTATGATGAAGGTCATAATATCAAAGTTGTAAGTTAGAAAAAAAAAAGTTTTCAACCAAAGTCTTGTTTCACCAAATGTTTTATTGGAGATAACGCTTACTCACATTTCGATTATGCATTGTAGCCTCCAAAAAATTCCTTTTTCTAGTGTAGATACCCATTATAATTGATTCATCATCACCCATATTCTCAAAAGTTGAAGGGAAACCAGCTCTATCGTTATCCAGTTCCCTCTGTAGATATTCCACTTTCTTTGCTAGAGCAGAGCTCCTCAATCGTATCGAGCTAATTCATTGTTATTACTTCGCATGCTTTCATTTAGGCTTTCGTTTACAGAACCTGAAAGTTTCAATACATAAAAAAAGTTAACCAGTTAAAAGCCCTTATAACTATTTCTCAAGCTAAAGTGAAATTTTTTTTTTTTTTTTAGCCCTTGAAAACCTTGTAACTTTTACAGGCTATAGTGCAAAATTCTTTTTCACCCCTTAAAAGCCTTTATAACATTTTATTAATCTCATTAGAAACTTTAGTTTCAATTCTGAGAAAAAAATCCATATCTCAAGCGACATCCTAGAACGATCATATTAAGGAATCCTTTAGAGGTTTCAAGCTTCTATCTACAAAAAAAAATGTCTTTTTTTTCTTTACAAGAAGGAAGATTACGGAAGCGGGTTTATTTATATTTTTTTTTTCATAGGAGTGATCACACTGGACCAAAATGTCATAAAAGATCATGAAGAGGACTCATTCAAATGGAAATTGAAAAGTTTTAGTATCCCTTTTCAGTGACCAAAAAAAGGACTGAAAGCAACTAGTCACCCTCCCATGCTCAATGGTCACTTGATGCAGTATAGTTGAAAAGTCCAATTACTGTGCCATTGGGGATAACATAGCCGCATAGTCCCCCTAGAGGAAAGTGTTAGAACCCCAAGCTGTTAAGCCCTGAACCCTCATTTTTGTTCAAAACATAACTATC
Source organism: Artemia sinica (assembly GCA_027921565.1). NCBI lineage: Eukaryota > Metazoa > Arthropoda > Branchiopoda > Anostraca > Artemiidae > Artemia > Artemia sinica. The sequence continues at coordinate 1,634,164 of JAPEVW010000037.1, forward strand.
TTCCTCAAATTGCAAAAATTTAATGCAAAATATTCACATTTTCCTAAAGCAGTTACTTTATTTTGAGACATCTTAGTCAGATAATAACAATTCGTAATATGATTATATTTACAACAATTTTTAATATCATAGGCAGCGAAATAAGTACTGCCTAAGTAAAGAATGATGCTAGCACAATGTACTTTTTTTTTGGGGGGGGGGGGGGGGTCGTAGACCAGGGCACTTCGTATCGAAGGAGTTGTCATATAAACTTGAAAAAGGGTCAATTCGACTGGAAATTGAAAGGGCTAGAGTCCTTTTTGATGGTCAAAAGGGATTGGAGGGCTGCTAATCCCCCTCTCACGGCCACCCTTTCCCCAAACAAATCCAATAAAAGTTTTAAGACAGCAATTTGGTCAACGTAGATGAAAGGTCTGGAAATTATAGGTCCATTTTTTAGCACTAAGATCTTGTATCTTTCTGCAAATATTATCGTTTTTTAACTCGTCTTTGTTCTAAGATCTTACAGCTCACTCATGTTAGCAAAAAGTGTGAAGGACGCCATTTTCCTGCAGTATAGAACAATGATGAGAGAACTTTGATGATATCCTCATCATTGTTCTCAGACCGCTGATCAGAGCAGAATGATGAAAGACGTTTGCATAAAAACGACAAAAGATGTAAGATCTTAGTTCAAAGATTTCACTTTTAAGCGTTTTCTGACAAAAGATGTGAGATCTTAGCACATTGAGGAGTGAAAAAACGGTGATTGGAAATCACTGTTTTTTTGTTTTTTTTTGTTTTTTTTTTACTGGAAATTGAAAGGACTAAAGTCCTTTTTAATGGTCGAAAGTGATTGGAGGGCTACTAATCCCCCTCCCACGGCCACCCTTTCCAGAAACACATCCAATTAAAATTTTGAGACAGCCATTTTGTTCAACGTAGGTGATAGGTCTGAAAATTATGTCTGTGAGGATGACAATCCCCCCACAGCCCTCAGGGCAAAGATTGTAAGCTATGGCCTGGGGGCATTCAAGTTTTTTTTTTTATAGAAAGTGGTGTCGTAAAAACTTCAAAAAGGGCTCATGCGATTCGAAAATTGAGAGAGATATTGCCCCTTTTGATAGTCGAGAGTAACCGGAGGGTGAATGTCCCCCACGCTCATCATTTCTCCAAACATTTCCAATTAAAATTTTGATATAGCTATTTTGTTCGACATAGTTTAACGGTCTGGAAATTATGCCTTTCAAGGTAACACCCCTCCCCCCCCCCATAGCCCTCAGGACAAGGGCTATAATCCATGCCCTTGGGGCATATAAGGTTTTTATAGAAAGTATTGTCGTAGAAACCTCAAAAAGGGCTCATTCGGTTGGTAATTGAGAGGACTAGTGTCTTTAATTAGTCCAAAGTGATTGGAGGGTAAATACGTTTTTCATATAAAAAGGGGTCATTCGATTCAAAAATTGAGAGGGCTAGTGCTAGACCCCGAAGCCGCGCCGAAAATCGGCGGCGCGCCGCCGAAAAAAAAAACGGCGGCGCGCCGCCGAGCTTGCATCAGCGCGCTGACGCCGCCGTTTTTTTTCTCTTTTTTGGTTATCGATATCGACCTCCGGGCTTCAACCGTCATCCCGGCTAATCTGTTTCTTAAAAATAAATACTGTCATCTTGGGCTCGCCATGTATATCGGTTCATAGGAAGGAGAAGAAGAAATTTTTCTTGAAACAAAAATTCTACCTTCCACTTTAAAATTCTGTTCATTTTTCTTTCTGATTTTTCGGATGAAAAGAGGTAGGTATGTTTTCCATACCAGGTCAATTTGTATTGAAGGAGTTGTCGTAGAAACTTCAAAAAGGGCTCATTCGATTGAAAATTGGAATAACTAGTGCCCTTTTTAATAGTCGAAAGTGATTGGAAGGCAGCTAACATCCCTTCCACGCCCACCCTTTCCCCAAACACATCCAATCAAAATTTTAAGATAGCCATTTTGTTCAGAGTAACTGATTTCCAGAGAGAAAATATGTTTTTTGAGGAGGTTACTCCCCCACAACCCTTAGGGCAAGGGTTTTGTAGTTATGCCCTGGAGGTATATAAGAACGATGTTGGCACAATGTATTATTTATTATTTTTTCCTTTAGACCAGGGCATTTCATATCGAAGAAGTTGTCGTAGAAACTTTGAAAAGGGCTCATTCAATTAGAGATTGGAGTGGCTTGTGCCCTTTTTAATAGTCGAAAATGATTGGAAGGCAACTAACACCCCTTCCACGCCCACCATTTCCCGAAACACATACAATCAAAATTTTGAGATAGCCATTTTGTTTAACGTAGTTGAAAGTTCTGGAAATCAGGTCTTAGAGGATGACAACCACCCTCACAGCCCTTAGGGTAAGGGTTGTAATTTATGCCCTGGGGGCATATACGGTGTTTATAGAAAGTATTGTCGTAGAAACTCAAAAAGGGATCATTAGTTTGGAAATCGAAAAGCCTAGTGCCCTTTTTAATAATCGAAAGTGATTGGAAGGCTTGACATTTTTATAGTGGAGATCGATGTGGGTATAATGTATCATTTTTTTGTTGTTGTTGTTGATTAGACCAGGGCACTTCGTATCGAAGAAGTTGTCGTAGGAACTTCGAAAAGGGCTCATTCGATTGAAAATAGAAAGGGCTGATGTCCTTTTTAATAGTCGAAAGTGATTGGAGGGAAACTAATCCCCCTCCCACGCCCACCCTCCCATTTGCCTTTATGTTTAAAAAGTAAATGTTGCCTTAAGATTAAATCAAAATGCACTGTGTTTATGCTAATTCCCAATAAGGCATCTCAGCAGTATCCCAAGAACGACTGAGGGTATTATGTTCAAACTTTCAGGGCTTCTTCTGCTCTTAAAATTTGACCAAATCAAAATAGCGTAATTGTATCCAAGCTATCAAAGAAAGTAAACAAATTTTTTTGCGAATGTTATCAAGTTTTCCATTTCAGGTCAACTAGAGGAGGTATGAAACTAAATTAAACACTATTATTTGTGTCCAGATTTTTATAAGGGTCTATGTTGTTAAATTTTGCTGAAAATTGTTTTCCAGCATACAAATAGCAGGTCAAACTATAAATTCTTACAAAAACGAAAATATTTAAAGTATGATTTTCTTTTTCCCTGAAAAGACTATGTCAATATAAAACGAACAGAAATTAATTAAAAAAACTGTTTCCAAAAAATAAGTTTTTTCAAAGAAAAGTAAATAACTCCATTAAACCAAAAATGAGCAAAATTAAAGTCAAATAATCTACCAAGCGTGAAACTACCACAAATCAGCATCGATAAATAAATGAAACCCAAAACGAACAGAAATTACAATAAATAACCGAGTCAAACTCAAAACGAGCAGAAATTAACATAAGTTGGGCTCAAAACCCCTATGCCTTCCCAAGGCCAGAACATAATTTGTACTTCACTGACAAAAATACAAATGAATATGCATTGTCAGTTTAATATACATATACTGATATTTAGTAATCAAAATGTTAATATTATTTGATTTATTAAAGTTATAAAAGTAAAAACATTTATATTTTTTCAGTAAAGTGAAAATTATGTTCTGGCCTTGGGAAGGCATAGGGGGTTTTGAGCCCAACTTATGTTAATTTCTGCTCGTTTTGAGTTTGACTCAGTTATTTATTGTTATTTTTGTTCGTTTTGGGTTTCATTTATTTATCGATGCTGATTTGCGGTAGTTTCCCGCTTGGTAGATTATCTAGAGCTAGTATAGAAATATATCTATAGAAATGAATTACATTTTTTTGCACAGTTAGCATAGCACACTGAAGTTGAAGTAGCCTTAAACTTTGACTTGAAACGCTATATATTGACCACTTCTTTCAGAAAAGAATTTCGGAGGGTTATTCCGTGTTGATAAGAAAAGAGGGTAAAGGTGCAGTTTAGTTCCTCCTGTAGTGTAGTGCGCAGGAGCCCTATGGTGAAGGTGCAGGTTTGTTCTCCCTTATAAAACAACTTGTTTCAGCAGATACAAAGAAGAAGCCCATTTGCGGCATTCTGTGGGACCCCAAGGTCCAGTACTAGTATCAGATCCTGCGAGTGGCAGTTTACGCTCGTCAAGTTCTGGCTGTACCGGCTACAAGTGCCCCAGCTAAACGGCTTTTTAGCACGACAGGACTGATAGTGACTGCAAAAAGATCAATGGCTCCAGGCAGAGTGAACAAACTGACTTTTGTTACATCAATTGTAACTGAAGTGATGTAACCGCTGATTTAAAATTGTTGGTGTTGTTAAGCCATGGTATCTGATTTGTATACAGTGTTTTTTCGATGTTGTTATTTTTTTTTTTCACTTCCTTTAACAACATAGGTTTCCCTGGGTCTAGTGGCTAAAAATGAGAATTCTACTTGGTCTGATCGACGGTGAACATAAACACTTTCCGCACGGCCCAAAAAATTCTTGTTTTGTCATATTGTTCTTGTATGTTTTTAGCCAACCATTTAAAAATCCTTACTAAAATCGAGGTTGAACGTGCTTGGTGAAGTGGAATTTTTATTATTATTTTTAATTAGAAAAATCGGCGCGCCGTGGCGCGCCGCCGGTCTAAAATCGGCGGCGCGCCGCCAAAAAAATTTCGGCGCGCCTGGCGGCGCGCCGCCGCCGATACTGAATCACACATTCGCCGCCGTCATTTCGGCGCGGCGCGGCTTCGGGGACTAGCTAGTGCCCCTTTTGATAGACAAGAGTAATCGGAGGGCGAATGCCCCCCACGCTCATTATTTCTCCAAACACTTCCAATTAAAATTTTGATATATCCATTTTGTTCAACATAGCTGAAAGGTCCGGAAATTATGTCTTTGAAGATGACGACTCCCTCCCCCATAGCCCTCAGGGTTATAATCCATGCCCTTGGGGCATATAAGTTTCTTATAGAAAACGTTGTCAGAGTAACTTCAAAAAGCGCTCATTCGATTCGCAATTGAGACAACTAGTTCCTTTTTAATTAGTCGAAAGTGATTAGAGGTCAAATACCTCCCCCAACCACTGCCCATCCTTTCCCCAAACACTTCCATTAGAAATATTGAGGTTGTCTTTTTGTTCAACGTAGTTGAAAGGTCTAGAAGTAATGTCTTTGAGGGCGACAACCCCCCCCCCCCGTCTTCAGGGCAAGGGTATTAAAATATGCCCTGGGGGCATATAAGGTTTATATTGAAAGTGTCGCATTGTAAACTTCGGAGGGCTTCATTGGATGGGTAATCAGAAACTCTAGTGAGCTTTTTCAGAGTCAAGGTGATCGGAGGATGGTTACCCCCCCCACACTCGCACACATCGTATTATCCAGAAATGCATCTCATAGAAGTTTTGAGATGGTCGTTTTAAAAAAAAATAATTAAAAAAACCTTCCACAAAATAAGTTCTTCAAAGAAAAGTAAAGAACTCTATTAAACAAAAAATGAGCAAAAATAAAATCAAATAATCTACCAAGTGTGAAACTACCACAAATCAGCATCGATAAATAAGTGAAACCCAAAATGAACAGAAATTACAATAAATAACTGAGTCCAACTCAAAACGAGCAGAAATTAACATAAGTTGGGCTCAAAGCCAATATGCCTTCCCAAGGCCAGAACAAAATTTGCACTTTACTGAAAAAATATAAATGTTTTTACTTTTATAACTTTAATAAATCAAATAATATTAACATTTTGGTTACTAAATATCAGTATATCATATGCAGGCTAGCGCGCTAGCGCTGCCTAAATAAAGAATGATGCGGGCACAATTTTTTTTTTCTTCAGCCGGGCATTTCTTATCGAAGGATTTGTCGTAGAAACTTCGAAAAGGGCTCATTCGATCGGAAATTGGAGTGACTAGTGCCCTTTTTAATAGTAGAAAGTGATTGGAGGACAACTAGCCCCCCTCACTCCCATCATTCCCACAAACACATCCAATCAAAATTTGGAGATAACCATTTTGTTCAGCGTAGTTGATTTCCAGATACAAAATATGTTTTTGAGGAGGACATTCCCCCACAACCCTCATGGCAAGGGTTTTAAGTTATGCCCTGGGGCATATAAGGTTTTTTATAGAAGGCGTTGTCGTAGAAACTTCAAAACAGGCTCATTCGATTGGAAATTTGAAGGGCTAATACCCTATTTAATAGTCGAAAGTGATTGGAGGGCAACTAGCCCCCCCCCCACGCCCATCATTCCCCCAAATATATCCAATCAAAATTTTCAGATAGAAATTTTGTTCAGCGTAGTTGATTTCCTGAAAGAAAATATGTTTTTGAGGAGGACGCTCTCCCACAGCCCTCAGGGCAAGGGTTTTAAGTTATGCCCTGGGGCATATAAGGTTTTTTATAGAAGGCGTTGTCGTAGAAACTTCAAAAAAGGCTCATTCGATTGGAAATTCAAAGGGCTAGTGCTCTTTTTAGTAGTCGAAAGTGATTGGAGGGCAACTAGCCCCCCCCCCACGCTCATCATTTCCCCAAACACATCCAATCAAAATTTGAGATAGCCATTTTTTTCAGCGTAGTTGATTTCAAGACAGAAAATATATTTTTGAGGAGGACACTCCCCCACAACCCTCAGGGCAAGGATTGTAAGTTGTGCCCTGGTGGCATATAAGGTTTTTTATTGAAATCTTTGTCGTAGAAACTTCAAAAAGGGCTGATTCGATTTGAAATTCAAGGGATAGTACCCTTTTTAATTGTCGAAAGTGATTTGAGGACAACTAACCCCCCTCTCACACCCACCTTTTCCCCAAACACATCCAATCAAAATTTTTAGATAGCCATTTTATTCAACGTAATTGAAAGTTTTGGAAATTAGGTCTTTAAGGACGACAACCCCTCCCCCCACAGCCTTCAGGGCAAGGGTTGTAAGTTATGCCCTGGGGCATATAAAGTTTTTATTGAAAGTGTTGTCGTAGAAACTTCAAAAGGGCTCATTCAATGGGAAATTGAAAGGGCTAGTGCCTTTTTTAATAGTTGAAAGTGATTGGGTAGCGACTAACGCCCCTCTCACGCCCACCATTTTCCAAAACACATCCAATCAAAATTTTGAGATATCCATTTTGTTCAACGTAGTTGAACGTTCTGGAAATTAGGTCTTTAAGGACGATAACCCCCTCAGAGCCCTCAATTTAAGGGCTGTAAGTTATAACCTGGGGGTATATAAGGTTTATATAGAAAGTTTTTGTATAAATCATAGGCAGCACGATTGCGCTGCCTAAGTAAAGAACGAGGACACTCGAGAACGAGACAAGAAACGGGGACTAAGTAAAGAGGAGGACACTCCCCCATATACCTCAGGGAAAGGGTTTTAAGTTATGCCCTGGGGGTATATAAGAACGATGTTGGCACAATGTATTATTTGTTAATTTTTTTCCTTTAGAGCAGGGCACTCGTATCGAAGAAGTTGTCGTAGAAACTTTGAAAAGCGCTCATTCAATTGGAAATTGGAGTAGCTTATGCCCTTTTTAATAGTCGAAAGTGGTTGGAAGGCAACTAACACCCCTCTCACGCCCTTCATTTTCCCAAACTCATCCAATTAAAATTTTGAAATAGCCATGTTGTTTAACGTAGTTGAAAGTTCTGGAAATTCGGTCTTAGAGGATGACAACCCCCCTAACAGACCTTAGGGTAAGAGTTGTAATTTATGCCCTGGGGGCATATGAGGTGTCTATAGAAAACACTGTCTTTTCCAAAAGGACTCATTCGATTGGAAATTGAAAGGCCTAGTGCCCTTTTTAATAGTCGAAAGTGATTGGAAGGCTTGACATTTTTGTAGTAAAGATCGAAGTGGGTATAATGTATTATTTTTTGTTGTTGTTGTTGTTTAGACCAGGGCACTTCGTATCGAAAGAGTCGTCGTGGGAACTTCGAAAAGGGATCATTCGATTGAAAATAGAAAGGGCTGATGCCCTTTTTAATAGTCGAAATTGATTTGAGGGCAACTAATCCCTCTTCCACTCCCATCCTCTCACGCCCACCCTCCCACGCCAACCCTCCCATTTCTGCTCTTAAAATTTAACCAAATCAAAATAGCGTAAGTGTATCCAAGCTATCAAACAAAGTAAACAAATTTTTTTGTGAATGGTATCAAGTTTCGCATTTCAGGTCAACTAGACAAGGTATGAAACTAAATTATACTATTTGTGTCCAGATTTTAAAAAGTTTATATGTTGTTAAAAATTGCTGAAAATTTTTCTCCAGCATACAAATAGCAGGCCAAACTATAAAGTGTTAAAAAACGAAAAGATTTAAAGTATTATTTTCTTTTTCCCTGAAAAGACTTTGTCAATATAAAACGAACAGAAATTAATTTAAAAAACTTTTTCCACAAAATAAGTTTTTCAAAGAAAAGTAAAGAACTCCATTAAACAAAAAATTAGCAAAAATAAAATCAAAGAATCTACCAAGCGTGAAACTACCTCAAATCAGCATCGATAAATAAATGAAACCCAAAACGAACAGAAATTACAATAATTAATCGAGTCAAACTCAAAACGAGCAGAAATTAACACAAGTTGGACACAAAACCCTTATGCCTTCCCAAGGCCAGAACAAAATTTGCACTTTACTGAAAAAATACAAATGAATGTGCATTGTCTGTTTAATATACATATACTGATATTTAGTAATCAAAATGTTAATATCATTTGATTTATTAAAGTTATAAGAGTAAAAACATTTATATTTTATCATTAAAGTGCAAATTTTGTTCTGGCTTGGGAATACGATCAAATACTACTGGCCTTAACTGCCAAACTTATCACAATCAAAACACAACCACTCCAACTGTAACGAGCCCTCTTTGCCGCCTATGCCAAACCCATGACGAGACCATCAACCACGTTCTTTTTGGTTGCCCTCTGACAACTCTCAACCATAAAAAAGAATGCTAACTTTATCTGCTGTATTCAAGCGCCTAATATTGACCTAACCTAATATTGACCAACCCCTAATATTGCTAATATTTCTAACCCCTAATATTGACCAACCAACACAAAGGAGACACTCGTCAATCGATGATGCCGAATTGTTCAAAGCTGTCTTTAACTACCTAAATATAGATGGTTTCATCAATGATGTATAAACTCTTATTATTAAATAGTCTAAATTTTATAATTTATTTCCCAGGATGCCCCTGACATAATCAGACAATACGAAAAAGGTTAAATGGATTTATCCGAAGCCTATAACTGAAGAAGAAGAAGGGAAAGAAGAAGAAAAGATTTTTCTATTGTTTTAGGACTGGGAGTGTAATCATCCTGTTTTTAGGGTATTTACTATGGTGCACTTATTGTTACTAATAATTGATTCACATTTTAATTCTTTTAAGGTTTCTAAAATGTGAATATATTACTGAATTGCTAATATTCCATAGGTAAAATGATTTAAATTTTTAAACTAGCCTACAGCTGTTCCAAGATGCCAAAGATAATATACTCTGGACTCTTTATGTTTCAAAATTAATTGCAGATATTTTTAAGGGTAAGTTTAAGAGAGATACAAAGCAAAACCATAGGCTAGCCTATGGTAAAAAATCAGTATCAGTAAAACAATTTGAGTAAAATTGTTTAAAACTAAAACCTAAAACCTTTGGTAACATTTTGGGTAAACTTCTACCATTAAAATTCTGGTCAATATATACCAAATCATATTATTGAGTTAGGACTAAAGTGAATACACCATTTGATGCCTTTTTTTATGCTGATTACGAATATAATAAGCATTTCTATCAGAAATGAATTTCAGCCCCCCCCCCTATATAGGCTATACCTAACCTAACCCTGAATTGGCATATATAGGGGGGGGGGGGGGCTGAAATTCATTTCCGATAGAAATGCTTATTATATTTGTAATCAGCATAAAAAAAGGCATCGAATGGTGTATTCACTTTAGTCCTAACTCAATAATATGATTTGGTATATATTGACCAAAATTCTACCACTCGATGCCTTTTTTTATGCTGATTACGAATATAATAAGCATTTCTATCAGAAATGAATTTCAGCCCCCCCCCCCCCTATATATGCCAATTCAGGGTATATATTTCTACAACCTAACCCTGAATTGGCATATATGGGGGGGGGCTCATCCTTCTGATAGAAATGATTATTTCTATCATTTCTATCATTTCTGATAGAAATGATTATTAGGCTGTATTTGTAATCAGCATAAAAAAGGCATCATGGTGTATTCACTTTATCCCTAACTCAATAATATGATTTGGTAGAAATTTACCACATTTTGTTACCAAAGAGGTATTGAGAAGAATTGTATATATCAAAGAAAAGCTAATAATCTAAGCTGTAAAATTCTACTTTTGGCTATCTTGGAAAGGGGTTAGCCTATATTCTTCATTTGCATCACAGATGAATTTTATCCCCACCCTCATGATGTGAAAATATATACCATGATTTGGATATATTTAGGGGTTAAGGTTCAGAATGCAATTTTTGGGATATATTTGCACATTAGGGGGATGGGGGTCTATACTCTGTTAGTATATAGGTTCTAAGGTATTCATTAATGTCTTAGAACTGTATTTTTAAATTTTGTTTAAAAAAAACTTAATATTGGGATTCAACACCAGTTAAACACCAACTATAAAAACAAGTTTATAGCAACAGTTTCAAAAGATTTAAATGTTTTGTTGAAAGCATGCAAAAATAGAAATTTATTTCTTTTAAGTTGGAAAAAGAAGGAAAAAAGAGGAAGGACTTGAAGATAAAGGTTCTCCCCTTGGATAATATGTTAACTAGGATCATTGTATATGTTTAAAGTAAGAATTGTTTTCTTAACATGTCTCCTTATCATAGGCCAAAATTGTAAATTTTTACCAAATAAAGTGACATAACAATTGACTAAAACTGATTCAAAACAGATAAAAATGAGAGCAAACAAGGAAGTATGATTAACTTATATTTGCTTTATTTATGAAGTAAAAATTTCATTCATTTGTTAGTATTGTTTTATATAGCCTAGTTTAAGGCTAAATTAGTCAAATAGGGGGGGGGGGATTAATTTTAAATGGTAATTTGAATCACAATTAGGGCTTTTCAGAAGGAATTAAAGGGTGTTGTACTGCAAGCCAGGCTGCCAAATATAGAGAAGGACCCCCCCCCCCCCCCCAATGTTTTTGGTCACATGGTAAAAAAATTATTCAGTAAAATTGTTTGAACCACAATTTTTCCAATGGTGTTATCATTCTTTGTTTGGTTCAATAAAGACCACAAAAATACTGACATGTCATCTACAGAAATTTTGAACTTGGTTGGTAAATGCTGCAGTTTTACCAACTCCTGCTGTGATTTTATAGATGAGGCCACAACTTTCCATTTGGTTAAATAAACAGCATTAAAATAGTTGCATGATTACCAAAATCTAAATCTAAGTTATTTTACATTATGTATTCAGAACATACTTATACTAATTATTGCCAAAAAATAGTGAGTAAAAAAGACCAGCCAGTTGCTAAAATCTCTTGCTCCCCCCCCCCAAACATTTTAGCTAGTAACAACACTGACTGCAAGAATATCATGGAATATAGTTAAGTCAGTTTGATAAAATAAAGGAATAGAATGGAACCCTCTTTGATTTGTATGGTTTTTGTGCTTTACCTCCTTGGTATCATTCCTATTTGCTAAAAGAAACAGAATAAAATACTTGTGTACATAATGGTTAATCCCATTATGAAATGAAGGTTAATCCCCTCAAGAAATGAACTTAGGTTAATCCCAATGAAATATGCCTACTGTGGTAGAGCATAAGATCCAGATCTATGGACAACGGCCTCTGCAAAGGGCTGCCTCGACCCTTTCAGGGTACCTGCAAGACTGGGGACCTTGCGGTCAACTCTATTCCCACTTGAGGAGTGGCGCCCCTTGAGGAAATTATAGCCTAGTAAACAACACAGCATTTGCACAGGATTCTGACTAATGGACAATTCTTCTGGGATTGGTATGTTTTGATGGGCGTCTTTGGGCTGAAAAACCTCTTCCTAGCTAATTTATCTATTATGTGTTGCCTCCCCATAGTAGCAAAATATTTGTAGGCATGAATATATAATGAGTCGGAGGTAATAGGCTTGAGATTGTCTGTGCAAGATTTTGACTCTTGTTGATAGAAGAGCATCACCAAGTGCTGAAAACCATGTTGTGACCAAGATGGGCCCAGGATTACACAAAGCCTCCATTCATGGAGGTCCCATAGGACTTCTTGCTGTCCAGTTCTAAGCCGGCTTAAGCACTTTGGTGTAGACTTGAGAAGATATGTGATCCCCGCCCTGCACTGGTATCCGGGATCATTGCTTTTCCTGAGGCGAAAATAATTTCAATGATTTAAAGAACATGAAAATTGGAACTTTGAATGTTACAACATTAAAAAATGACTATCGTATCAACATTTTGACTGACAAATTCAGATGATTCAAACTGGATTTATTGGGAGTTTCAGAAACTCATATCCCAGGGGTAGGAAGCATGAAATTAGGTGATATGGAATTTGTTTACTCAGGCTGGAAGGATGGGGTACATAGACAGGGAGTAGGGCTCATGATGAATAAGGAAGCTGCTAAGTCTTGTTTAGGCTGGGAAGGTATTAATAATAGAATACTAATTGCTCATTTTATGACTAGAAAGTTCAGGGTATCAGTTATAGTAGTATACGCCCCCTGTAGAACTGACTGATGGAGATACTAGTGATTCAGATGAATTTTACTTACAGTTACAGGAGCAAATAGACAAGGTCCCAGGTAGAAATATGATGTTATTACTGGGAGATTTTAACGCCCAGGTTGGTAGAAATAGGGATAGATGGTATCCCAGCTTAGGTAAATTTGGTGTAGGAAAAGAAAACAGTAATGGATACAGATTTTTGCAATTTTGTAGGTATAACAATCTAGTTATAACCAATATGGTGTTTGGTCATAAAATGGCTCATAAGTTAACATGGTATACACATGATGGTAAGACAGCAAACCTTATTGATTATGTTATAGTAAACCAAAGACTGGCAGGATCAATATTAGATACTAGGGTATATAGGAGTGCTGTTATTGATGTTAAAAGTAAAGATCACCATCTAGTAGTGTCAAGGGTTAATTTAAAGCTGAAATATTGGAAGGCTAATTACCTCCCAGGAAGTTATGATGTTAGTAGACTCCAGGATGAGAATTTGAGAGAAACTTTCCAGGAACAGTTGAATACTAAACTTGAGAGTTTAAAATTTGATAATGTGGAAGATGGTTGGAATAATTTTAGAAAAATAATTTGTGAAGTTGCTGAAGGTGTATTAGGGAAGAAAGCTAGAACTGCAACTAAGAATATTAGTGAAAAAGCTTTATGTTTAATAGAAAGGAGAAAGGACTTGTACAAGAATTATCTGAGTGATAGATTGTATGAAAACAAAAGAAATGTAAAGAAAGTGGAGAAAACATTGAAATATGAACTAAGGAGGTGTGAAGTGGAGGCCATGGATAAAATTGCCGAGGATCTGGAAGATGCAGCTAGACGGCATAATAGTAAAATATTGTACTGGCATGTTAAAAAATTGAGAGGTAGTAGTCAATCTGGACTTGTCCCAGTTAAAGATAGGAATGGGGTGGCAATTAGCAATAAGGAAAAAGCTAAAGCGAGATGGGCTGAACATTTTGAGAACTTGCTTAACCAAGATAGAGTTGCAGGAAAAAATATAGAGGAAAATGAAAAAGTTTGTGATACCTTGGATGTGAAGGAAGATTTGTTTTGTGAGGAGGAATTAGCAACAGTACTAAAAGGATTAAAGAATAATAAGGCTCCAGGTGCTGATAGGGTGGTAAATGAGTTTCTTAAATATGGTGGCTCTGAGGTTAGAAATAAGTTATTGAAGATTATGAATATGATTTTTGAAAAAGGGGAAGTACCTAACGATTTTAGGAAAACCTTAATTAAGCCACTTTATAAGAAAGGTGATAAAAGTGAGTGTGGTAATTATCAAGGCATTAGTCTGGTCTCTGTAGGTAGCAAATTGCTTAGTAATATGATACTTTTTAGACTGAGAGATGCTGTAGACAGAGTTTTAAGAGAAGAGCAGTGTGGTTTTAGAAAAGGTAGAGGATGTGTCAACCAAATTTTACTCTTAGGCTAATAATTGAGAAGTGCCTGAGTTTTCAAACACCTTTGGTCCTCAGTTTTATAGATTATGAGCAAGCGTTCGATTCTGTTAATAGAGGAGCTTTAGTAAAGGTTTTATCCTTGTATGGTATACCAGACAAATACATTAAAGTGATTAGTGCTAAGTACGAGAATAACACTGCAGCGGTTAAGGTAGGAAATGAGGTTAGCAGCTGGTTTTGTATTAAATCAGGAGTTAAGCAGGGTTTTGTTCTATCCCCCTTTATATGGATTATTTTGATGGACTTTGTTTTAAGGAGCACAGGAAAGGCAATGGGAGACCACAGAATCAAATGGGGAGGAAAAAGTCTCCTGGACTTGGATTATGCTGATGATTTAAGCATCCTAGATGAAAGTGTGAGCAAAATGAATGAAGTTTTAGAGGTTTTGCAAGTTCAGGGTGCTAGTATTGGTTTGATAATTAATGTTAGGAAGACTAAGTCACTAAGGCTAGGAATAAGTGAAGATGAAAAGGTGATGTTGGGTAATGAAAAGATTGATCAGATGGGCAGCTTCACTTACCTTGGTAGTATTATTAGTAAAGATGGTGGGAGCAGTGAAGATGTTAAAAATAGAATAGCCAAGGCTCAGGGTGTTTTTTCACAGTTATTAAAAGTCTGGAAGAATAGGAAGATAAGTCTGCAAACCAAGATTAGAATATTAGAAGCTATAGTGATGACAGTGGTCAAATATGGCTCTGAAGCATGGATGCTCTGAAAAGCGGATGAAGATTTTCTTGATGTTTTCCAGAGAAATTGCTTAAGGATTGTTCTGGGTACCCGGCTGACTGACCATATTTCAAACAATAGGCTATACGAAAAATGTGGTCTAATACTGCTCTCTAGGTCTATAATGAAAGGAAGGTTGAGGTTGTTAGGGCATGTTCCGTGGATGAAGGATGACAGATTGCTGAAGATTGTTCTTTTTGGCCAACCATGTAGGGCAAAACGGAAAGCAGGTCGCCCCCATCTGGGGTGGGAGGACGTCATATAGAAAGATTTAAAGGAAATGGGAACTTCGTGGGCGGGTGTAAAAAGGGAGGCTTTGAATAGATTGGGGTGGAGGAGGAGCGTGCATAGCTGTGTTGGCCTCAGGCGGCTTGGTTCTGTGGTGAGTTGTTAGTAGTAGTAGTAGTAGTAGTAATGAAATATTCCATAACATGCTGAAAATATATTATTTAAAAAAAATAGTTCTCTATATTTTTCTACATTAGAGGGGGGTGAAGGTAAAGTATAATGGGTCTGCATGCAAATGTGTTAGCTATAATTTTTCTGCATACTATGAAGTAAGAATTGTTTTCTAACTTCATGATGTCCAAATACTTTACCACCATCCCCCTAATTTGCAAATATATAGCCCAAATTGTATAAGTTCAATGTATTCTTTCACCCTTCACTTATTTCCACTGTGTGTAAGCTAATTGTCTCTTAATACAGACAGATAGCCATCCTAGCCAAATGGATTGGTGCTTTGGATCATGGGGGTCAGTGGTGGGACTTCATAAGCTCAGTCAGAGTCAACACAGCTCTAAATGGGTACATGGAGAAATCTGGAAAGGTAAGCACAAAGGGTGCTCAAAAGCAAAGGATGGCTGGCCCCCATCCCCCCATTGCAATTCCTGGCTAAAGGGCCCTGAGACAGAGATCAGCACCAGCAGTTGGGACCTTAAGAGTCTAGTGCTGCATCCTTTACCTTTTTTTATTAATACAGACAGATAAAACTGGTTTGCTCTCAAGTGTGTGCCATTATGTACCCAAGTACCCAGAATAAATTGCAAAACCTGCTTAAGAACATTCAAAAATATTTACTCACATTTTTCCTTAAAGTGTACCAATAACCTTTTCTTCACAATAAAGTCAAATATTCCTTGAATTGTATATATATGTGCAATTTCCTTCCCCTGAGAATTGCTGCTTTACTGCTTCTTTCTTTGCACTTATTTCAATTTGAAGAAAGAGTATAAGGTTGAGTTTTAGTTGTTTTCCCCATCAAAAGGAATTACCATAAAAGTCTGAAAACTAATACAAATAACTTCTAAAATACTTGTATTAGTTCTAAAAGCATTTCAATCTACTACCCCTTCTATTAATGGTCAAACATATAGCTAAAATTTCATATTCTCCATGAGTCACCCTATTGCTTGATACTGTTAACATATCTTTTTTTTTGCTGTAAAATGGATTTGAAGAAAAGAATCACATATAGAAAACTTATATTAGAGTTGAGAGTGCTGTTTTAGTGGTTTTCAACTCAGAAGGGAACACTATAAAATTTTGGAAACTACTTACACAAATTTTAAAACAATTAGTCATGTCATCAGAGGCAACACTGAAGTGTTGCCTATAGTAAAGGCTATACGGCTCCAATGTTTTATTATTATTTTTTTTTCTAGAGGCACTTCATATGAAAGGGGTTGTTGTAGAAACTTCAAAGGGGGCTCATTCAATTGGAAATTGAGAGTTCTAGTGCCCTTTTTAATAGTCAAAAATGATAGGAGTGCAACTAGACCCCCCCTCCCCCACGCCCATCATTCCCCCAAACACATCCAATCAAAATTTTGAGATAGCAATTTTGTTCAGCATAGTTGATTTCCAGATAGAAAATATATTTTTGAGGTGGACACTCCCCACAACCCTCAGGGCAAGGGTTTTAAGTTATGCCCTGGGGGCATATAAGGTTTTTATAGAAGGTATTGTTGTAGAAACTTCAAAACAGGCTCATTCAACTGGAAATTAAAGGGCTAGAGCCCTTTTTAATAGTCAACTTCATATGAAAGGGGTTGTTGTAGAAACTTCAAAGGGGGCTCATTCAATTGGAAATTGAGAGTTCTAGTGCCCTTTTTAATAGTCAAAAGTGATAGGAGTGCAACTAGCCCCCCCCCCTCATGCTCATCATTCCCCCAAACACATCCAATCAATATTTTGAGATAGCCATTTTGTTCAGAATAGTTGATTTCCAGATAGAAAATATATTTTTGGGGAGGACACTCCCCCACAACCTTCAGGGCAAGTGTTTTAAGTTATGCCCGGGGGCATATAAGGTTTTTATAGAAGGCATTGTTGTAGAAACTTCAAAATAGGCTCATTCAATTGGAAATTAAAGGACTAGTGCTCTTTTTAATAGTCAAAAGTGATTGGAGTGCAACTAGCCCCCCCCCCTCATGCCCATCATTCCCCCAAACACATCCAATCAATATTTTGAGATAGCCATTTTGTTCAGAATAGTTGATTTCCAGATAGAAAATATATTTTCGGGGAGGACACTCCCCCACAACCCTCAGGGCAAGGGTTTTAAGTTATGCCCTGGGGGCATATAAGGTTTTTATAGAATGCATTATTGTAGAAACTTCAAAAAGGCTCATTCTATTGGAATTTCAAAGGGATAGTGCCCTTTTTAATAGTCGAAAGTGATTGGAGGGCAAATAGCCCCCCCCCCCCACGTCCATCATTCCCCCAAACACATCCAATAAAAATTTTGTGATAGCCATTTTGTTCAGCATAGTTGATTTCCCGATAGAAAATATGTTTTTGAGGAGGACAATCTCCCACAACCCTCAGGGCAAGGGTTTTAAGTTATGCCCAGGGGGCATATAAGGTTTTTGTAGAAGGCGTTGTTGTAAAAACTTCAAAAAAGGCCCATTCGATTGAAAATTCAAAGGGCTAGTGCCCTTTTTAATAGTCAAAAGTGATTGGAGGACAACTAGCCCCCCCCCCACGCCCATCATTCCCCCAAACACATCCAATCAAAATTTAGAGAGTGCCATTTTGTTCAGCATAGTTGATTTTCAGATAGAAAATATGTTTTGAGGAGGAAACTCCCCCACAACCCTCAAGGCAAGGGTTTTAAGTTATACCCTGGGGGCATATAAGGTTTTTATAGAAGGTGGTGTTGTAGAATCTTCAAAAAAGACTCATTTGATTGGAAATCCAAAGGGCTAGTGCCCTTTTTAATAGTCGAAAGTGATTTGAGTGCAACTAACCCCCCTCTCACACCCATCTTTTCCCCAAACACATCTGATCAAAATTTTGAGACAGCCATTTTATTAAATGTAGTTATAAGGTCTGGAAATTAGGTCTTTGAGGATGACAACTCACTCACAGTCCTCAGGGCAAGGGTTGTAATTTAAGGATTCTCCAAATCCTTCATATTATTTTTTATGGAAGGGATACTACTTGTATAAACTTTAGAGAGGGCTCATTTGATTGGAAATTGAAAGTTCTTGTTCACTTTTTAAGAGTCAAAAGAGATTGGAGGGCAACTAGCCCCCCCCCCTCCACGACTTAAATGCATCAGATAAAAATTTTGTTAAAAATAGTTGAAAGGTTAAGTAACAAAACTCTGACGTCAACAAAACCCCCAGGGCCTGGGGGCAAGAAGGGATTCTGGTATAAACTCAGAGGGGGCTCATTTGATTGGAAATTGGAAGTTGTAGTCCAGCTCTTACAAGTCAATATCGATCAAAGGGCAAATACCCCCCCCCCCACGCCCTTTTTCTCCACCCCTCCCTTTGAACTAATTCTATTTATACCTGAAGGCCCAATGAGAGTTAGAATGTTTTGGTATTAATACACACCTATTAGGCATCTGCTCTCCTCCCTAATAAGGAAAGAAACAGAGAGTGTATGGCAGTGGTGGATCCAGGGGAGGGGCGAGGGAGCGCCCCCCCCCCCCCTAATGAAGTCTAAAGTAATGTAATTTACTTATTTAACGCAAGATTGCGTTAATTAAACTTGCTCCTAATGCAAGTTTATCGGATCAACCTATTTTGCGCCCCCCCCCCCCCTAAAAATCCTGGATCCACCCATGGTGTAAGGGAACTATAAATTTTAATTTGTAATTCAATGAATCCTGTTCCAAAGTTTATGTGACCACCTCTTCCACATAAAGTGCCCCTGGAAAAATAAATAAGTATTAATTCATTTAACCCTTATGGCTCTTTACTTAGGTAATGCTATAGCATTGCTTCTGACCTAAAAAGTTGAGTAGAAATTTCAGCTTCCATTTTTATGAATATCCGAAATTATCTGAAGGGGAATATGTTTGGTGGAGCATACTCCATGGCTGGGAAATTTCTGCTGGGTGGAATTTAATGCGGGGGAATTATCAGCAGGAAAAGAAAATGTTCTTTGAGGGGGGAGGAATTTACCAGGGGTGGGTTTTCCAAATGTGAATTATTCAGGGAGGGGACAACTAAACCCATTCAATAATATTCTAAATTTTACATCTGAAAGTAACAGGAATAAAGAATCAACAGAAATGTCAGAGATAGCACTTCATGTTCCTTTAGACAATTTTGTTTGTGTCTTTTGAAAAAAACAAATTTTCAAAAGACAGATTAATTTCATTTGTATTACTTTCTCTGTGACTGCTCAATTATGCATAAGGGGGGAGACTTCCCCCCACCACTGTCGCTGCTAAGGTTTCAGTTTTTATCTCAAGCCTTAAAAAGTATATCTCAAAATAACATATATAGAATAATATATGCACATAATATGGAACAATTAATCAAAATTGCATATTATGAGTTGAGGCTCACCCAAATGATGGGCCAGGGGGCTCACCATTCCACAATCTATGAAATCAATCCCGCAATAACTGAAAATATAAAGTATTTTTGAGTATTTTAATGTTTTCCACAACTCAAACAATCCAACATTCTACAGCCCAATGAGTTTGTCTAATCTCCTAAATCGGGAACAGAGGAGATAAGTGAAGTTCTGCCCTGTTTTGGATGAGTCTCCAACCTCACCCTCCCCCTCTCCTACTGTCTACGCTAAAGTTTTCTTCCTTCTGCCAACTACAACCCCCCCCCCAATACTTTAATAAGGTAAAGTTTTGTATGGGAAGAACACATAGTAAATCTATTATAATTATCCAATTATAAGGTTAAAATACATACTCTGTGATAGATGCAAAATTGCTTTGGCAAACAAAATCCTAGTAAGGTCAATTCCAAACAGTTGTGATCCCTTTGTGTCAGCAAGTGAAATGGTCAAAACACCCTTATTGGAGCCATTTTTTCAATCCATTCATTGTTGCCAATTGCTTGTCACAAGTTATTCAAGCTGTCTATTGCTCATATATAAGGTTTTTATCAAAGAGGTAATCATATAGACTTAGAAAAAAGCCTCATTCGATTTAAATTGAAAGTTCTAGATCTGTTTTTTAAAGTCAAGAATAATTGGAGAGTAAGCTACCCCCCCCCCCCCCCCCATGCAATAAAAACTTGAAACTTTTTGCAATCAAAAATGAACAAAAATTAATTAAAAAACTCCCAAAAAAAAGTTTTTCAAAGAGAAGTAAAGGCCATTTTAAACTTAAGCTCAGGAGATATGAATACCTGTTAAAATTCAAACTCAAAACGACCAGAAAATGCTATTAAAGAATAAATGAAACCCAAAACAAACAGAAATTAAAAAATTGATCTTAAAGCAAGTAATGCTTAGATTGAATATGAAAATCAAGCTTAAAACGAAAAAAAAATAGTTTGCTATTAAAGTATAAATGAAACTTAAAACGAACAGAAATTAAATAAACAATCAATGCGAACAAACATACTATATATATTAATGTAAATGAATAAATAAATCTTAAAACGAGTGAAATTTATATTGAATATGCAAATCAAGTTTGAATTGAATAAAAATAACTACAAACAAAAGTTTGGGTATTGCCTCACTGCAGAAGCCTAAAACCTACTGCATCATTGGCGCTTTACTGAAAATGAATTATATTACAAATGTTTTCTTTTGTACTTAATATTGAAAATAAATGTTAAAATTACAGTAAAATTTTGAACTGATGAGTTTTCAGCAATTAATATCATTATACATCAAATATTCAGTTTAATTTATTAGTTTTTTCCAAGTTTGGTCAAGACAAATATAGTTTCACTACAAACAAAATTTGGATACCACCGCCTCCTTTAACTGCAAAAACCTAAAGCCTTCTGCGTCATTGTTGCTTCACTGAAAACGAATTACTCTTATATTACAAATTTATTCTTTTCCAGTTCTTACAGCATTGAAAATGAAAATAAAAATTACAGTGAAAGAAAATCTTTCAAAAATTCATGGATCTTTCAACAATTAATATCATTATATATCTAATATTCAATTTGATTTTGTTTATACTTTCCAAAACTGTTCAAGACTCATATAGTTTTCAGTAAGGTGCTAATGATGCAGTAGGTTTTAGGCTTCTGTAGGGAGGCGATACCCAAACTATTGTTTGTAGTTATTTTTATTTGATTCAAACTTGATTTGCATATTCAATTTAAGTTTCACTCGTTTTAAGATTTATTTATTCATTTACATTAATATATATTGTATGTTTGTTTGCATTGATTGTTTATTTAATTTCTGTTTGTTTTAAGTTTCATTTATACTTTAATAGCAAGGTATTTTTGTTTTTTCGTTTTAAGCTTGATTTTCATATTCAATCTAAGCATTACTCGCTTTAAGATCTATTTATTCATTTATGTTATTACTTGTTTTATGTTTTTTGCTATGATTGTTTATTTAATTTCTGTTCGTTTTGGGTTTCATTTATTCTTTAATAGTATTTTCTGGTCGTTTTGAGTTTGAATTTTAACTGGTATTCATATCTCCTGAAGCTTAAGTTTAAAATGACCTTTACTTTTTTTTGAAAAACTTATTTTTCGGAGTTTTTTTTTTAATTAATTCACAAAAGAACCTCTCTTCCCTAACCCTCACCTGTAATGGTAAAATATTCTATCTCCTATTATAGAATCTCCATGAATTTCCCTATGTGATTCTTTTCTTCAAATTAACATAAGAGCAAACTAAAAACCTTAACAGGACCAAGCAATGGGAAATCTCATTGAGAATATATGATTGGGGCTGTATATTTGACCATTAGAACGGATGGGAGCAAAGTGAGGTAATTTTTAGAATGATACAAGTTACTTTTTAGATTTTTTTTAAGTAGTTTTATTAATTTTATACAGTTTCCTTGAAGGTACCAAGTTTAATATAAAAAATTCACCCAATACAAAAAAAAAAAAAAAAAAAAAAAAAAAAAATGGGGCATCTTGCATAAAAGAAAAAACTTTGCATAAAAGAAAAAAGAAAATCTCAGGGAGACTGTCCTTCTTTGTTAAAAGTAAACACTTGATTAATATTTCAGAAGAATGACTAATATTGCTATATTAGGTAGATTCAGTATTAGAAAATAAAGGACTTATTTGTCAATAATTATTTCTTGAATATCTTGAGTCTTACTTTAGATTTGAATTTTAAATTGCTGCAGAAGGTAAATTGCTTAATTTTTTATTAGTAAATATAGGCCTACCATATTTTCCAAGCAGCCAACTGTTTTCTGCTTGAAAAATTTACTAACTGAATACAGCTAACAGCTGTAATTTGCTTTTATACCATGAAAATTTACTATAACCAAAACTACACTTTAAATAGAATGACATCAGAAAGACAGTTTTTGAATTTTAGCACCCTCTTCTTAAAAAAAAAAAACAACAACTAGTTACATTTCTATTGCTTTGACTGCTGAAGGAGCATGACCTGTGCTTTCAACTAAACTAAGATAAAAATTGGTTTTGCAGTGTTTAAAAGTCAGTATAGCTTTGGTATTTTCAGGGACTTTCGCCTCTAATCTTCTGACTAAAATTTGAGTGCCATAACCAAGTGTTGATAATAGTAGTATACTTCCCTTATTTTACATTGACTCCAATCCAAGAGATTTTATGGACTTGCCTCAAATTTTGAATATGGCTGAGCTTATCACAACACCTGAGGTTTTCAACATCTCTTTTATTAAAAACGGTAAGTTATATTGTTAAATTTTCTGTTACAGAATAAATGAAATTCTGCTTTGCTCTAGAAAATTATTTTCACTTTTTATCCAATCTTATTTGTTAAGTGGTTCATTAACTGTATATACACTTGGATATAACCATTAAGATTTGAGGGATGATAAAATTAGCTGCTTTTTGCCACTAAATATAAACTCAATTTCTTAGCCATAATTTTTAAGTTAGAGGAGACAGCTTATCATCTAGCATGAGAATTTTCTCTAGCTCTTTCTTGTATGTAGGTATGACAAAGGAAATATTACCACCAAAGAGGGCAATTATGGGACAGCAAGTTTTTTTGCATTTATAATATGACTGATGTTGAATTTTGATGGAGATATCAAGTTATAAGACATGTAAGAAAGGGATAAAGTTAGTTGA
Organism: Artemia sinica; assembly: GCA_027921565.1. Classification (NCBI taxonomy): domain Eukaryota; kingdom Metazoa; phylum Arthropoda; class Branchiopoda; order Anostraca; family Artemiidae; genus Artemia; species Artemia sinica. The sequence goes on from JAPEVW010000037.1 coordinate 1,657,506, forward strand.
ATTCAGGTGCTTAACTTTGAGAGCCAAAATTTTGTTTGTACATTTTTGGAACTAATCCACTGTATGCAGAAAACTTCAATAGATTAGTATTTTGGTTACTTTTAATTGTTTCAAAAACTTTCTTTGTTTCTGTGACTACAAATGTTTAGTTTTTTGCAAAATTTAATTATTCAGTTATTCAATTTTTTTCTTATTTAATATGTTATCATTAGTTTACCCTTATCTAGGATCTTCTGTTATACTAGATTTTCATGAGTTTTACTGAATGATTTATTTTTTGTTTGTCTTTATAAAAAGCAGATTTAAAAAACAATCAGTGAAAACACCTGCATATACATCTGATTTTTGTATTTCTATATATTCAATGTATATGTAACATTCAATATAGATGTATATATTTTTTTACACAACTAAAAGAAAAACCAGTTGGATTTGTTAAGTAAGCTTTACTGTTCATATTTTCTGTGTCCTTAATTAAAATTTTGTTTTAGAGGTTGATGAGGCTTTGCCAGGTAACAGTGATACACCCTTTCACATGCCAAAGAATTTCTTGTCTGCAGAACATGAAGGTATTCCTTTGCTTACTCTACCCAGTGTTTCAGGACTGTGTAAAGTTGAATATGATTCCCAGGAGTCAGGACCCTTATGCTCTGAAAATGAAGGTACATATCAAGCATTTGATTCTTTTAAAATGGAAAATATCAGATAATATTTCATGGGACAAAAATAGGGCAATGGGACTTACTATAAGCTGGGATTTGTTTTGTCTCATTTCAACATGCAGGTGTTTGCCAAACTCTTTTTGAAGTCTGACATGAACATTTTAAAATTTTCACTTGAAAATGGTTTGGTAAATATTGTTATATCAATTAATATATATCACTTAATATATAAATATGTCTATTATTTGGATTTCATTTTGAATTTGAAAGAATTAGAAAATTAGCAGTTATGAACTGATCCACCTACCAGAAATCTTTACTATTGAATATTAATTTAAGGGCTAGGCACAAGTAGCTGATTTCGGGAACCGATATCAGCAAGGGTATATTCCACGTCGAGTGATTATAATTAATGATGCTAAGAGTCGGGGCTTATTGACGTTTTTTGGTGATTAATCATCATTAATTACGATTAATTGATGATAATCATTAAATACGATTAATTACATGCCTAAAGCTCTAAATCCCTAGTACATTCCTAGTCTAGAATGTAATTAATTATGATTAATCACCCAAAAACGTCACTAAGCCCCGCCTCTTAGTATCATTAATTAGAATCACTCAACTTGGAATACACCCTTGCTGAAATCGGTTCCCGAAATAAGCTACGTGTGCCTAGCCCTTTACTAAAGAAGTCTTTTCAAACACTGGATTCATATTGGGTTGTTGAAGTACAGAGTTTTTTGTTTGTCAGTTGAATGATTTGTTTCAAACATACATCTACAAGAACATATCAAGTCCTGTTGGACTTTAAAAATAATGGAGAAAGTTTTACTCTGGTATTAAATTCTAGTGGCATTCAGGTGGTATTTACCCTAATACGCCCCTCCCCAATTTTATAAGTACAACTGTTGGAATATTTGGGCTAAGAAGGGTGCCAACTAATTTGAAGAAAAGACTGACATATAGAAAGTTCAGAAAAATGATGGAGTTGTTTTAATGGTTTGTGCCCTGAGAAGTAGCAGCTATAAAACAACGAAAGTTTATATCATTCCTAAAAGAACGTCAATTTGCCCCCCCCCCCTCTCCCCCTAATAGTCAAATATTTATCCCAACTCATACATTCTCCCTGAATTTTCCATACGTGACTTTTTTCTTCAGATTGACTTAACAATAAACAGGCAATATTTACTGCATCAAGCTACCATAAAACAGCATTAACCTTAGTTTAATGAAGAATATCCAATTTTGAGTATATATTTAACTGTTATGTAGGGTCTGACTGTAAATTATAGTGAATCGCTTCTAGGAATGATGTAAGTAAGAAGTGTTTTATTTTATAGTGTTTCCTTGAGTGTGACTGGTTAAGTAAGAAAAAATTACCAAATATATATATAATTTAGGGAATCAGTTTTTAAATGCTGGGGAAGGGTAAACTGCATTGCAACTAGGGCCTGGCCAATATATTGGGTGACTGATATTATTGGACTGGTATTTATTTTTTTGCAAAATTTAATTATTCAGTTATTTAATTTTTTTCTTAGTTAATATTATATCATTAGTTTACCCTTATCTAGGATATTCTGTTATAATAGATTTTCATGAGTTTTACTGAATGATTTCATTTTTTGTTTGTCTTTATAAAAAGCAGATTTAAAAAACAATCAGTGAAAACACCTGCACATAATCTGATCTTTATATATCTATATATTCAATGTATATGTAATATTCAATATAGATGTATATTTTTTTACACAACTAAAAGAAAAATCAGTGGATTTGTTAAGTAATCTTTACTGTTCATGTTTTCTGTGTCCTTAATTAAAATTTTGTTTTAGAGGTTGATGATACTTCGCCAGGTAACAGTGATACACCCTTTCACATGCCAAACCATTTTTTGTCTGCAGAACATGAAGATATTCCTTTGCTTACTTTACCCAGTGTTTCAGGACTATGTAAAGTTGAATATGATCCCCAGGAGTCAGGACCCTTATGTTCTGAAAATGAAGGTACATATTAGGCATTTGATTCTTTTAAAATGGAAAATATCAGATAATATTTCGTGGGACAAAAATAGGATAATCGGACTTACTATAAGCTGGAATTTGTTTTTGTCTCATTTCAACATGCAGGTGTTTGCCAAACCCTTTTTGTTGTCTGACATGAAGATTTTCAAATCTTCACTTGAAAATGGTTTGGTAAATATTGTTATATTAATTAATATATAAATATGTCTGTTATTTGGATTTCATTTTGAATTTGAAAGAAGTAGAAAATTAGCAGTTATGAACTGATCCACCTGCCAGAAATCTTTACTATTGCATATTAATTTACTAAAGAAGTTTTTCAAACAAAATAATGGATTCATATTGTGTTGTTGATGTAAAGAGTTCTTTGTTTGTCAGTTGAATGTTTTGTTTCAAAGATACAGCTACAAGAAAATATCAAGTCCTGTTGGACTTTAAAAATAATGAAGAATGTTTTACTCTGGTATTAAATTCTAGGGGTATTCAGGTGGTATTTACCCCAATATGCCCCTCCCCAATTTTATTAGCACAACTGTTAGAATATTTGGGCTAAGAGGGGTACCAACTAATTTGATGAAAAGACTCACATATAGAAAGTTCAAAAAAATGATGGAGTTGTTTTAATCGTTTGTCTCCTGAGAAGTAGCTGCTATAAAACAACGAAAGTTTATATCATTCCTAAAAGAATGTCACTTTACCCCCACCCCTCCCCCTAATACTCAAATATTTAGCCCAACTCATATATTCTCCCTGAATTTTCCATATGTGACTTTTTTCTTCAAATTGACTTAACAATAAACAGGCAATATTTACTGCATCAGTGCAGTAAGTGTTTCCTTGAGTGTGATTGGTTAAATAAGGAAAAATTACCAAATATATATACAATTTAGGGAATCAGTTTGTAAATGCTGGGGAAGGGTTAACTATATTGCAACTATGGCCTGGCCAATATGTTGGGGGACCAATATTATTGGATTGGTATGAATGTTTGTATTATTATAAGATATTGGAAAAAAATATTGGTTATCAGCCAATACTTTTTTTTTACGCGCAACTTGTCCAGGAGAGGGCACCAGATTGCCTGAGGTAACTTTTGCTTGTCCAGTTTTCTGTGGTGGAGCCACCAGCTACGTCTGACCATGGTGGAGAGAGCAGCAGAGGTGAGTCAAATGAAGTCAAAGTATATTTGTTGTCAATACACACCTGGTGCAGTAATGTTTGAAATGTATGGTGACTTCAAGAACATACATCTTCTACCAAAACAACTAAAACGAATACAATAAACCATGCATTTGTGTTTAATGAATGTTCACTTGCGTCGGTGAAAGACCCAAGATACCGCCGCGCGTCAACACCTTGGAAAATTTACGTATTTACCTTGGAAATTTAGCTTATGTGTCCGAATTTGTCGGCATACTGGACGATTTTGTTGACACATATATTAAATTCCTCCTTGAAACTTAAAACTTCAGCTGCACCCCTGTATCCAGTGTGCCTATACATCAATTTGTTAGTAAGAGACTGTATGATATGAATTCAAAGTTTTCACAGTAATATGTGAATGATTAAAATTCAAAGTCCCGCTATTGACATTTGGGTTTTGAATAATCAACAATAAATATCGTGCACTTCTTTGAATCAGATTTTCACGTATTTGTATTTATGTAGCTAAACCCACTTCTTTGATTAAATTTTTTTCTTATTTGTCACTTCTGTAAATATCCGCCATTTTGTTTGTATGCTTAGAAGCTGATGATCAGAAAAGGTAACGAAAGTCAAACAATTGTTGTGAATGGCCTAATTTTTGAAATCCACAGTGAAATATTGAGGTTGTTCTTTGGTGTGTAACAGACCCAGGAGAAACACGTGAGTATGAATATTCGCAGAGAATGAGGTTTAAGCTCTAAGTTTTTTTCCGAAGGGAAATTTATCGGCAAATTATATTGGTATCTTGTTGGTAGGATACCAATAAATCGGTATCAGATCCCAAATATCCACATTGGTCAGGCCTTAATTGCAACATTTGATATTATGATATGTGTTTTTGAATTTTTAAAAGTGCCTTTGAGAATGTTGTTGTGTTTCTTTCTGAGAGTAGAAATGTACCACTGATATAACCCCTTCTGTAGGGAACAATATAAAATTCTCAAGCCTTTTAAAAAAACAATTGGTAACAGTCAAGACTAACGCTACATTTCTTTGGTTGGAATAATTTTAATAAAATAGAAGTAATGTCATTAGTTGGGTTGTTTTGAATTCTCATTGATGCTTTTCTAACAATCCCTCCTCCCCTCTAATGAGTCGATTGTTGGATTCACTGATTGTCGTGATAGCGAAGTAATAGACATACTTTTCAATCAAACTATGGATTATATGTCTTGTCTTTGTCAGATATTTGTTGCTTGTCTTCCAACCGCAGACAATATGACCCTCTTCTGGATGTTTTTTTTTTCACTACAAGGCTAAATAACACTTTTACAATATGAATCAATGGAAAACACAATATTTACAGAGGGTGCCTACACAGTGAGTTATACTCGAAAACAGGCACCCTAAAAAATAAAAGAAATAATAATAATAATAACAAATGATGAAAAGAAATGATAGTACACTAGATATACTGGGAAGAAAATGAGACACCACACTGAACCCACAGCCCACACCCCAAATCAATAAATTACCACATAATTAAATATTTATCAACAATAGCACCGGCCAACATGACTTCAAATAAATGAATAGTTATCTATAATTACTTATTAGATATAGTTTGAATTTAGCTTTAGAAACTGGAATAGAAAAACGCGAATCTATATTACTTTCATAAATATTCCAGAACTTTATTATTGAATTTTTAGGAGAAAATCTGGATCTTTCAGTTCGGATTCTAGGGCAAGGTAATTTGGCTGAACTTCTTAAACAATAATGATTCTGGACCAAAGAAACTAAAGAGAAGTTACTAGAATTTAAAGCCAATGGTAATAATTCTTTTATTTGTTTTAGTCTGAAAATGACACAATTTGCAGTAAGGACTAGATCAACTGGCAATATTCTTAAAAATGTATAAAGGCTCTTAGTAGGGGATTTATCGGGGAGGGAAGATGGGGAAGGAAGGAGTGCTTTTAACGTACGAAGGGCATTATTTTGAAGACGTTGAAGGGGCTTAATAAGAGATTTGAAAGTATTTAAATAAGCAATTGGACAGTAATTAAAATAAGAATGGATTAGAGAATAATAAACTGACTTAAGAGCAGGGAAAGGGAGGTGGAATTTTAGATACCGCAGTAACCCCACATTCCTTCCTAGCTGCATCCTTAGCCTATCAAGATGAAGTTTCCAAGATAAATTTTCATCAACCGTTAGCCCTAGATACTTACAAGACTCCTTCCTGGCAATAGTAACTAGTTCTCCATTAAAACGGACAGATATTTGGGAAATCGACGGTACGGCATGAGAAATTCGAGAGAAGATGATAAAATGGGTTTTCGAAGAGTTTAACACCATGAGGTTGTCAGCAAACCACTGCAATAGCTTCTTTAGACCAAAACAGAGGTTTTCTCTGACGGATGATTCATCTGAACCTGTGACAGAATTAGCCGTGTCGTCTGCGAATAGTACAGCAAGTCCATCATCGGTGATAGTGTTCAGAAGGTCATTGGCGTATATTAAAAATAGTAGTGGTCCAAGAATTGAACCTTGTGGTACTCCTACCTTTTCAGAACATGGCGTTTTTACCGATCTTACTGCACCTCCATCCACAAATTGATTCCGACCACTGAGGTAAGACTGGATGAGTAAGAGAGCATTACCTCTTATTCCGCAGTTGTCAAGCTTATCCAGAAGAATCAGATGAAAAATCGTGTCAAACGCTTTTTTTACATCCACAAATATTGTAGCTGGTATCACATTACGGTCCATCGCATCATTCAAAAATTGTAGCAAAACCATTATAGAATGTTCGGTTGAGTGCCCAGGCCTAAATCCAAACTGATACTTGTTGAAGAAGTTAGACCTAGTCAGATAATTCATCAGTCTGTTGTAGATGCAACGCTCCATAACTTTTGAAAAAGCAGAGAGAATAGAGATAGGGCGGTAGTTTGAAGGCAGCTTGGGGTCGCTACCTTTGTGGAGGGGTATAACCTTCGCCGACTTGAAGACAGTAGGAAAGATGCCATCTTTAAATGAAGAATTGACGATGTGTGCGATAACGCCGACATAGCAATCGATGGTCTTCTTTATGAGGTAATTTGACGACCCATCTGGACCTTCGGAGTGACTGTTTTTCATGGCTTGAACAATCATCAGCAGTTCGTCTTCAGTGACTGGCGACAGAAACATAGAGGAGCATGACGGCGAAGGTAGGTATTTTTGTAATTATCCGTGACGACAGTTGAAAGGCCATAAGCTTCCCCTACGGTTGCTTCTCCAATGCATGCAAAAAATTCATTTAACGTGTTGGCTACTTCTTGTTGGGATGTTGAAGATGTTCCATCAGGCTTGGTTATGGTCTCAGGAAACATATTAGTTTTTTGTTTATTCAGGCATTCATTTATCAGTGTCCATGTCTTCTTTGGCGATCCTTCTGCTTTTTGAAACTGCTTATGGTAGTAAGCCTGTTTAGCTTTCCTGAGCAGGGTTGTCAGAGTGTTTTTATAATTCTTGAAAACACTCTGACAAGAATTATAAAAACACTCTGACATCACCATAAAAACATAACCATAGGTTTGATACAACCACCAAGGGGAAAATACGAATTATTCCTTACAGCTGTGATCTATTTAGATCTTTTTTGTGGCCACAAATGTTAATCAGCCAGTTTGAAGAAAGAAAAACTATGTACCTGATTTCATGGCCAGGCCCCTGCATTCGGTATACGGCAGGCTTGTATGTATCGATTTTCGTTGTCGTTGTGATATGGTTCTCAAATGTCTTAGTTGGTGGTGTCGGTTGTACTTTATTTTATTGCACCATTGCCAGATACTTTTTTGCATTCCTTTTGCCTTAGCTGTTCGGATTCATTCAGAATTGTGTGTTCCCATGCCTATGCCTTCAGAAATATCTAAAATTTTCATAATCATCGTTTATTTCTTTAGTTTCAAATAACAGGATGAGAAACCAGCAAGTTTAGTTGAATTAAGAAATTCCGTTGTGTATTCAGTTCCTCCCTTCTGCTTAACACATTCCTTTTTCAATTGTAGTTCTCATAAATATCTAAACTCCGCAATATTATAATTATCGTGTTGTTCTTTAGTTTTAAGTGACATCTCTGTTTGAAATTCAATGTGATTTGTTACTGTTTCTTGTCCCATGTGTTTTTCATTAGCTGTTCAGAGTTATTTTGTGTAATTAATTTAAAAAGACTTTCTAAAGAAGAAGTTTTTCAAAGAAAAGTGTAGTCCAAATTAAACTCAAGATCAGAAGAAATAAAACCTACAATAATTCAAACTCAAAACGACCAAAAATTATTATTAAAGAATAATTAAAACCCAATACTAACAGAAATTAAATAAATAAACAATTATTGCAAACAAAGATAGAACGTGTACTAATATAAAAGAATAATTAAATCTTAAAACCATTAAAGCTTAAATTGAATATGCAAATCAAGCTTAAAACGAAAGAAAGTTTGAAATATTGTAGGTTTATATGGTATTCCTAATACGGCCTTTACTTTTTTTTAATAACTTTTTCTGGAATTTTTTTTTTAATTTCTGTGCGAATTTGATTGCCAAAGTTTAAAGCTCTTCAAAATTTTCTATTCCAAAATAATTTTTTTTTATATATTCTGATATTTAAATATTTAAAAATACATGATGGTATTCCAGTGACGTTATAAAGTATAGAAAAGGGTAATACCCTTACATTGTGCTAAAGGTTAATTCCTTAGTCTTTTCGAACGCCCTCATGATCAGACGTTCCTGCATGTTAAAAAGTTGTTTGTAACTGTAATTCTTTGAAGTATGGCATTTGTGACTTAGAAGGGAGTGAATTATTTAGATTTGACCACTATTGGATATATTTCTATATTGCCGAATCTAATTTAACATTTAGTGCAAAGTAAGTATTTTAACCTCATTTTAAGTGTGGTTGTTGTGTGAGAGAATAATAAAATTATAACTGATGAGCTTTTAGCAATTAATACTATTATATATAAAATATTCAGTTTAATTTTATTAGTTCTTTCCAAGACAGACATATAGTACCTTTATGTATATATATACCTTTTCAGACAATTGTTGCGCCTGTGCAATACCAAATCTTTCAAACTACTTCTTGGTGCTAAACTTATTCCCCCTAGAAAACTCTAGCTGGAAAATTCTCGTAAAATCACCTCTACGTCAAATCCCCAACCCGTGTAAAATCACCTTGTGAATCCACCCAAAAACTCCCTCTGAAAAACCCCCTCATTCATATGCATAACTGAGCAACCACAGAGAAAGTATTACGTATAAAAATAATGAAAAAAAGAGTGAATTTTGGTATAATCTAAAAATATTCCAAAGTTGGACAATGGAGGGCCAGGGGTCAGCTCCCATAAGTTTTGGAATAAAGTATCGTTAATATTATTTTGTGTCAAAATTTTCCTTTGCAAAAAGGGCCAAGAAACGGAGATCAGTACCGCCAGTAGGGACTGTAAAGTCCAATGCTGTATTTTTTACCTTATATATATATATATATATATATATAAAGAATACGGCATTGGACTTTACAGTCCCTACCAGTGGTGCTATTCTTCGTTTCTTGGCGTTTCAGCTAGGATTAGCGGCCAACCATCCTGTGCTTTCGCACACCCCTCCTGTTTACCTTCCCCAGATTCCTGCAGGTACCCATTTAAAGCTGGGTCGACTCTGGCTGAGTTTACAGAGTCACGCCACTGACCCCCATCCCAAACTAAATAATTGAGTACACTAGGATTCGAACCCTCGTCCTCTCTGACAAAGGATCCTAAATCGAGCGCACCTAAAAAGGGCACTAGAACTTCCGATTTTCTATCCAATGAGCCTCTTGGTCTCACCCTATTTTGGCATAGTACCCATATTGGTAGCAGTATTCTTTAATCTTTAACTCTTGGTGAAATCTTTCACCTTGCTTATTACTAGTGGTGACTAAAGTCTGTGAGAAATAGTTCAAATGGCTATATAAATAGTGAACTTGAATATTCATGTTACAACCATGGTTTCTGAAACGGATAAGCATATTGTTTACCAAGGTAACATTATATTCAGCTTTGCGGTGACCCAAAAACTGTTTGACTTCTTCAAATGATGTACATTTTTTTGCTCTTCCTCATTCAGTTAAGAAAAATCCTAATATTTGTTGTAATAATGTATCTCCTCCACTTATGGTTGGATTTACCCTAGGGTTTATTTTTTGGTCGTCTAAGGTTTCATTTTCGCTCTTTACTTATATCAGAATATCTAATTTTAATAAGTAATATAAGTACCATCAAGAGCTAGAGAAGAGGGATCGAAAATAAAATTAAGTGTTAAAATATATCGAAAGATATACTGTTTTCATTTTTGACTCAGTAGACTTTAAATTTTTTAGGTCGCTTTTCACCACACGTGTCTGGACTATCCTTACAGGGAAATACGTCACTAGTTGGTTCAAAGAATCCATCTATGGGTGGTTTCTCAAATCCATTTGTATTGGAATCTGAAACAAAAGGCTTCGAAAATGATATAACATGTTTGAAAAGTCGCTTGCAAAGTAATAAGCATAGAAAATTAGAAAGACATCAAAGATCTCATAAAGGAGAAAAGGCGTACAAATGTGAGGTATGTGACAAGATCTTTTCTCAAAAGGCACATTTGAATTCGCATCAAAGAGTGCATACGGGTGAGAAACCGTTTAATTGTCATGTATGTGACAAGACTTTTTCTCACTCGCAAGTTTTAAAGACGCACCAGAGATTGCATACAGGTGTAAAGCCTTTTAAGTGTGATGTATGTGAGAAGGCCTTTTCCGAAGCAGGAAATTTGAAGCAGCATCAAAGAGTGCATACGGGTGAGAAACCGTTTAAATGTCATATATGTCACAGAACTTTCTCTCAAATGAATGCTTTAAAGACGCACCTGAGAGTGCATACAGGTGAAAAGCCTTTTAAATGTGGTGTATGTGACAAAACCTTTTCTCGAGCAGACAGTTTGAACGCGCATCAAAGACTGCATTCACGTGAGAAAACGTTTAAATGTGATGTATGTGAGAAGACCTTTTCTAACGCAGGAAGTTTGAAGCAGCACCAAAGAGATACGGGTGAGAAACCGTTTAAATGTCATATATGTGACAAGACTTTCTTTTTTTTGCATGTTTTAAAGACGCACCAGAGAGTGCATACAGGTGAAAAGCCTTTTAAATGTGATAGATGTGATCAGACCTTTTCTCAAGCAGCAAGTTTGAACCGGCACCAAAGAGTGCATACGGGTGACAAACCCTTTAAATGTCATGTATGTGATAAGATTTTTTCTCGTTTGTATTCTTTAAAGACGCACCAGAGAGTGCATACAGGTGAAAAGCCTTTTAAGTAAGGTGTATGTGACCAGACGTTTTCTCATGCAGCAAGTTTTAAAGCGCATCAAAGACTGCATTCAGGTGAGAAAACGTTTAAATGTGATGTATGTGAGAAGGCTATTTCTGAAATAGGTAATTTGAAGCAGCACCAAAGAGGGCATTCTACTGACTTCCAATTCAATGTTCTGTAGGTGAGAAGAGTTTTGAGCGAGTTTATATGCAAGATTTTCTTTCAGAAAACTGACAATTAGTAGAGCACTAGAATTTATAAAAGTTGCAAACATAGGTGGATCATATGGTAAGAACAAAAATAATTGTAAAAACTAGTCTGCTCTTTGAATACAGATCAAAGACTGCACAGAAGTGGGAAACCTTTTAAATGTAATCTGTGTTAGAACAATTTTTCTGATTTGAACAATTCTTAAGCCATCAAAGAGTGGCTGCAGGAGTTAAGTGAGATAGTAATAATACAAGCTGAAAACGCCATTTCTGAAGCAGGACCAAATAGTGTATACTAGTGAAAAACCAACTCAATGTTCTGTAGGTGAGAAGAGTTTTGAGCGAGTTTATATGCAAGATTTTTTTCAGGAAAGTGGCAATTAGTAGAGGGCGAGAATTTCATAAAAGTTGGTACAAACAAAAATGAAATTGTAAAAAACTAGTTTGCTCTTTGGATACAGATCAAAGACTGCACACTGATGAGAAACGTTTTAAATGTAATCTATGTTAGAAAATTTTGTTCTGATTTGAACAATTTTTAAAGGCATCAAAGAGTGTATGCAGGAGTTTAGTGAGAATGTAATAATACAAGCAGGATCCTCATTGGTTTGTTGTAATTATTCTCACAAATAATTATAAATACTTACCATCGAATTAGATTTATTTAATTCGGAATTAACATCTAACAACCCATTCTAAGAAAAGCATCTTGGTTTATAGGCTGCAACAAGACCTTAAGGCACAATGGTAGTTTTTTATTGAAAGAATATTTCGCACTGTTATGATATACCCCTACCGCTCAAGAAGTGAAGTTAGGTTAATCCTAATAAAATATACCTATGTATGTTAAAAATATAATACTTTAGAAACAAATTTTGGTTATATATTTGCACATTAGGGGGATGGGCGTAAAGTATAGTTGGTCTGCAAGCAAAATTTGTTAGCTACAATTATTCTGATATTATGAATTAAGAATTGTTCTCTGACTTCACATTGTCCAAATACTTTGCCCCCACCCCCCTTTTTTGCTGAAAAAACTTTTTAAATGGATAATATCAAAAGAAACAGGTCTACTTTGTCCAAAACTCAATTGCATAATAATCAGGATTTTCAAGTTTGTTCAAAAGACCAAAAAGCTTTGTTTTCAAATTGCTTAGAAATTATTCCATTGTGTTCCTTTTTCAAAATGAGCTGACGATTTTATTTTCTGATTTAGTTCGAAATTTATAGGGTTCTCAATTTTGCTTTCTAGCTTAAGTGGACAACAAGTTTGATTTGAGATTGAGGGGGCCCGTCATGGAAAAAGTTGGATAGCAAAATAGCAATGCTACTTGGCAGTTTTCAAATTTGTTGGTACATCGAAAAGTTTTCAATTTGGAAAGTTTAAAGGCATAGTGATGAGTTTTACTCTCGGATATAGGTACTTCTAAGGATTGGAGATGAACCTATTTCAGCTCTTTCGGAGAATAAAGTGCTGGTTTAACTGATCCGGGTTGCAGCGGTAGCTAGCAACCTAGTAAGAGACGATCACGTCCAATGTTAAGAAATATAAAAACCCATAACTCCTATAAAAAAAGGGTTAGATCCAAACAAGAAGTACACCATTAGAACCACCTCTTCCAAAACCCCCTATATATGAAACTTTCTGTTCCATGGCTTGAACAGCAAAGGAAATATATTTGCTTGAAAATCAAGAAAAGTGGCAGCTACTACAGCATTCTGCCTAAACGGCATCTTTTTTTTCTTTTTTTTTTCCACGGATATTTTCTTCCATAGATAGCTTGGCACTGGAACATAGTAGAGAATTGTTCAATGGCTCATTTTAAATGAAATTATTGGGGTTAAAAAACTTTTTGTAATTAAAGCAGATTATTTTTAAAATAGAATCAATTTTTGTACAAAAAACTGCATAGTTCATGTTAAAGATTGATCAATGACGTCATAATCGTAGGTTGTTGCCAGGTCGTCTCTTATTACAGTAAAGAACAAACTTCCAGCCCATAGTAACTAAAATAAGATTATAATTTAAGACTCCAACAAGTAATTTGTTTGCTTTGGTATAAAATACTACCAGCGGTAAGATTTGAACCCGCGCCTCCAAAGAGACTGGTAGTTACATTAGAAGACGATCATTGGAATAACAAACCATTGCATACACCGGACTTCGTTAGCTACTTGATTGTAAGAGGTTCCTCTCTTACTATTTCAAGGAAAAAAATCCATAGACTTTTTCCTGTTTGTAATCAGATTTTCCAGGTTGCAGCGGTACAACCTAAAGGATCAGATAGTTCATTGTTAGTTAAACTTACATGGCAGCATAATCAAACAGTTCGTCGTAACGAACTGTATAGTAAGAGCGACTCGTCTCAATAGTAACCGAAACTCTAAAAAAACATAATTTTAATATCAATAGATACATCAAAAGAATCGGATTTTTATGCTAATTTTAAATATATAATCCGGGTTGCAGCGGTAGCTTCAGAATAAACGTGTTATTGGTTGCCGGCTTTTTTGGTCATTTATCTCGGGCCAAGCAAAAGGCCAGTTGTTTTCATATTGAGTTACGGAGAATATTGTGGTCGTGGAAAGGAATTTAAATGAATTTTGATTAAAAATGTTTATAAATTTATGACTTTGTTTTGAATTTTTTGGCAAATTAAATGTAAAACAAAACCATTTGCTACTTCAAACTGCATATTTTATTGGTTACTGCGATTTTAAAGATATATTTTCTTCTCTTTTCTCTCTTTTCAGATTCTTGTAAAATTTACTGAGCTCCCTAATCATGAAAATTGTGGTTCAAATTTCTTATAAACTATATATAAGGTTAGCTACTAAAAATTACTGATTTCGTCCAAGAAGCAATCTCTTAATCCTAGAAAAATCTCTTTATTCTTATTATGAAAAAAATTCTAATTTTGAAGGCAAGGTGATTGTTATTTTTTTTTCATATTATTGGTTTTTCTTTTGAATAATTACACCCAAAGCTCATCAATTCCGTTGCAATCAAACTTTGCATGTTTTCTATTTTTTTTGTTATTTAACAGAATATATCATGTGTGCGTCAATTTCTAATTCTGCCGTCAATAAAATTCCATTTCTCGATCTAAATTCCAATGCTATTGCCCTAATTCTACTAATACAGGCTAGTATAAGGCGTATATCGGTTATATAATACAGACTCAAGAAGTGAAGCTTGGTTAATGCTAATGAAATCAAACAAAATACGATGAAAATATAATAGTTTAGAAACAGATTTAGGCTATATATTTGCACATAAGGGGGGGGGGGGAGTAAAACATAGCAGTATGAAATACGTAACCTAACCTTACCTGACCAAAATACAAACTAAATACTTAAATAAGATATACCTACTATTTATTTTCCTACCTAGCCAAAACTAATTCTCTGGTATAAAGAAGTTGCTTGACCAGTTTCTTGTGTCATGTTTGCATCCTTTGCGATCAAATTCTCGAGTTTGTATTATATAACCGATAAGTATCCTAGTATAACTATAGGACTAGGCTTCTTGCAGGTGATGGGTTTTGTCTAGTATTAAAAGCTTTTCATCCTCCCATCACATGCAAGAAAATTTAGTTCTCTTAAACCCCAAATACATGAAATAACTCGTCACTCACCTCTGTATGATCAACTAATTCTAATAAAATTTAACTATCCAAAAATTTAGATGCATAATAAAAGTTTATTTCAGTTGTCATTCGGAGTTTAAAGCAAAAGGACCCAGGTGGGAATTTTTTGCATTCTCAAAGCCTGTTTCCTATAAAAGTCACCTAATAATAATAATAATCTTTATTCGTTCCCTTTATCACACTGCAATAACATGGGTAACGTCAATTTAAGCACAAAAAAAGAAAAGCACAAAAAGACACAGCACCAAGAAAAACACAAATGATGAACCATCACCTCTACTTCAGGACACTATTGTTGTAACATCTGACGTAGTAGGGCACAAATGATTTTAGATATCTTGTTGTCGAGTGTGTAGGCGGGCACTCCAACAATTTTTTCCCTCTTTCAGAGTTTGGTTTGAAGTCCCCAACCTTGTTTTGTGTGGGTGGGTCTCTGAAGTAAATGGAGGAAGGATATCTCGGTGTGTTGGGGACTTCGGGATGTCAGCTCCAAACTTCATCAGCATTTCATGCCTCCTTTACGAAATTGGAAACAATTTGTTGAACATATTTAATTACTGAAGAACTTGATATTGAATGATATTAAAAAAAAAGTTGTTTTTATCTGAAAGTAAGGAACGACGTTAAAACTTAAAACGAACAGAAATTATTCCGTATATGAAAGGGGCTATACCCTCCTCAACGCCTCGCTCTTTACGTTAAAGTTTTTTATTGTTTAAAACGAAAAGAGTTGCGAGAAAGTCAAACTTTAGCGTAAAGAGCAAGGCGTTGAGGAGGGGACAGCCCCTTTCATATACGGAATAATTTCTGTTCGTTTTAAGTTTTAACATCGTTCCTTACTTTTAGTTAAAAAAACCTGTTGTTTTTATTTAATTTTTGAACGTTTTTGAATTAATGCAGGTTTTGATTTTGGCTCGCCGTACATGAATAATTAAAACAAAATTTGCATATTAATTTTACTTTTATTTGGTTAAATGGCTTTCTCGAAACTTGTTTAATTTTATTTACGAACGTTTTTATTAGTAATAAATAAACGTAACTTACGAATTAACTTACGTAGCGAACTTCTATATTCAGATATTTTTAATACGTATATTAGGGAGCTCGCCCCCTAGTCAATACCTCGCTCTTTAAGCTAAAGTTCGAATTTTGTTCCAATTCTTCAAAATGACCCCTTAATCACAAAGGTCGTTATTTAGAATAAATAGCTCTTATGAAAGTACTAAAAAATCTTTGGCTTAAAGAGCGAGGTATTGACTAGGGAGTGAACTAAATCATACACGTAGTATTCTCTGTTCGTTTTAAGTTTGATGTTGCTCCTTATTTTCAGTTGGAAAACTTGTTTTTTTATATTTAATTTCTGATCTTTTTTTTAAATAATGCTAGGAAACCCGGCGCCCCCTTCATAGCAATGTCCCTTCCCCCATGAAAACTTCCTTCATGGAAAGATCCCCCCACATAACCCCAGACCCACCCACCTCCCTACTATCAGAAAAAATCCCCCTGAAAACGTCTGTATACTTCCGAATAACCAATACTATTTGTTAACGTTGGGTAAAGTTCATAACTTTTAGCCCTCCCCCCGGGGACTTTGGGGGATTAAGTCATCCTAAAGGACATACTTATCATATTTTCAACCATGCTGAACAAAATGGCTATCTCAAAATTTTGATCAGGTGACTTTGGGAAAAAATGAGCGTGGGAGGGGACCTAGTTGCCCTCCTTTTTTTGGTCACTTAAAAAGAGCACTAGAACTTTTAATTTCCGTTCCAATGAGTTCTCCCACGATTACCCCTGGGGAAAAAGCACAAACAAATAGACACGCATCCGTGATCTTTCTTCTTGCAAAAAATGCAAAATTCCACATTTTTGCAGATTGGAGCTTGAAACCTCTACAGTAGGGTTCTCTGATACGCTGAATATGATGGTGTGATTTTCATTA
This sequence comes from Artemia sinica, assembly GCA_027921565.1. NCBI lineage: Eukaryota > Metazoa > Arthropoda > Branchiopoda > Anostraca > Artemiidae > Artemia > Artemia sinica. The sequence goes on from JAPEVW010000037.1 coordinate 1,674,517, forward strand.
AGGTTCTATAACTTTTAGGTGGTCTTTCCCCCTTTTTTTCGAGAATCGGCCAAATTTTTCTCAGGCGCGTAACTTTTGACGGGTAGGACTAAACTTCATGAAAGTTACATATTTGAAATCAGCATTAAAATCTGATTCTTTTGATGTGTCTGTTGGTATCAAAAACCCGTTTTTCTAGAGTTTCGGTTACCATTGAGCCGGGTCGCTCCTTACTTACAGTTCGTTACCACGAACTGTTTGATTGGGTACGGTATTCCGATGTTGTTTAGACCAGTGCACTTCACATCGAAGGAGTTGTCGTAGAAACTTCGAAAAGGGCTCATTCGATTAAAATTGAAAGAACTAATGCCCTTTTTAATAGTCGAAAGTGATTGGAGGCCAACTAACCCCCCTATCACGCCCATCATTTCCCCAAACACTTTCAATCAAAATTTTGAGACAGCTATTTTGTTCAACATAGTTGAAAGATACGGAAATTATGTCTTTGAGGATGACAACCCCCCCCCCAGCCCTCAGGGCAAGGGTTTTAAGCTATGGCCTGGGGGAATTTAAGGTTTACATAGAAAGGGGGATCGTATGAACTTCGGAGGAGTCTCATTGGATTGCTAATAAGAAGTGTTAGTGCCCTTTTTGAGATTCAGAGTGATTGGAGGGTAGACACCCCCCCCCCACGCGCCCATATTTTCCCGAAATGCATCTGATAGAAATTTTGGGATGGCCATTTGTTGCCGTAGAAACTTCAAAAAGAGCTCATTCAATTTAAAATTGAAAGGGCTAGGCCCTTTTTAATTGTCAAAAGTGATTGGTGGGCAACTAATCCCCCTCCCAAGCCCACCATTTCCCCAAATACATCCATTCAAACTTTCGAGATAGTCATTTTGTTCAACGTAATTGAATGGTTCAGAAATTATGTCTTTGAGGATGGGAACTCCCCACGGCTCTCAGATCAAGGTTATAAAATATGCCCTTGGGGTATATAAGGTATATATAGAAAGGGTGATCGTAAAAACTCTGGAATTAGGCTAATTTGATTGGAAATCAGATGTTCTAGTGCACTTATCATCATTAAGAATGATCAAAGGGTGGATACCCCCCCCCTCTCTCTCACACACCTCTTATTTTCCCAAAATGCATCTGATAGAAGTTTTGGGAATTTTTTGCATTCTTAAAGCCTGTTTCCTACAAAGTCACCTAATAATAATAATAATAATAATCTTTATTCGTTCCCTTTATCACACTGGAATAACATGGGTATCGTCAATTTAAGCACAAAAAAAAAGAAAAGCACAAAAAGACACAGCACCTAGAAAAACACAAATGATGAACCATCACCTCTACTTCAGGACACTATTGTTGTAACATCTGACGTAGTAGGGCACAAACGATTTTAGAGTTGTCATTCGGGGTTTAAAGCAAAAGGACCCAGGTGGGAATTTTTTGCATTCCCAAAGACTGTTTCCTACAAAGGTCAGTATTGGGACCTATGACCCCTTTTGTTTCAGAAAAATGTCCTTTTTATAAATTGAACTTCGTTTATGTTACATATCTAAATCCTGGGAAAGCTTTTATTACGATGTCTGAAGAATCCAATAATTATCGAGTGTCTGAAAAAGCCAGTTGAGCGATGACTCATACTGCTTAAATTTACAGCTTGAAAAGCTTCAAAGGATGCTGGGAATTTTATTTTGATTCGGCCATTAATCGCCTTTGGTCAGAGGTGCGCGCGCAAGCGCGTGTCTTAAAGTGTATTGGTGAATCGTAAGAGTTTTACCTTTAGTTCCGTTTGAGTTCCTTTTTGTAGCGTGTCTTGATTACAGTAAGATTTTTTATACCATATAACCTTTGACTTTTCAGCCTAGGTCGAGTCTAAAGAGATAGTTAGAAATATTACCGGTAACCCTTGGCCTTAAAAGTGGCCCCTGGGACCATTCGATCACGCTAGAGTACCCTAAGGCAGGGTATATTGTAAATCGGGCACTGACTTAGCCGATAGAAAAGGAACCGTTGGGGTAAGAGCGGGAATCCCACTAACATTTGGGCCGACAAGGGGTTCTCCCCCTCGAGTAAGTGGCATAGCAACCTTTTTTGCGCCATTTTTGTACCAATAAGTGGTGACCCCCGTACCCGTACCTTGCATCAATAAGTGGTGCCAGCTGTATAAATCAACCCAATATGTGGTGGCAGCAAGAAAAGGAGCTATCAACAGCACTGATAGTAAAAGAATTTTTCGAAGAGACGTGTTAATTGGGCCTAGAAAGTAGCCTATTGTGGTAACATATAAAAAGACAAAAATACGCAATCAATTAATAGAATTATGAAGGTCTATAATGGGCTGTGTCCCTTGTTAGACAAATATATAAAAGAATAACGTGAAATGAGTTGAGTTTACAGTGGGGGAATCTCCGTATTTAATAGTATTACAGGTTTAAGGGCAGATAAGAAAACGTTGAAAGTTGGGTTATTATTTGAGTGAATTGGCGGACTTAGATATATTCTTCAGTGACGAAGATTATAAGAGTATTGAGGACGGCAAATTAGGAGAATTTGTCAGTTTGTGCGCACATTGGACAAGGAAGGTGGGAGGCACCTGTCATATTGAGTAATCTGCCCAGGAGGAGATTATATATCCAGGGAGGATACGTGATTTGTTTTACAGGGTAGTTCCCCTGTTTCAGGTTAGTCCAGCTAATTCACTAGTGGAACATTCGCGCGGTTTTTCGGTTTACTTTCTCGTCCAACCCCTGTTAATTCGTTTTTCGGAGATATATTTCACTCGCGTAAAACTGCTTGTTGTGAAAGAAGTCGTTATTCCCTAATGAAGTCTAGACATTCCGGTTATTTGAAAAATTGTTGAACTTGCCAGGATTGACTAATTGAATAAGAGATAATATAATCGGAAAAAAGTATACGCGGTAAAATGAGGGGGTACGAAATAAAGAAGGAAGAAATAATATGTGAAAAAACAAGACGAACTCATCCCTCAGAGGCTGTGCCAAATGAAGGGGAGTTGCGGGATAGAGATAGTACAGATATGGAACAAATGGATTAAGAAGAAATAATAAGACATTGAATTTTGAAATAATGTCGGACAGAGATAAGATTAACTCAAGACCGAGAAGGGCGAGCGAAGCCCATAGAAAAAGTAGGAAAATAGACAGAAAGACAAATATGAAGGCCTTTGAGAGAGAATATAAGAATTAAATACAGTCTGAGAAAGATGAAATTACAAAGAATAGAAAAGAGGACGAAAGGGCTAGAGTAGCCTATAAAGAAAGAGACTGGGAAAACAGAAACGTAGAAATGAAGCAGAAAGAGGAGAAAATGCTCAGTTGGAGGCTTTTGAGAGAGATCAACTGAAAAATTTCTGGTTTCCGGATGTATGGAGACCAACTAACCTTAAAAAGGCTAGCTCTAGATTAAATAGTCGTTCTAAGATATTTAGCAACCAAGAGTTTCTAAAAAGAATCTTGTCTAAAACCATTAATCATAGCAATACGGAGCTTTGGTTAAGAGTAGCAGAATTCAACGGAGCTAGCAAGGCAGAAGATATTGCTTTCAAAATCCTTACGGAGGCCGATAAAAAGCACTTACAAATATATGAAGAAATTGTTAAGGAAAACGAAAAAGAACGGTCGGCAATTGTTGAAGTGATGCAGAGTCATATTGACATTTTAAGAGAAGGGATGGAGGATAAAAAGATTGTTCTTAAACGTCAACAGATTATTGAGGATCTATATAAGGAATTGGATAGGGTTTTTACGAGGCGTACATTGCTTACGAGGCGTACAAAACAGCACTTAGAGAAAATTTTCAACCCTACGAAGAGTTAAATAAGAGGGTTGACAAATTTGATGGAAATTATTGGCTGGGTTCTTCTATTAATTAAGAAAAATTCTTGACCTCGAAAAGTATACACCTCTACTTTACTTAAAATAGTAGAAGAGAAAATAGAGGAGGAAAGATAAGAACGTACAGAGGCTGAAAGAAAAGCCAGAGAGATAAAAGAGGAGGAAGATAGGAAACAAACAGAGAAAGATAAAAAAGGAAGAAAGACAGGCCCGTAGGGAGGCCGATACAAAATATTACCAGGATATTGCAAAAACAATTGACAGACTAATGAAAACTCGTTGGGGAAATTCGAAAAGTGACGTTTTATCACAACTTACTTATAGTCTGTCAGATAGCCATAATAATTTGTCTAAGAATCAATCGTGAGAAAAAGAAAATTACCAGACATTAAACACGTTAACGTGAAAACATAATACTTTGTTGCCTGCGGGGGAAGGTGGACCGACCCATAAAACAAATGGGGAGGCTGTGCCATCCTGTCAGAAAAACGAAATACTTGATACTCGGGTTCAAAATGTTGATAATCCACAAAAATGGGATGCGGAAGTAAAAAGACCAGAAAATATTGAAAAAAAGACGCGCGAGAATGATTTTTCGGGAAAATTTCCAGAAAATTGAAAACTTGAAAACACTTTTGAAATGAGACGCTAACAAGTACAGGCCAAAATGAAGCGCTTTTCCTCGTAGAGTGCGAGAAATTTTAGTACAGTATGAAATACCAAATGTCGGAGTTCAGTTTCCATTTGATGACGAAATATTTGTTTCTGCGGTAAAAGCAAAGAAGACTAAAAGAGAGAAAAAAGATGCAAAGCGGAACTACAATAAAGAAATGCAGTCAAAGATAGTGGACACTGGAGTCCAATTCAAATCTCATGACGATTTTTTTAATGCTACTATAAAAGAAAAGAAAACTAAGAGAGAGAAAAGAGATATTAAACGGAGCTACAATGAAGTAATGCAGTCAAATATGGTGGACACTGGAGTCCAAATCAGATTTAACGATGATGTATTATTTTGCGCGAATGACAAAATTGAGAAAAGTAGAGATGAAAAGAGGAATGCAAAAAAGAGACAAAATTTGGAGATTCAGCCTGCAGTGGCGAAAAATAAAAAAAAGTTGGATGGGCTGTGCCTTGATAACATAAATAATAGGGGGGACAAAGAGGTCCAAGAGCCACTGGGAAAATTACGAAATTACAATAAGACGAAAAAACTTAAGAGGGAGGAGAAGACCCATGACATATTAAGAGAAACTACAGATAATCATGACATAGAATTGACTTGTCAACAACGAGTTACGGAAAGATTGGGAGATACTGAATTTTGGGTTGGATCGAAGAAAATTGGGAAGGAATCTGGTATTGGTCTGATCAACTCAAAAGAGGGTTTGTTCCTTTATGAGAGGGAGGAATCCCTTGGGGAAGATCCCCTGCGGGAAGACGTGAAAGATTGCCCTTTTCCTCAATGCACAACTGGCGGACAAGTTGTGATCCCTTTACTGAAGCCTTGTCTTTCCGGTCCTCAATATTATCTTCACCCCTCATCGCCGAGTATTATTCATTCGATTATTTTAGGGGACAAGACCCAGGAAAAAGCGATTCAAGGTTCGCTCAGATTTTTACTTCATTTTTCTGAACCCCTATCGTTTTCACAGGCCTGTGTATTTTTGGCCTGGGACTATTTTAATTTATGCCAAGGGGCAATTCACTTTTTTATTGAGATGTGGCGTTGTTTCCACAGATGGAAATTAAGAGGCTAGTGCAGCCAAAATTTTTCATGATGGCTGGTATCATCGAAAGTCCCAGGAACTGATTCTCTGCTCCTCTCAAATGTAAATTCGTGAGAGCGAGAAAATTTGTATTTTTGACTGTGCTGCGCACGATCATTTTCTGCGAAACTTGAGAACATCAATTTTCAAAACCAAATGCGGATGCTATACGATCTAGACCATGGTGGTTCTACGGTAGAGACGTGGGGATGACGACGAATCCTGAAGCGGTGGAAGTACAGGCATTGGTGGAAGAAAGAAGATAAGATAAACAAGTTTGGTGATTTTGAAGTTGGTGTTATTTATTTTATGTCTCTGTTTTGTGTTCTGACCCATGGCGTGATGGCGGTCATTTTTTTTAGGAGGGAGGTGTTGGGACCTATGGCCCCTTTTGTTTCAGAAAAATGTCCTTTTTATAAATTTAACTTCATTTATGTTACACTACATGTCTAAATCCTGGGAAAGCTTTTATTACGATGTCTGAAGAATCCAATAATTATCGAGTGTCTGAAAAAGCCAGTTGAGCGATGACTCATACTGCTTAAATTTACAGCTTGAAAAGCTTCAAAGGATGCTGGGAATTTTATTTTGATTCAGCCATTCATTGCCTTTGGTCAGAGGTGCGTGCGCAAGCGCGTGTCTTAAAGTGTATTGGTGAATCGTCAGAGTTTTTACCTTTAGTTCCGTTTGAGTTCCTTTTTGTAGCGTGTCTTGATCACAGTAAGATTTTTTATGCTATATAGTTTTTGACTTTTCAGCCTAGGTCGAGTCTAAAGAGATAGTTAGAAATATTACCGGTAACCCTTGGCCTTAAAAGTGGCCCCTGGGACCATTCGATCACGCTAGAGTACCCTAAGGCAGGGTATATTGTAAATCGAGCACTGACTTACCGGATAAAATAGGAACCGTTGGGGTAAGAGCGGGAATCCCACTAACATTTGGGCCGACAAGGGGTTCTCCCCCTCGAGTAAGTGGCATAGCAACCTTTTTGCGCCATTTTTGCACCAATAAGTGGTGACCCCCGTACCTTACCTCTCAATAGTCACCTAAAAATAATAATAATAGTCTTAATAATCTATTATACGAAATTGGATACGATTTGTTGGACATATTTAATTGCTAAAGAACTTGATATTGAATGAAATTAATTAAAAAAAACTTTCCACAAAATAAGTTTTCAAAGAAAAGTAAAGAACTCCATTAAGCAAAAATGAGCAAAAATAAAATCAAATAATCTACCAAGCGTGAAACTACCACAAATCAGCATCGATAAATAAATGAAACCCAAAATGAACAGAAATTACAATAAATAACCGAGTCAAACTCAAAACGAGCAGAAATTAACATAAGTTGGGCTCAAAACCCTTATGCCTTCCCAAGGCCAGAACAAAATTTGCACTTTACTGAAAAAAATATAAATGTTTTTACTTTTATAACTTTAATAAATCAAATAATATTAACATTTTGATTACTAAATATCAGTATATGTATATTAAACTGACAATGCACCTTCATTTGTATTTTTTTTTATATTTCTTTCTTTATAGACTTTATAGTTTGGCCTGCTATTTGTATTCTGGAGAAAAATTTTCAGCAATTTTTAACAACATACACCCTTTTAAAAATCTGGACACAAATAGTAGTGTTTAATTTAGTTTCATACCTCCTCTAGTTGACCTGAAATGCAAAACTTGATACCCTGCTTGCTTTCTTTGATAGTATCTGCTTTACTTTCTTTGATAGATTGGATACACTTACGCTATTTTGATTTGGTTAAGTTTTAAGAGCAGAAGTAGCCCCGAAAGTTTGAATATAATACCCTCTGTCGTTTTGGGATACTGCTGAGATGCCTTATTGGTAATTAGCATTAATACAGTGCATTTTGATTTAATCTTAAGGCAATATTTAGTTTTTAAACATAATAAGCAAATGGGTGGCTGGGCGTGGGAGGGGGATTAGTTGCCTTCCAATCACTTTCGACTATTAAAAAGGGCATCAGCCCTTTTCATTTTCAATCGATGAGCCCTTTTTGAAGTTCCTAAGATAACTCCTTCGATACGAAATGCCCTGGTTTAAACAACAACAAAAAATAATATATTATACCCACATCGATCTTAACTATAAAAATGTCAAGTCTTCCAATCACTTTCGCCTATAAAAAAGGCACTAGGCCTTTCGATTTCCAATCGAATGAGCTCTTTTTGAGTTTCTACGACAACGCTTTCGATAAGCACCTTATATGCCCTCCAGGGCATAATTTACAACCCTTACCCTAAGGGCTGTTAGGGTGGTTGTCATCCTCTAAGACTTAATTTCCAGAACTTTCAACTATGTTAAACAAAATGGCTATCTCAAAATTCTGACTGGATGTCTTTGCGGAAATGGTGGACGTGAGAGAAGTGTTAGTCGCTCTCCAATCACTTTCAACAAAAAAAATGCACTAGCCCTTTCAATTTCCAATCAAATGAGCCATTTTGAAGTTTCTACGACAACGCTTTCAATAAAAACCTTATAAGCCCCCAGGGCATAACTTACAACCCTTGCCCTGAGGGCTGGGGGGGGGGGAGTTTGTCATCCTCAAAGGCCTAATTTTTAGAACTTTCAACTATGTTGAACAAAATGGCTATCTGGAAATTTTTATTGGATGTGTTCGGGGGAATGGTGGGCGAATGAGGGCGGTTAGTTACCCTCCAACCACTTTCGACTATTAAGAAGAGCACTTGCCCTCTCAGTTTCCAATTGAATGAGCCCTTTTGAAGTTTTAACGACAACTCTATCTGGGGGCAAAAACTTTTTTTGCCCCCAGGACATAACTTATAACCTCTGGGGGTTACTCATCCTTAAATATATCATTTCCAGAACTTTCAACTACGTTAAACAAAATTGCTATCTCTAAACTTTGATTTAATGTTTTTGGGGAAATGGTGGGCGTGAGAGGGGGGGGGGGGGTTAATTACTCTTCACTCACTTTCGACTATTAAAAAGGGCAATTTCCAATCAAATGAGCCCTTTTTGAAATTTCTACAACAACTTTCAATATAAACCTTATATAACCCCAGGGCATAACTTACAACCCTTTCACTGAGGGCTCTGAATGGGTTATCAGACCTAATTTCCGGAACTTTCAACTACGTTGAACAAAAGGGATATTTCAAAATTTTAATTGGATTTGTTTGGGAAAATGATGGGCGTGAGAGGGGGGTTAGTTGCCCCTCAATCACTTTTGACTATTAAAAAGGGCACTAGCCCTTTCAATTTCCAATTGAACGAGCCCTTTTTGAAGTTTCTACGACATCGCGTTCTATAAAAACCTTATATGCCCCCAGGGTATAACTTACAACCCTTGCCCTCAGGGCTTTCGGCGGGGGGGGGGGGGGGGGGGGGTTGTCATCCTTAAAGACCAAATTTACAGAACTTAAAACTAGATTGAATAAAACTTCCAAAACTTTCAACTACGTTGAATAAAATGGCTATCTAAAAATTTTGATTGGATATGTTTGGGGAAATGATGGGCGTGAGAGGGGGGTTAGTTGCCCTCAAATCACTTTCGACTATTAAAAAGGGCACTACCTCTTTGAATGTCCAATAGAATGAGCCCCTTTTGAAGTTTTTACGACAACTCTATCTATAAAAACCTTATATGCCACCAGGGCATAACTTACAACCTTTGCCCTGGGGGGTTCCTCATCCTTAAATACATAATTTCCAGAATTTTCATCTACGTTGAACAAAATGGTTATCTCTAAACTTTGATTGAATGTTTTTGGGGAAATGGTGAGCGTGAGTGGGGTTAATTACTCTCCACTCACTTTCGACTATTAAAAAGGGCAATTTCAATTTCCAGTCAAATGAGCCCTTTTTGAAATTTCTACAACAACTTTTTATATACATCTTATATGCCCCCAGGGTATAACTTACAACTCTTGCACTGAGGGCTGTGAGTTGGCTATCATCCTAAAATACCTAATTTCCAGAGCTTTCAACTACCTTGAACAAAGTGGATATCTTAAAATTTTGATTGGATGTGTCTGGGAAAATGGTGGGCGTGTGAGGGGGGTTAGTTGCCCTTCAATCATTTTCGACTATTAAAAAGGGTACTAGCCCTTTCAATATCCAAGTGAATTAGCCCTTTTTGAAGTTTCTACAACATCGCTTTCTATAGAAACCTTATATGCCCCCAGGGTATAACTTACAACTCTTGCTCTGAGGGCTGTGGGGGGAGGGGTTGTCGTCCTTAAAGACCTAATTTCTAAAACTTTTAACTACGTTGAATAAAATGGCTATCCAAAAATTTTGATTGGATGTGTTTGGGGAAAAGGTGGTCGGTAGAGGGGGGTTAGTTGCCCTCAAACCGCTTGCGACTATTAAAAAGGGCACTAGCCCTTTGAATTTCCTATCTAATGAGCACTTTTTTTAAGTTTCTACGACAAAAGTTTCAATGAAAACCTTATATGCCCCCAGGGCATAACTTATAACCCTTGCCCCGAAGACTGTGGGGGGAGTGTCCTGCTCAAAGGGATGATTTCCTGAATTTTAAACTGCGTGGAACAAAATGGCTATCTCAAATTTTGATTGGATGTGTTTGGGGAGATGGTGGGTCTGGAAGGGGTGTTAGTTGCCTTCCAATTCCTTTCGACTATTAAAAAGGGCACTTGCCAATTCAATTTTCAATCGAATGAGCCCTTTTTGAAGTTTTTACGACATCGCGTTCTATAAAAAGCTTACCTGCCCCCAGGGTTAACGTACAACCATTGTCCTGAGGGCTCTGGGGGGGGGGGGCGGGGTTCATCCTAAAAGACCTAATTTCCAGAACTTAAAACTATGTTGGACAAAATGGCTATCTCAAAATCTTGATTGGATATGTTTGGGGAAAAGCTGGGAGCGAGAGGGGTGTTAGTTTCTACTACAACATTTCTATAAAAACCTTATATGCCCCCCTGGCATAACTTACAACCTTTGCCCTGAGGGCTGTAGGGGAATGTCCTCCTCAAAAACATAATTTCTATCTGGAAATCAGCTACGCTGAACAAAATGGCTATCTCAAAATTTTTATTGGATGTCCTTCGGGAAATGGTGGGCGTGGAAGGTGTTAGTTGCCTTCCAATCACTTTCGACTATTAAAAAGGGCACAAGCCGCTCCAATTTCCAATTAAATGAGCCCTTTTCGAAGTTTCTACGACAACTTCCTCGATACGAAGTGCCCTGATGTAAGGGAAAAAAATAATAAATAATACATTGTGCCAACATCGTTCTTATTTGCCCCCGGGGCATAACTTAAAACCCTTTTCCTGAGGGTTGTAGGGGAATGTCCTCCTCAAAAACATAATTTCTATCTGGAAATCAACTACGCTGAACAAAATGGCTATCTCAAAATTTTGATTGGATGTGTTCAGGGAAATGGTGGGCGTGGAAGGGGTGTTAGTTACTTTCCAATCACTTTTGACTATTAAAAAGGGCACGAGCCCCTCCAATTTCCAATCGAATGAGCCATTTTCGAAATTTTTACGACAGATTCTTCTATACGAAGTGCCCTGGTCTAAAACCACGAACAAGAAATAACTAATACATAGTGCCGACATCGGTCTTTACTTAGGTAGCGCTATTGCGCTGCGTATGATTGGGTACGATATTCCGATGTTGTGTAGACCAGGGCACTTCGCATCGAAGGAGTTGTCGTAGAAACTTCGAAAAGGACTCATTCGATTAGAAATTGAAAGAACTAGTGCCCGTTATAGTCGAAAGTGATTGGAGGCCAACTAACCCCGCACCCACCATTTCCCCAAACACTTTCAATCAAAATTTTGAGACAGCTATTTTGTCCAGCGTAGTTGAAAGATACGGAAATTATGTTTTTGAGGATGACAACTTCCCACAGCCCTCGGGGCAAGGGTTTTAAGTTATGGCCTGGGGAAATTTAAGGTTTATGTGGAAAGGATGATCGTTTAAACTTCGGAGGAGGCTCATTAGATTGCTAATTAGAAGTGTTAGTGCTTTTTTTCGATTTAGAGTGATTGGATGGTGGACACCCTCCCACGTGATCATATTTTCCCGAAATGTATCTAATAAAAGTTTTGAGATGGCCATTTTTTGCCGTAGAAACTTAAAAAAGAGCTCATTCAATTGAAAATTGAAAGGGCTAGATCCCTTTTTAATAGTTAAAAGTTATTGGTGGGCAACTAACCCCCCTCCCCAACCCACTATTTTCCCAAACACACCGAATCAAAATTTTTAGATAGCCATTTTGTTCAACGTAATTGAAAGGTCCGGAAATTATGTCTTTGAGGACGGGAACTCCCCACAGCCCTCAGATCAAGGTTATAAAATATGCCCTTGGGGTATATAAGGTATATATAGAAAGGGTGATCATAAAAACTCCGGAATGGGCTAATGTTATTGGAAATCAGATGTTCTATTGCACTTTTTATTATTCAGAGTGTTCAAAGGGTGGATAACCCCCCGTTCACACCTTCCCGAAATGCATCTGATAGAAATTTTGAGATGGCCATTTGTTGTCGTAGAAACTTTGAAAAGAGCTCATTCGATTGGAAAGTGAAAGGGCTAGTGCTCTTCTTAATAGTCAAAGGTGGTTTTAGGGTTAATAACCCCCCTCCCACGCCCACCATTTCCTCAAAAGCATCCAATTAAAATTTTAAGATAGCCATTTTGTTCAACGCAATTGAAAGGTCCGGAAATTATGTCTTTAGGGTTGACAACAGCCCTCAGGGCAAGGGTTTTAAGTTATGCCCTGGGGCATATAACATGTATATAGAATGGGTGATCGTAAAAACTTCGGAGGGGGGATCATTGGATTCTAATAAAAAATTCTAGCGCCCTCTTTAAGATTCAGAGTGATCGGAGGGTGGACACCCCCCATCCCTTATTTTCCTGAAATACATCTGGTAGAAATTTTGAGATGGCCATTTGTTGTCGTAGAAACTTCAAAAAGAGCTCATTCGATTAGAAATTGAAAGGGCTAGTGTCCTTTTTAATAGTCGAAAGAGATTGGAGGGCAACTAACTCCCCTCCCACTCCCATCATTTCCCCAAATCCATCCAATCCAAATTTCCAGATGGCCATTTTGTTCAACGTAATTGAAAGGTCCTGAAATTAGTCTTTGAGTATGACAACCCTCCAGAGCCCTCAAGGCAAGGGTTGTAAGCTATGCCCTGGGGGCATATAAGGTATGCATAGAAAGGACGATCGTATAAACTTTGGAGGGGGTCATTGGATCTGTAATCAGAAGTTCTAGCGCCTTTTTTAAGATTCAAAGTAATCAGAGGTTGGATACCCCCCCCCCCACCTGGTATTTTCCCGAAATGCATCTGATATAAATTTTGAAGTGACCATTTATTGTCGAAGAAACTTCAAAAACAGCTCATTTGATTGGAAATTTAAAGAGCCCTATTTTAATGGTCGAAAGTGATTGGAGGGTAACTAACTCCCCTCCCACACCCACCATTTCCTCAAACACATCCAATGAAAATTTTTAGATAGCCATTTTATCAACGTAATTGAGAGGTCTGGAAATTATGTCTTTGAGGATGCACCCCCCCCCCCCTCCCACAGCCCTCAAGACAAGAGTTGCAAGTTATGCCTTGGGGGCATCTAAGGTATTTATAGAAAGGGTGATTGTATAAACTTCGAAGGTGGTTTTTGGATTCCTAATCAGAAGTTCTAGTGCCTTTTTTAAGACTTGGAGTATTTGGAGGGTGGATACCCCCACCAAACCTCTTATTTTCGCGAAATGCATCTGATAAGAATTTTGAGTTGGCCATTTGTTGTCGTAGAAACTTCGAAAAGAGCTCATTCGATTGGAAATTGAAAGGGTCAGTGTCCTTTTTAATATCAGAAAGTGATTGAACGGTAACTAACCCCCTCCCTCGCCCAATATTTCCCCAAACACATCCAATTAAAATTTTGAGGTAGCCATTTTGTTCAACGTAATTGAAAGGTCCGGAAATTATGTCTTTGAGGATGACAACCCTCAAGGCAAGGGTTGTAAGCTAAGCCCTGGGGCATTTAAGGTATATATAGAAAGAAAGATCGTATAAACTTCGGAGGTGGCTTATTGGATCTGTAATCAGAAGTTCTAGCGCCCTTTTTAAGATTCAAAGTGATCAGAGGTTGCATACCCCCGCACCTCGTATTTTCCCGAAATTTATCTGATATAAATTTTGAGATGGCCATTCTTTTTTGAAGAAAATTAAAAAACAGTTCATTTTATTTGAAATTTGAAGAGCCAGTGCCCCATTTTAATAGTCGAAAGTCATTTGAGGGTAACTAACTCCCCTCTCAGGCCCACCATTTCCCCAAAAACATCCAATAAAATTTTTTAGATAGCCATTTTATCAACGTAATTGAAAGGTCTGGAAATTATGTCTTTGAGGATGGCAGCCCCCCCCTCCCACAGCCGTCAGGGCAAGAGTTGCAAGTTATGCCCTGGGGGTATCTAAGGTATTTATAGAAAAGGTAATTGTATAAACTGCGAGGGTCCTCTTTGGATTCGTAATCAGAAGTTCTAGTGCCCTTTTTAAGACTTGGAGTATTTGGAGGGTGGATACCCCCAACAAACCTCGTATTGTCGCAAAATACATCTGATATGAATTTTGAGTTGGCCATGTGTTAACGTAGAAACTTCGAAAATAGATCATTCGATTGGAAATTGAAAGGGTCAGTGTCCTTTTTAATATCAGAAAATGATTGGAGGGCAACTCCCCTCCTCCCTCGCCCAATATTTCCCCAAACACATCCAATAAAAATTTTGAGATAGCCATTTTTTTTCAACGTAATTGAAAGGTCCGGAAATTATGTCGTTGAGGATGACAACCCCCCCCCCCACAGTCCTCAGGACAAGGTAAGTTATGCCCTGTGGGCATATAAGGTACATATAGAAAGGTTGATATATAAATTTCGGAGGGTGATCGTTTTTTAAGTTTTTCATTTTTTTCAGTAAACTCAAAACGAGCATAATTTAACCTTTTAGGACTGACAACCCCCATGCCTTCTCAAGACCGGAACATAATTTGTGCTTTACTAAAAACTAGATGTATTTAAAATGTTTTCACTTTGTTTTTATTTCTTTTAAATGTTTTTACTAGATATGTGAAGGGGGAAGTCCTCTTTCTTGCACTTTAATTACAGCGCGAGTGTCAGGTGCCCTTTTTAAGAATAAAAAAAGATTGGAGGGCAAGCAGCCCTTCTTTCAAGCCCATTCATTTTTCTAACGCATCCAGTCAAAATTTTTAGATACCGATTTTATTCAGCATAGTTGTTGGTCAAGCAAATATCGCTTTAGAAATATTAGGCATGTAAACCCCTCCACAATTATGCAATTGGCCTATTATACTTTAAAACTAAATGCTGCTTTAAAAATAAATCAGAAGGCGTCGTGTTAAATGGCTGCCATTAAGACACCTCGGCAATATATCGAGAACGACTGGGGGTAGTAAGTCGAAACTTTTGGGGATACTTCTATTACTTCTTCTGCTCTTACAATTAAAATAAATCAAAAGAGTACAAGTGTCTCCAGGTTGTCAAAGAGCATATATCTTTTGGGGATGATATTAATTTTTCAGTTCAACTTCAGAAGCGATAAAATCAAATAAAAAAATACTGTTTGTGTCAGGATTAAAAATTGCTGAAAAAGTTTTTCCAACAAACAAATAGCAACCCATACTATGGATTCTTATAGAAGAAAACTGAAAAGATATACAATATTTTTTTTCATGAAAAAGACTACGTCCATAAAAAACGAACAGAAATTAATTTAAAAAACTTTCCATAAGACAAAGTTTTTCAAAGAAAATTAACCTATGCCATTAAAAGAGCTCCATTATTCTATGCCAAGAATGAGGAAAAATAAAGTCAAATAATCTTCCAAGCCTAAAACTACCACAAATCATTTATCAATAAATAAATGAAACTCAAAACGAACAGAAAATTACAATAGATAGCCGAGTCAAACTCAAAACGAGAAAAATTAACATGAGTAGGGCTGATAACCCCTATACCTTCTATCGACCAGAACACAATTTGTGCTTTACTGAAAACAAAACACATTTGAAATGTTTTTACCTTTCTTACTCTCATAAATTAATAATCATCAAAACCATAACGAAGAAATGTCAGTATATGTCAATTTAGCTGACAATCCACGGTCATTTGTTTGTTTTTATTTTTAGTAAAGCTCAAATTGGGTTTTAGTCTTGAGAAGGCATAGGGGTTATCAGCCCTACTCAAGTTAATTTTTGGTCGTTTTTAGTTTGACTCGGCTATCTATTATAGTCTCTGTTCGTTTTGAGTTTAATTTATTTATTGATAGTAATTTGTGGTAGTTTTAGGCGTGGAAGATTATTTAACTTTATTTTTGCTTATTTTTGGCTTAATGGAGCTCTTTACTTTTCTTTGAAAAACTTGTCTTGTGGAAAAGTTTTTTTTTTTAAATTAATCAAGTGAAGAAGAGAAGGGGAAAATCAGAATTGTTCGTCAATAAAACTAAAAGTAATTAAAATATAACCTGCATTAGGCTGGGCTGTTATTTCCTGGATGGGGTTGGAGTTGCTTAAATATATTTAGTTTGCTGTTTTGTATGGGAGGGGGGGGGGTTCAATTATTTTTGGTTTTCTTTTAAAAAAAATGTTTTGTTCTGTTTTTTTTTTATCTCTTCTTGCACTGTTCTTGTTGTTCCATTCTTTCGGTCTCGAATTGCTTTCGTTTTTATTCTTTTGTTGTACTAATATAAATGAATAGATAAATTTTAAAACGAGTTCAGCTAAAATTGAATATGCAAATCAAGTTTAAAACGAGCAAAAATATTTTACTACTGTAGCATAAATGAAACTTAAAACAAACAGAAATTAAATAAACAATCAAAGCAAACAAACATACAATATATACTAATATAAATGAATAAATAAATCTTAAAACGAATAAAGCTTAAATTAAATATGCGAATCAAGATTGAAACGACTAAAAAATCACTACAGACAAAAGTATGGGTACTGTCTCCTTCGCTAACTGTAAAAGTTGAAAGCCTACTGCGTTATTGGCGCTTTACTGAAAATGATTTATATAACAAATTATTTCTTGCATACTTGTTACAGCATTGAAAATAAAAATTAAACTACAGTAAAATTAAATATTGAAATGATGGGCTTTTCAGCAGCTGATATCATTATCATTATTAAATATTCAGTTTAATCTTATTTCTTCCCAAACCGTTCGCGACAAATTTACTTTCACTACAAACAAGAATTTAGCTAATGCCTCCTTCCCTAATTGTACAAATGTAAACCATACTGCGTCATCGGCACTTAATTGCAAGCGAATTATATTACAAATATACTCTTTTCCAGTTATTACAGCATTGAAATGAAAATAAAATTACACTATTCAAATTTTTTTATTCAGTTTTATTTATTATATAAAAGAATTTTACTTTTTCAATTTTATTTATTTAAATAGAATTAAACCTTTAGCCTCCTTATCGTAGCAATGCCTGTGTAAAGAGCGATGTGGGCACTTGGTATCGAAGGAGTTGTCATAGAAACTTCGAAAAGGGCAGGGCTCTTTTGGGGAGGGGAATGCCCTGTGGGCATTAAAGGTTTATATAGAAAGAGTAATCGTTATAAACTTCGGAGGGGACTCATTGGATGGCTAATCAGAAGTTTTAGTGACCTTTTCGAGATTCAGAGTCTCGGAGGGCAGATACTCCCCCACACACACCTCGTATTTTTCCGAAATGCATCTGACGTGATCCGAAATGCAGAGCCCTTTTAATAGTCAAAAGCGATTGGAGTGCAACTAACCCCCCTCCCACTCCCACCATTTCCTCAAACAAATCCAATCAAAATTTTCCAATCATCGTGATTGAAAAGTCCGGAAATTATGTCTTTGAGGATGACAACCCCCCCACAGCCCTCAGGGCAAGGGTTTTAAGTTATGCCCTGGGGGCATATAAGCCATATAAAGAAAAGGCGACCGTAAAAACTTGGAATGAGCTCATCTGATTGGAAATCAGATCTTCTAGTGCCCCTTATAAGATTCAGAGGGTGGATACCTCCCCCCCCCCCCCTACGCCTTGTATTTTACCGAAATGCATAGAAATTTTGAGATGGCCATTTGCTGTCCTAGAAACTTCGAAAAGAGTTCATTCGATTGGGAATTGAAAGTGCTAGTGCTCTCGAAAATAGTTGAAAGTGATTGGAGGGGAACTAAACCCACTCCCATGCCCACCATTTCCTCAAACATATCCAATCAAAATATTGAGATAACTATTTTAGTCAACGAAGTTAAACAATCCGGAAATTATGTGTTTGAGGATGACCACCCCCTACAGCCCTCAGTTCAAGTGTTGTAAGTTATGACCTGGGCTTATAAGGTATATTAAATAAAAAAAAAACAAGTTTTTTAAACTGAAAGTAAGTAGCGACATTAAAACTGAAAACGAACAGAAATTATTCCGTATATGAAAGGGGCTGTCTCCTCCTCAACACCTCGCTCTTTACGCTAAAGTTTTTTATTGTTTTAAAAAATAAAGTTGTGAGACAGAGTCAAAATTTAGCGTAAAGAGCGAGGCGCTGAGGAGGGGACAGCCCCTTTCATATACGGAATAATTTCTGTTCGTTTTAAGATTTAATGTCGCTCCTTACTTTCAGTTTAAAAAACTTGTTTTTTTAATTTAATTTCTGATCGTTTTTTAGTTAATGCAGCTTTTATTTTGGCTTACCGTCATTGAATAATTAAACAAAATTTGCATAAAAATTTTACTCTTCTTTTGCTAAATGGCTGTCTCTAAATTTGGTTCTGACGTAATTTACAAATTAACTTACGTAACGAACTTCTATATTCGTATATTTTACTTCTGGCAAAAAATACAAAGTTGCAGATTTTTGCAGATAAAAGCTTGAAAACTATGTAATAGGGTTTTCTGATACGCTGAATCTGACGGTGTGATTTTCATTAAAATTCTTTCACTTGTAGGGGATGTTTCCCCCCTCTTTAAAAAATCAGGTAAATTTTCTCAGGCTCATAGCCTTTGATGAGTAATACTAAACTTAATAAAATTTATATATTTAGAATCAGCATTATAAGCCCATTCTTTTGATACATTTATTGACATCAAAATTCCGTTTTTAAAAGTTTCGATTACTATTGAGCCGTATCGCTTGTTTTCTTTTATTGTTTTTTTTTATTACGTATATGTTATTACGTATATGAGGGGGTTCTCCCCTTAGTCAGTACCACGCTCTTTACGTTAAAAGTTAAAAAACATTTTAATTCACAAACACCTGAATCACAAAGGCCGTTTAATTAGAATAGATAGCTCTTTTGAAAGCAATAAAAAAAACTGTAGCGTAAAGAGCGAGGTATTGACGTGGGGGAGAACCCCCTCATACACGTAATAATTTCTGTTCGTTTTAAGTTCTAATGTTGCTTCTTACTTTCAGTTGAAAAAACTTGTTTTTTTTTTTTTAATTTAATTTCTGATCGTTTTTAAAATAATGCTTGGAAATCCGGTGCCCCCCCCCCCCCCTCATAGAAATGTCCCTTACCCCAAAGAAACATCCTCCACGGAAAGATTCTCCCGAGTAACCCCCTCCTCCAGCCCCCCCACCAGAAAAAATCCTTTCTGAAAATGTCTGTATACTTCCAAATAACCAATACAATATGTAAGCAATGGGCAAAGTTCACAACTTGCAGCCCTTCCCCTGGGAACTGTGGGGGATTAAGTCCACCTAAAAGACATATGTATTAGATTTTCGACTATGCTGAACAAAATGGCTATCTCAAAATTTTAATTGGGTGACTTTGAGAAAAAATGAGCGTGGGAGGGGGCCTAGATGCCCTCCATTTTTTTGGTCACTTAAAAAGGGCACTAGAACTTTTAATTTTCGTTCCAATGAGAGTAGAAAGGGGGGTACCAGCCCCACGCGACATCCCTGCTGCCACCTACAACTTTTTTTAATGCTGACGGGACTCCTAATATGGGCATAGAGTCCCTAGGGAGAACACGTGGTTAATGGGGTCAATGACCTCTTTTTCCCAGGTCGATTTATTTGTTGTTGTTGTAAGTGCACGCTCTCAGCGAATGTCAAGGTGTCCAGAAATAGGAAACAGTATTTGTTATTGTTGTTGTTTTGGGCACGCTCTCAGCGAATGTCAAGGTGTCCAGAAATAGGAAACAGTATTTGTTGTTGTTGTTGTTTTGGGCATGCTTGAGGCGAATGTCAAGGTGTCCAGAAATAGGAAATAGTTAGATCACGTGTTTCCTTCTCAGCCAATCAGAGGGCTGGTTACATATTAGCGGCGGAGGGAATATGAGGAAAGGATTTTTGCGATAGTTTTTATTAGTTTGTGAATAGAATTCAAAGGAGTGAGAAGAGTTTTGACTTCACTCATTTGGATATACACATTTGTGTGTTGATGACGAGTGGAGTGTTTACCCTCTTAGAAGTTGATAGTGGAGTTGATGGTAATAATACAAGAGCACCAAACATTGCGGTGGAAATCAAGAGAGGATCACGGCTTTGTCTGGAATGGGATGAAGTATATGCAAGATATGTGATATCCTTGAGCAAATTTAAAATGGAGGATCAATTATGTTTCGCTACAAAAGTTGATATAGCACATGTGAATAGACTTCAATGTGCTTTAAGTGCATTGGTGAAACATATCGAAGACAATAAACTGTATCGCTAATTGTACATGCTCTGTATTATTGTTGTTGCTGTAATTATTCGATAAAATTGTTTCGAAATCGAAAATGCTCCGTTTCTTTTCTGGTTATGGGGCTAACGAATCAGGGTCAGTCTAGAGTCAGCAGTCAGAGTGAAAGGATTAAAAAATGAATAAATTTGAGAAAGAGAGAATTAGATCAAATCTAGTGTTTATGGAAAAACATTTGATTTTGGATGATGATTTTCTCGAGTTATCTCTTCAACGCAGGATATTCTCTCGTCAGGGAACACTTGACAATATAATGAGGAGTGATTCTCCCCCATTGGACTATTGTATGAAACTTTTAAAATGTGATTCAAATGCTTATAGTCAATTTATTGATATATTAATTGAAACAAAGCAGAATCATATCGTGGATATACTTTTGAAAACATTGCCAATGGATTCAATGTAGATGGCTCCCCGTCATTCGAAAGAGGTAACGTCACAGAGTTACTCCTCTCACCATTTCCCCGCACTGAATTTATGGAGCGAGGACGCTCAGTTTCGTTTTAGCTGTGAGAGAGTCAAGTGACATTGGACACCAAAAAAAAAAAATGTTCTATACATGTCCATTGTGCATGTACACTCTTGGCAGTTGGACTCAATGTGAGAATTGTACAATTATTGATGACTATAGTGAAAAGTGTAAATTATGTAATCCTTGTAAATTACATAGAGGCTATGCAGTACAAATTAAAGGATGTAATTCATGTCTTGAGGAGGTGTGTGACTCTCATCCTAGAGGGCACCTGTGCACCAATTGTCACTATGATAAATGTGATCAGTGGGAGAATACTTAACCGCTATGATTGGAAAGAATCCCAAACGTGATTTTAGTTTATTTCTACGAGATTGGTATCGTCGTGGATTTGAATTATTCTGGGAAGAGGAATCTGGTCTACGATTCAACTGTTGGGGTAACAAGACAATTTGGTTTCTACGTCATCGTTGTGACGACACTGCCTACTATGACTATAAACCAAGTGATTTTTATTTGGCAGTTACCGAATTTGATTCACCATTTGAAAACACTGTATGTGGTATTGCTTCAAATAGACAGATTGAAACTCGTGAATTTCATAATATGAATGCAAATAGTATCATTGACTATACAAAGAGATATGACAAGAGTGAAGTTACATTGTACTGTAGAAAATGTGACCCTGACTTTGCAGTCAATCAAGATCAATATACTGTGAATCCAAATGATTTACCGGCATTAGTGGTTCACGACAGTTGCCTATACATCGAAGAAGAAGAAATCGAAAGTGAAGATTTAAAGACATTGTTGTATATATATATATATATATGCATTTTATTAATAAACAAATTCACAAACATTTTTTAAGCACTTTACTCTTAGGGCACTGAAATCAATACTATATAGGTCTGAGAGGATATTTTCCACTAGAAAGTCATTCAGACGTGGATTGTCACCATAAATGTGGAGAAACTGCTTGTAAGTATAGCCGCGACATCGGAACACAAAATATAGTAGTGCATGGAAGCCACAGCTTTTAGTCGTTAGATCCTGCACCCTCTTCCGATTTCGAATAATAGTTTTCCCACTGCTCTCAATATAGTTGCTGATGTGGGGTGTGTAGAATGTATAGGGTAGACCAAGAGGATCAAAAAATTCAATCGTCTTCATTGTTTGAAAGATGCACAGCCAATGACCCGTCAGCACAGTCGACGGACTGCTATTAACAATAATCAAGGTATTGTTGACACTTTGAATTTTTCCAAGAAAGTCCGAGGGTAGACAATAGGATTTGTACTGGGACATGTAGGGGTCCATATTAAATACATTGATTATTTGACTAGTGCTCATGGCGCCAAGTCTAGTAGAACACTGCCTTCGGGAGTGATTTCCCAATAGGTTTCATATTGATTTAGTGAGATTAGTACAATACTCTCAGCCAATGGGTCGGCAAATGTACACTCTAAACGCACACTCCCCGTACGTACTATACTCATATCCTGTGTGCCAGACAAATCCAGAACAATGATACCATGTGTTTTAGCAAACATTTCTTCGGTTATACCATTTTCAAATAGTTGAGAGTCATGATCTAGGGTTTGCATGGTCAACTCATACAATGTTCTATAGGATTTATCAAAAGATAGATTGTAGAGTGGGATACCGTTTACTTTGCACACAAGAGATGAAAGTCCAAACATCTCGAATTTATGTGGGCATTCAGTCCACGATCCTATTGCACTGGCGCTTTTTACAAATGCCAAAGCGAGTTTTGATGGAATTTCGCCATTGATAAAGGATGAATCGGTGAAGGTGCGTGAGCCCATGGCAATATGACGTTGATTGGTGATTGTATGAGGAACAAGTAGTTTAATATTATTTCCATTGGCTCTCAGTTTTTCCACTGCCAAAGCAACAGAACTCATGACCTGTTGTTTGCGTACATGAAGTATTGCCGAGGTGAGGGAGAGACTTACATCAGGATTGGCAGCAAGTTCTTTTCTCAATATGAAATTGGAGGGTGCAAGCGTCAGTTTTATATCCACTTTAACATTGGGCGGCAGCCATTGGGGTATATTAAATATTTCATGATATATTTTTCCAACTAGATGTAATTCACTAGTTGTAGCATTTTTAAGTGCATCTGTACTATCAGTATTAGTAATATATTCATATCCATTGGAGATGCCTCTCAATTCCTTGTATGACTTGGGTGTCATCAGCATGAATTGCATATAGCTTGTATAATTTGAGAGATTGTTGTTGTGCTCACCAGCGTGCCATTGATGTAGACACTGACTTGACGAAATAGATTATGTAATATACAATTTTCATAGGATATTCCATCGGCCCGAATTGGCATTGTATTATCGGATTTCCGGACTTTCATTTGCAAATCTATAAATGTCGAAGACATGTCCATAAAGTAGTCTTCATTGGAATAAATTTGAAAGTGGATATTATCGGAGAGGGGTTGTTGTGGATAAAATTGTTCATAGTATCCATGCTTGACACTCACACCAACATTTTCAGCATTGAATAGATTCAATGAGGCGGTGATTGAAGGTTGAGAATCCTTATGCGGCAGGTAGGACATCTTAAGAGAAGAAATCTAGTTTTGATCTAACAATTTTCTTCCTGGGGCTTCTTCTTCTGTTTACACTACTTGTCGGCTTTTTCCTTCTTTTCTTTGACAAGAGGGGCGATGTCTTTCGTTTCCGACCTGAGTGGAGACTGATGAGTGATGCATTGTTTCTAGACCTTTTTAAGCCTTTACCATTTTGTTTTAGTTGCTCACCAAGGGTTCGCGCACTGGACCTAAGATTTTCCGAAGCACTTTTTTTAAAATCCTTGCCAGAGCCCCAATCGTATAGTGTAGAGGATGCAAAATCTGTCGCAGCCGGTACAAGATATTTTCTAGCCAGTGGTAGTGAAGAGCGAAACAGCTTAGCAAACCAACTGCCAAGACCGTAGCCAGACATAGACGAGTGACCTTTGTAATAATCCATTCCATTGCCCTGTTGTCTTGGTCCAAGAGTATTAACATAGCAGTCAATATCAGGACAAGTGAATACCACTTTTCTATTAGACATCTTGTTGAACGATGGGACGAAAATGGCATGTAATCACAGCCAAACCTTTTGAAATTGCTATGGGATCACCCAATTCGGTTCATAGTGTTAACTGACAGAGTTCCAAATAGGAAGTGTTTACGGGAATATACTGAAGATGCTTTATATTGTAGTGGTGAATATGTTCTTGATTGGTTTTTCGTTCAAGAACTCGTAGGAGGGGAACATTTGAATTACCAACCCGAGATGTTTCCACAAATGAAGCGTAGAGAAATATACAAGTGTCTGTGGAGAAGGCAGGCGGGTAGTCAGCAAAAATGAAATTAGTGTTTCCGGCACTTTTACCATTGATTATATTGAGCTTAAAGCCAAGAACATCCTTTAGGTTATCATTGAGAATAACCTTTTTCGTTGGCAATGGGTGAACTAATGTAGATCTTACCCTCCTCCTTTGAATAGTTGAAATGAAAAGCTCCTTTTTTACGAGCGGAAATTCTTTTATTAATAGAACGACATAAATCATTCATACAGGTGAGTTCCTCGTAGGGTAATTCAATATATGGATAATTCATCCAATTGATTTTTTGAATTTGTTCTTGATCACTTGAGGATGGTGGTGGCGGCCAATCATAGGGTCTAATTTTTATATCATATTTACGATCTTTTCTCAGGATGTCGTTGGTATTTTTGAGAATACAGTCGACAGGAGCAACTTCATACTTTCCGTCGTCGAATTTGATGGTGGGGGAGAGTTTCGTCCAAAAATCACTTGTTCTATTCAAGTCATTGTAGAGAGGATCGGAAACATTGGACATGAAAGTCACATAGAAATCATTGGGCATTGTCAATATCTTCAGCACTAACCCAAGAATCAAAATCTGAGTTGTATCCTAGCCAGCGAACAAGCAACTGTTTCTTGCCATGGCGTGTACGATTCTTTAATATCTTTTCAATTTGATAAATTTCACTAGTGTTTCTAACTTTTTGCAGTTCATATTCATAAAAACCGCCGAGAATCTGATCATCTTTGGTGTCTCGCAGTCGATATGTCGTGGGTTCGGTGTCCAGGATTTTGGACACTTTAAAAAGTTCAGTGCTCCATAAATACTTCCCCTTTTCAAAAATATTGGTGGTTCTATTAATTCGAACAGTATCACCAACATTGAATTTCTTCTTCACATTTTTTTTTCTTTTTCACCATTGGAATATTGCTTTAGAAAAGCATCAAATGTATTTTCATTGTAGTGAACATCCCGAGGGCTTGAGTTGGACAGAGATCGATGAGGTCGATGGTTGTATATCTGCATGATTTTATCTAAATCATGAATAAAAGCCGGTGTATTTTTCAGGCTACAATATCTTGAAATTAATAGACGAATCGTTCTTATTAATCGTTCAGCCAATGCAGCCTTTATTGGGCTGTGACTATGATAAAGTGTTGTATTATATTTCAATAGAACCTTTTGCACATGGGGATTAACAAATTCACTGCCACGATCCGATTGAATTTTTCTATATGAATCCTGTTCAAGAATACTTTCAATGGCCTGAGCAACTTCAACACCTCTCTTTGACAGCAGTAGAATGGCATAGGCATAGCGACTAAAGACACTGATTGCCACCAGAATATATTTGTAGGGTGCATTGTGACGCCGTTGAACTGCGTCTAAAGTTAAAAGATCCGTTTGCATTATATGCAGAGGGAAAAAGGCTTTAGTTTGTCGATATTGTTTGCTGCGAAGCCTGTGATTCCGATGCAGTGTGTAACTCGATTCATTCTCTAGATACTCTTTTGCTTTTTTCAATGTGGTGCCGGAGACATCTTTAGAAAGCGTTTTGGGAGAACTTAAACTTCCCGCTTCACCAATATTTTCATATACACCTTTCAGAACTTCATCCATTTTGAACGCAAGCACGTAGTGTAATGTCCACTCCCCTTTTGCACACTGGAGGGTGAATCAATTCGTCTTCGCTTTTGACTAGCATCCACAGGTGTTGTAAAATCATTGCTGCTGATAGTATTTTCAAATATTGAATTTTCTTCTTCTTTTTTAAATGGTGGTGTTGGTGTTGTTGGAGGACTGTATTTTCTTAGTTTCTTTAGAATTTGCTTAATGCCAATAAGACTTTTGGGAAAGTTTGATACATTTAGAAAGGTGTATAGATTATTGTCAAAGGGTAATAGTCCTTTACGATTCGTCACCATATCACAAATTAAATCAACTAGATTATAACTTTTTCCCTGAATTATAATTCGTTTCCCTGTGCTATCGGCTTGAACTTGATGTTCAGCAGTTTCCAACATGAGATATGATAATACTCTTTTACTCTGTTCTCGATATGTCAGTGGCAATAGGTTTCCAATTTTCAATACAATTGAATTCAATTCCTTCTCCTTTGATTGCAGTGCTGAATCTTGAGGAGGTGTTTCCTGTTTAGAGGGATCGGTGGCGGCGGCGACGGTGGGTCTCTCATGATAAGGTTTATGTTTGTCCACACGTCGCAATGCATCTTGAAGTAAAAGCAATTTTTTGTCATCGGCAATATTCTCATCATTAATGAATTTGCTTAGATTGTCTTCAAAATGTTCGACGGGCGAGAGGACAAGTTCAAATGGTGTCAATCTATAGGGTTTAGCCATTCTCTCTCTAGAGAAAACTGTTTACAAGTCCAATTATTGGCAGTAAAAGTGTGAAAAAGCTACCGCCCGCTTGAAGGAGTCGTTTTCTTTTAAAAATTTTCCCCTTGTTTTTACAAGCCAAGGCGCGTACAGTGGAACGATGTTGCTTTGTCTGTTGTCTAACACCTTCTGGCAGTTGAACATTGCCCTCAGTTAAATTTAAACAAAGTTCAGATATTAGATTAATGAAATCATTGTCAACACCATGTTTGAGTATAGCCTTCCTAAGCAAGGGTTTTGAAGTGCTTAAAACGGAAAATAAATGCCGTTGTTCGTGTAGTTTCTTCAGTGTCATAATGGCAACTAATAGCCTTTTCTACTGTTCACTGGAAGATATACTGTAATTTCATTGTTGAAAATGTCGTTGACTACACGTAGATCCTCGGGTGTGCTCTGATTAAGATCCAACAAAATGTAACCGTAGGGTTTTTTAGTCGCCTGAGTGTACGCTGACAACAGAAATTTAGGGGCGCCGGGGTATATCTGTTTATTGAGAGTTATGAGCGAGCTAGAATCACGAACAACTCGATAGATAATATAGATGGTGCAATTCACAGCAAGGGTTCGCATACATTTGCTCTGATGAAACAGATTGTGTAGAACTAGGGTTATGGAAATGTGTTCATGGTGGGAGCGAACAGTGAACAGTTGTAGCATTTCCTTTGAGAACTGTTCAATGGATTCAGCCAAATCATCAATAATCAACCACGAGTTCAATTCAATACTATTGAAAACATCAAGTCCCCGTATGAATTGTATTGGTATGGTTGTTGATTGCGATAGTCTATGCCAAGTTGATTGCGATAGTCTATGCATTCAACTCGGTCTGAAATACGGTAGTGGCCATGAGGCAGGACACTCACACCATTCTCGAGCACATAGACTTTGTCAGATATACATGACATTGCATTCTTTTCCACTCTCACAGTATAATTTCTATACTGTAGAGAGCGAATTGCAAGCACTTGTGCTCTCGGCACTAGGCTACTTTCTACACAGTCTCTGTACACGCTCATGTTGAAATTGCTCTTTGCAAAATGTGTAGGCACCCCTTTACACGCCTTCTTTTCATCCCCACTATGAGTTTTAACGCAATAAAATTTAAGACCAAACACCCCCCTGGATATCAAATCACTCCCCGTCTCTGATTTTAACATTAATAGTTGGTTGGGGGCTTGACGTTTCACCAACTCGGGGTAGAGTGATGGATTCCAGTTGGTGAAATCCATCCGCGAGCTGATGTGTTCCCCCTTTTCTAGATCACCCAATAAATCTTCGGTCCCATTTACCTTTAACAGCAGAGAATCTGTATCCCCATAGTAAACTTGAACCTCCCCCTCCCGTGGCCATTGCACCTTGCACACATTGTAAAAAAACGACAACATGAGCTTTTTGGAAATTTCCAGTACTGAACTGCCGCCCGCTTTATTCTTGTTCAGTACCACATTTCGCTTTCGCCTGTGTAGAAGAACCATGCCAGTCTCTATGCTCGTGAACGATGTAAAATTGGGATCGGCAATAATTCGTGCACACTCTAGAGGGTCAGTCACAACTTCGCAGCGAGATCTGTTACGTACGCTTTCACACATTTTGCCAAACGCTGAATTTAGGATGAGTTTGTACATTTCCTTCTCCACCTTTGAGTTTGCCCTAGAGCGTTTATCGACAAAAGTATCGATAAACGTTTTCAAGTATGGTCGCTGATTGAACTGCAGGACCCTGTGTATTTTGGTGATTTTGAAACCATTGTTCACCATCCAGTGCAAAAGCACATGGTGAACAACGATATTCTCCTTAGGGTCCAAATCAGCAATCAGTTTTTGCTTAGAGGGAGCCCAGTGCATCCCCATATCCTCAACCAATGATCGATTGTAGGGGCTCAATGAGTCCCTGCTCACGGGTCGATTGATACAGGGAAAAACAAAATCTTTGACTGAGTCGTGAAGCGCCAGCGGAATGTGACCGTCAATTTCAAAGAACCATCCTTGTGGCCCATTGTCCTCGACGGTGGTAATGTCGGGGAACTCACAAGGATTCTCAAGCCATTGATAGTTCCCACACGGCAAAGAGTAGTGAGACATTGCCGAGGGGTACAATGAGTTCATGTCCAAGAACACTGCATTTGACTTTGCACCGGTGTTTTGTCCGCTCGGATCGGTTGACAAGACGCGGTCGCCATGAAAAACATACCCTCCCCTCATTGAACGCTCTACAAAAAGGTGCTGATCTACGTCGGTGATTAGGCCTATTTCCTCCCTACTAATTTTTAAAATCAAATCCATCACCAAATGGGGTGTGGAAAAATAGTAGCCAATATCTAACCCGAACTATGAATAGATTTGGTCTGTGTTCTTACAGACTATATCCAACAGAGTTAGAACGTCACTGGCCAAGTACAGTCTACAATAATCCCACCCATTTTTACAATCCCCCTTAGACCACACCTTCTTGGCAAACTCATACTCCTCGGCTGTGCATTCACTGCTGGTCAGTGAATTGTAAAAAGCTTCAATTGGAGGTTGTTTCACCTCGCTTAAGCGAGCGCCAGAACAGTAATAATCGTATGCATATATACCTTTGCAGGTCAACAGATCATACATTTCACTGTCTGGAAAGTGCTGTTTAAGCAAGGGAAAGCTATCAAAATTGTCGCTTCTCTGCACTTGAATCAATTGACTCAATGCCTTGGGAAAAAAACTAAAGGAATCTAAAAACCTGATTTTATTCCAACACGTACTCCCATTATCCACCGCCTGCCATTTCAGCTCGAGAAGCAACAACTTCTCGGCCGATTTGGGAATAATGTTATAGGTAAATGAACTGTTTACCCATGGACTGTCTACTCCCCCTCCCTCCCTATGCATACGTGCCAGTGCCGGTAAAATAAATTTTAAGTCGTAATTTGAGTTGTGGATAAAAACAGGGATAAAAAACTGCTGGCTAACATTTAAGTTACACGATTGATGCGCAACCCCTTTAAAATTACTACCCCCAGATGATATTTCCTGCCACAAGTGATTATGATCTCTTACTTTCCCCGTCCCCCCTCTTTTCCCTTTAGTCCCCTTATCCCCCTCTACAAACTCCCCTTACAAACCCAACATATTTTTTTATCTTTAATCGCGAGACGATCCTCTGCAGACAAAACCATTGGGTAATGGGTATTTCTCAAGCGAGAAATAGCACCATTAGCCGTGCCAATTAGTTTAGTCTGTGCCTTGACCATACACTCGTTCTCATCCAATGTTTCTACTATTTCTAACAACTGCATGGTGTTAGATTTGTCTCTTTGCGCATGAGCATAGGACACTGCAATAGCCTGATGTTCTTTGACTCGGTTTGGAAATTGGGGATCATTCACCTCCACCAGCTTAGCTTCACAGTCCAAAGATATTTTGTTGCACTGGAGGAGGGTATTCTGGAAATTTTTAAAACGTAAAATAGCCCTATCCCCAGAAACCGTTTCCACTGTCTGGTAGCCATGCCGTCTACAATGCTTCATATGATCCCGTAGTTTTATATCACTACGGAATTGTGACAGACATGTTGGACAGTAGAAACGTACCCCTAGATCCCTACCACCCCCCAGAACTCTACTGATGTCTGTGATAGGGTTAAAATGGCCAATTGCATTCGGTTCACTAGGTGGTGTGTATAATAACCAAACCCAGTGTCTGACCAAATCAATTGACGGGCCCCTTACAGGGAACACCACCCCCTTCTTTTTTAAACGCATCCCATCTTCAAATTCAGTTTCATACTGAACCACAGTAACGCCGATATTTAAATGGGCATTAGCCCTTTCAAAAATATCAATAGATCGTAGCGTTACTGGGTATTTTCCTTCTAAACAAGAGAAATCTACAATGGTGAAATTGGACCCTTCCTTCCCATGTACAGCCCAATCGTCTAAATTCGTCTTGGTAGCGTCATCTGCTAGAGGCTGAAATGCTGATATGAGGAAAGCATATCTGAAACATTTTTGACCTGTTTCAAAACAGATCCGCTGGACACCACGACAACCTACTAAATCTGGATTATATTTTAAAACTGCATCCCTATCAGACCCGCCACCCCCTCTTAAAATAAAATCTTTCTTAAATTTACAAATACTAACGCTTAAATTTTCAATAAATAAAACTACAGACCCACTACCGTTTTCGTTAAAGTTCTCAAGATGCGTTATAATTTGACTTACCCAATCCATGAAAACACCCTCAAAATTTTCTAAATTCGAATAAACCAAACGCATCTCGGAATGTATATAATGGTGATAAACTTCGCTTTTCCCCTCATTTAAATAGAATACCTTTAAAACAATAGAAACCTTAATTGAATCCCTCCCCCACAATTGAATTTGGTTCTCCAGTAGCGCACGAATTTTATCTACATAGAGGGCTGTGCAGCCGGGACAGCTCCTGAGACCCTTGAAAAAGCATGATGAGAGACAACCTCATGATCTTGCGTAGGTGGGGCTTCGGCGTTGTAGTTATCCGCCCACTCTCTTTAACTTTCTGACAGGCTGCATTGGGGCTGCCTCACCCTCTCTTGCTCTCTTTGATGGAGGGGGCACACATTCTTCACAATTGGCCTTAAAGAAGAGAAAAAAGTTAGTATCGAAAATAATTTCCCTCTTTTTACAGAAAGAAAATTAGTACCCTCATCCATATAATTTTGTCTAGAAAAGCATTTATCACTAAGAAAGCACAACTTAAAAAAAAATTCGTGAAATATACTAGTCGCATCCTTTTGAATCTGAGAAAGAAGAATTGTGGCTCACTGAGCCGTTCAAAATTCAGCCTATAAAAGTCGGCCTAGTTTGTTTCTAAGCTGTTTGAAGAATTTCTTATTTTTAGGCGTTTCTGTTCTTTTCTGGTTTTAATCTGCATTTAGCATGCCTCGTTTGATGCATTTAAAGTATTAGCGGTATTTTTTATCTTTCCATATCCTCTCTCGGTAGCTGGTATTTACCCCACCCCCAGAAAAAACAGGCCCGAGGAAAATAATCCCCACGGAAAATATCCCTGAGAAAAGACATGGAAAAATACCCCCTCCCCCCGAAAGATATCGCATCCTTTTGAATCCGAGAAAAGATGAATTACGGCTCACTGAGCCGTTCAAAATTCAGCCTATAAAAGTCGGCCTAGTTTGTTTCTAAGCTGTTTGAAGAAAATCCCCCCTAATACTAAACGTTGAAAATGTGAATATTTAGTCAAACATCGAAGCATTGATCTAAGCTATGGTTCTTTTTCAGTTATCCAATAAATAAAAACATGTTTTTAGTCGCATCCTTTTGAATCTCTGAAACCATTGGAAACTAAACTGCTAACGCTAACGAACAGGAAGTGCTTTAAAAAAGGGTCAGAGCTAATTATAGGCCTCGCGCTGGAGCCTTGTGTCAAACCAGTGCGGGTTAATAACAACAGCGACGGATGTCTCAGTTAGAGAAAAGATTACAATAGAGAAAAGTCTAAATTTATCGAAAAAATAATTATTTCTATTTGCGAGAATTTTGTTTTTAAAACAATGGGGGATGGGTTAGGTTTTGAGGGTAAAAAGAACATATTTTATGTTTTCTATCGAGTATAAAGATTGCATAGTGATGTTTGTATTAGAGTGGGAGGGGGAGGGGATTTACCTGAATATACTGGAGGGTGACCAAGGAAAATAATTTTATTTTGAAAATAAAAAATGAAAATGTATTAAATCAGAACTTACATTGCAAATTGTGGCTGTCAAGGCTTCAAAAGAGTCAAATTTATCCATTCTTGTGTCATCAACTATGTCAAAATACTTTCTGATAATTTAATCACATTGCATGCCCGTTATATACGAAATCTCAAGGGCGAATTGTTATGTAACGGGGAAAACCATATGTAACCAGCCCTCTGATTGGTTGAGAAGGGGGATGTAACCGACTCGCTGATTGGCTGAGAAGGAAACACGTGATCTAACTGTTTTCTATTTCTGGAAACTCATAACATTCGCCTCGAGCATGCCCAAAACAACAACAACAACAAATACTGTTTCCTATTTCTGGA
The DNA here is from genome assembly GCA_027921565.1 of Artemia sinica. Classification (NCBI taxonomy): domain Eukaryota; kingdom Metazoa; phylum Arthropoda; class Branchiopoda; order Anostraca; family Artemiidae; genus Artemia; species Artemia sinica. The sequence goes on from JAPEVW010000037.1 coordinate 1,707,128, forward strand.
CACCTTGACATTCGCCGAGAGCGTGCCCAAAACAACAACAAAAACAAATACTGTTTCCTATTTCTGGACACCTTGACATTCGCTGAGAGCGTGCACTTGCCCAAAACAACAAATACTGTTTCCTATTTCTGGACACCTTGACATTCGCTGAGAGCGTGCACTTACAACAACAACAACAAATAAATCGACCTTGGAAAAAGAGGTCATTGACCCCATTAACCACGTGTTCTCCCTAGGGAGGCTATGCCCATATATGGAGTCCCGTCAGCATTAAAAAAAAGTTGTAGGTGGCAGCAGGGTTGTCGCGTGGGGCTGGTACCCCCCTTTCTACTAATGAGCCCTCCTACGATATTCTAGGACAACTGGGTCAACACGATTACCCCTGGGAAAAAAACAAAAAAACAAACACGCATCCGTGATCTTTCTTCTAGCAAAAAATGGAAAATTCCACATTTTTGTAGATAGGAGCTTGAAACCTCTACAGTAGGGTTCTCTGATATGCTGAATATGATGGCGTGATTTTCATTAAGGTTCTATAACTTTTAGGGGGTCTTTCCCCCTTTTTTCGAAAATCAGCCAAATTTTCTCAGCGTAACCTTTGATGGGTAAGATTAAACTTGATGAAACTTATATATTTGAAATCAGAATTAAAATCTTATTCTTTTGATGTGTATATTGGTATCAAAATTCCGTTTTTTAGAGTTTCGGTTACCATTCAGCCGGGTTGCTCCTTACTTACTGTTCGTTACCACGAACTGTTTGATATAGAAAAGGTGATCGTGTAAACTTCAGAGGGGGGCTCCTTGGACTAGTAATCGGAAGTACTAGTGTTAGTTTCCTTTTTAAGGTTCAGAGTGATCGAAGGATGGATACCCCGCTAACACCTTATATTTTCCTGAAATGCATCTGATGGCCATTTGTTGTCTTAGAAACTTCGAGAAGAGCTCATTTGATCGGAAATTCAAAGGGCTAGTGCCCTTTTTTAGTATTCGGAAGTTATTGGAGAGCAACTAACCCCCTCACACGCCCACCATTTCCCCAAATCTATCCAATCCAAATTTTTAGATAGCCATTTTGTTAAAATAAATTGAAAGATCCGGAAATTATGTCTTTGAGGATAAAAGCCCCCTCCCCCCGAGCCCTCGAGGCAAGGGTTATAATTTATGCCCTTGGGACATATAATGTATATATAGAAAGGGTAACCCTATAAACTTTGGCGGGTGCTCATTGGATTGGTAATCAGAAGTTCTAGTGCCCTTTTTAAGATTCAGAGTGATCGAAGGATGGATACCCCCCCCCCCACACACACACCTCATATTTTCCCGAAATGCATCTGATGGCAATTTTGAGATGGGCTCATTCGATTGAAAATTGAAAGGGCCAGTGCCCTTTTAGTAGTCAAAAGTGATTGGAGGGCAACTAACCCCTCCCACGCCAACCATTTCCTCAAACCCATTCAATCCAAATTTTAGATAGCCATTTTGCTCAACGTATTTGAAAGGTCTGAAAATTATCGCTTTGCGGATGACAACCCCCAGAGCCCTCAGGGAAAGGATTGCAAGTTATGCCCTTGGGACATATAAGGTATATATAGAAAGGGTGATCGTATAAACTTTGGCAGGGGCTCATTGGATTGGTAATCAGAAGTTCTAGTGCCATTTTTAAGATGCAAAGTGGTCAGAGGGTGGATACCCCCTCGCTCCTCATATTTTACCGAAGTACATCCGATAGATATTTTGAGATGGCCATTTGTTGTCGAAGAAACTTCGAGAACAGCTCATTCGATTAGAAATTGAAAGAGCCAGTGCCCTTTTGAACAGTCAAATTGGAGGGCAACTTACCCCCCTCCCATGCCCACCATTTCCCCTCACACATCCAATTAAAATTTGGAGATAGCCATTTTGTTCTACGCAATTGAAAGATCTGGAAAATATGTTTTTGAGGATGACAACCCCCATAGCCGTCAGGGCATGGGTTGTAAGTTGTGTCCTAGGGGCATAAAAGGTATATTTAGAAAAGATGGTCGTATAACCTTTGGAGGGGTCACATCGGACTGGTAATCAGAAGTTCTAGTGCTCTTCTTAAGATTCAGGGTGATTAGAGGGTGGATATTCCCCCCACACACCTCGTATTTTCCCGAAATGCATTGGATTTTACTTTTACGGTGGCTATTTGTTGTCCTAGAAACTTTAAAAATAGCTCACTCGATTGGAAATTGAAAGGGCCAGTGCCCTTTTTAATATTCTTAAATGGTTGGAGGGCAACTAACCTCCCTCCCACGTGCACCATTTACCCAAACACATCCAATAAAAATTTTGAGATAACCATTTTGTTCAACGTAATTGAAAAGACCAGAAATTATGTCTTTGACGACACCGTATAGCCCTCAGGATTAGGTAAGTTATGCCCTGGGGGCGTATAAGGTCCATATATAGAAAGGATTATCGAATAAACTTTGGAGGGGGTTTGTTGGATGAATAATCAGAAGTTATAGTGCCCTTTTAAGGTTTAGAGTGATCAGAGGGTGGATGACTCCTACGCAACCAAACCTTGTATTTTCCCGTAATGCATCTGATAGAAATTTTGAGACGGCCATTTATTGTCGTAGAAACTTCGAAAAAGGCTTATTCGAATGGAGATTGAAAGGGCTAGTGCGCTTTTTATTAATCAAAAGTAATTGTATACATTAAACTGATTAGTGTTATGTATGAGAATCATGGGCACCCATAAGAAGGAGGCTGCCAGCCCCCCTGGCTGAATGATGCTGCCTTATGTCTTTATTTTTTGTTTTGAGATTTCTATTATACAACATTGGAATTGCCAATTAGACCAGGTAAGCACCTCCCCCTAGAATTCAGCTTATGGGCACCTGTGACGTGAATAACACTGCTGCGGTTAAGGTAGGAACTGAGGTTAGCAGATGGTTTCGTATTAAATCAGGAGTTGTACTGATTTCGTATTAAATCAGGGTCCTCGTTTTCTTCGCGATTTTATGTTTTATACATGTCTAAAGTTCCATTAAAAAAAGGTTCCCTGTAGGATTTTACTTTTGATGGTGCCCTTATGACTATCATGATCCAAAGTTCCTCGTAAAAAAAATCTAATACTTTCAATGAAAATGGCCTCTTAAAATGGAAATGGTCTAACTTTTATAAGCGTACAACTTCATCGTTTGAGCTGCTGGGTTGACAGTTGTTCCCCACTAATTAGTGACTTTATATATGAACATTTGGCAGAAGTCAGCGTTTAATTATACCCAAACAAGCCTTCGTTAATCCGGTTTATTTTGTTAACAAATGCGTGTAACATCAGCTAGTGCAGCCATGGGCGCCCATAGACTAAATTCTAGGGGGGGGGGGGCTTACCTGGTCTAATCGGCACTACCAATGCTGTTTATTTGAAATCTCAAGACAAAATATTATAGGCAGTGCGATAGCGCTGCCTAAGCAAAGAGCGATGTGGGCAAAATATATTATTTGTTTTTATTCTTTTAGACCAGTGCACTTTTTATAGAAAGTAATGTATTAGAAACCTCAAAAAGAGCTCATGGAGGGCAACCAGCCCCCCTCCCCCCCAACGTCAATCACTTCCCCGAACACTTCTAGTCAAAATTTCAAATAGTTATTTTGTTTGACGTAGTTTAAAAGTCCAGATATTATGTCTTTGAGGATGAGACCCCTCCCCCCCAAAGTCCTCAGGACAAGGGTTATAAACTATGCCCCGACGGCATGTAAGGTTTTTATGGAAACGGTGGTTTTATAAAGTCCGGAGGGGGCTCATTGGATTCGAAATCGAAAGTTTAAGTGTCCTTTTTAAGAGTAAAATTTATGGAAGAGTAGCTTTAAACCCCCCCCCCCCCATCCATGTCATATTTTCCCCCAAAAGCGTCCTGTAGAAATTTTGAGATAGCCCTGTGTTCAAAAATAGTCCAAAGATCTCATAATACAGCCGTTGGGGTTGACACAACCCCCCAGAGTATGAGGTTAAGGATTATAAGTTGTTCTCGGGGGAATGTAAGCTTTTTATGAACGGATGGTCGTGTGAAATTTAGGAGGTTCATTTGATTGGAAATGTACAGTTCTACTTCCATTTTAAGATTCAAGCGTGATGGAGAGAAAATAGCCGCCTCCCCCCTGACATCCTCTTTTCCCCAAACAAAGTCGATTGAAACTGTGAGATAGCCATTTTGTAACCTATAGTCCAAAGAGAATATAACAATGTCTTCAGTAATCAAATATAAGAAATATTTAGTCGGACGTTGAGCTAAATCAAAACAAACTATCAGCATGTGGACTTTAAAAAAGGTGACAAAGCAATATCTCAAGAACAACTTATATTATTAAGTTAGACCTTTAAGAGTAAGCTCTGGGAATTTTAAACTACTCAGAAGGCACTATGTGTATACTTTTAATACTACCACTACAGTTACTGTAACTAATGACGCTAAGAGTATTAAGGTGAAACTTTCAGGAAGTGTCAAGTTCAAGTTCCATTTATTTCCATAAATAACAATAACAAAAACAATATCCCAAAGGGCTCAATGGCCCGTTATTTGGGAAACGACATAGAATAAAAGACAAATATTAAACACTTGGCATAAACAATACTAAACAATGTCTAATTTATAAATCTATAAGGAAAAGAAGTCAACTCACCGACAGTCCACACGAAACAGCGACCCCCCCCCCCTATCACCCGACAATAAATAACAAAATAAAATTCTCTACATCTCTCCAATTCTCTCCAAAATTCTCTCCAATTAAACGAAAAAACTGTTTGCCTGCAGGTTTTCAAAAAGTCATATGAGCAATATCATAGGCAGCACCACTCTATAGTAGCTTGAAATATTATTTAAACATTTAAATAAGCTAACTCGATTCAAAATTAAAAGTTCTAGTATCCTTTCTAAGAGTAAAAAGAGATAGGAGGGCAATCAGCCCGTCTCCTAAGCCGATTTATTTCCCAAACAGATTCAGTCAAAATTTTTAGACAACTATTTTGTTCAGCATAGTAAAACGGTCCAGCAACTAAGTCTTTAGGGATATTGGGCATGTCAACCCCCCCCCCCGATGATGTAATTGGCCCATTGTGCTCTATAACTAAATGCTGCTTTAAAACTAAATGAAAAAGTATTATATTTGCGGTTGCCAATAAGACACTTCAGCAATATATCGAGAACGATTTGGGGGCAGGGCCGAATCTGAAGCATTTTTATTGGGGGGCAAGAGGGGTCCATATCTGGATAACCAAAGGGCATGGGATGTATAATATGTTTTTCTCCACATTATTAGGGGGGCAACTCCCCCCCCCTCCCCTTGCCACCCCCAAACGACGCCCCTGATTGGGGGTATTATGTTGAAGCTTTCAGGGCTACTACTGTTACTACTTCTGCTCTTACAATTTAAATAAATAGAGTGTAAGTGTGTCCAGGTGGTCAAAGAACATAGAGAGAATCTTTTGGGAATAATATTAAGTTTTATTTTTTCAGGTCAGCTTGAGGAGGTATAAAATTAAATTAAAAAATACTATTTGTGTCAGGATTAAAAATTGTAGAAAAAGTTTCTCCCAACATACAAATAGCAAGCCAAACTATGGACTCTTATAGAAAAAAGAAGAAAAGATATAAAAAAAATTCATAAAAATGACTATGTCAATAAAAAATGAACAAAAATTAATTTAAAAAACTTTTTCCACAAAACAAGTATTTCAAAGAAAAGCAAAGACCTCTATTAAGCCAAAAAAAGGCAGAAATGAAGTTAAGTAATCGTCCAAGCGAAAAACTACCACAAATCACTATCAATAAATAAATGAAACTGTTCCAAGTCAAACTCGAAACAAGCAAAAATTAACATTAGTATCCTTAAGCAATTTCTCTGGAAAACATCTAGCAAATCTTCATCCGCTTTTCGGAGCGTCCGAAAAGCGGATGAAGATTTGCTAGATGTTTTCCAGAGAAATTGCTTAAGGATTGTTCTGTGTACACGGCTGACTGGCCGTATGTCAAACAATAGGCTACGGTATACGAAAAATGTGGTTCAATACCGTTCGATAGGGCTATAATGAAAGAAAGGTTGAGGTGGCTAGGGCACGTTTTGCGGATGAAGGATGACAGATTGCCGAAGATTGATCTTTTCGGCCAACCGTCTAGGGATAAACGGAAAGCAGGTCGGCCTCGTCTGGGGTGGGAGGACGTCATAAAGAAAGACTTAGTTCAAATGGGAACTTCGTGGGCGGGTGTAAAAAAGGAGGCTTTGAATAGATAGGGGTGGAGGAGAAGCGTGCTTAGCTATGTTGGCCTCAGGTGGCTTGATGCTGCGGTGAGTTGTTAGTAGTAGATAACCCCCATGCCTTCTCAAGACCAGAACATATTTGTGCTTTACTGAAAACAAAATACGTTTAAATGTTTTCACTTTTTTTACTTAAATAAATACCAAAAATTTTTGACTTTAAGGAATCAATATCTGTATAGGTATATTAAACTATCAATCCACAGTCATTTTTTTTTTTCAGTAAACCCTAAATTATGCTCTGGTCTTGAGAAGGCATGGGGATTGTCAGTCCTAGTAATCTTAATTTTTACTCGTTTTGAGTTTGACTCGGCCATTTGTTCTAATTTCTGTTCGTTTTGAGTTTCAATTATTTGTTGATAGTGATTTGTGGTAGTTTTACGCTTGGAAGATTATTTGACTTTATTTTTGCCCTTTTATGGCTTAATGGAGCTCTTTACTTTTCTTTGAAAAACTTATTTTGTGGAAAAGTTTTTTAAATTAATACAAATATAAGCCAGTGTCATTCAGCCAAGGGGGAAGCTGGAGCCCCTCCCCCCTGCCCCTCCTTATGGGCGCCCATGAGTCCAGCATACCTTTAGTATTTTGTTATGTTTTAATAAGTGTATAATGACTGAAAGTATTGCAGGAAAAAATATGGGCCAAGGCAAAAACTGTTAAGGTTAATTTTAAACCTTGAGGAGCATAAATGTGTTGATCGATAACTTGATGAACAATAGAATAGAATTTAAGGTACAAGACAAGATAGACTGTAAAACATAATTGGACTTTGTTTTCAGATGAGTAAAGAACAGTCATCTATTGACAATTTTTTCAAGCCTATTGGAAGACAGGCACCTCAGAATAAAGTCTTATGCATTGACAAGAATCAGTCTCCAAGTCCTCCAGGTCCTATAGTTAAGATTTCTTGTAGCGAACGACCAACAACGAGCTCCCAGAATGTTAATAGTTGTCTAGTGAGGAGAACTTCAGAAACGGTGAGAAAAAGAAAAAGCATGGCCCTACTCAGTACTAAAGCCAGTGAAGAAGAATCTCATATATCCTCACCTATTTTGACCAATATTAAAGAACAGTATTCTGACGTGGAAATTTTAGATCGAGACAATAATATAAGAAGCAATCTGGCTGTTGGGAGTGTTATTGCAGATTCAGAGTTGAGCCGGTCTGCGAGCACTGCTTTAGCAAGGGAAGAGGAAATTCAGTCAGATAGCTCAACTGTTGTTGCTAGCTGTAGCAACAGTTTAGAAGATGACAAAACGCCTTCAGTTACTGATGAAGCAGAATCACACGTTGGAACAGCTGCTGGAGCTAAGAAAGCTACCACAAGGAAGCAGAATGACAAAAGAAAACTTACACTAAATTGAAATATTGACCTTGAAAACACTACATCAGCAAAGGGCACACAAGAGCTTCAGAAACCTGAGAGAGAGCATTTCCTGACTCGGATATAGCAAAGGGTGTTCAGTGTGGCCGTACAAAAACTACACAAGTGATTAATAAAATAATTGGAGAAGTAGCTTATGTGGACTTGTGCAACCTGATGAGAAAGAACTGTTTTTCAGTAATCATTGACGAAAGTACTGATGTGAGTAATTCGAAAAGCCTAGTTGCTGTTGTTCGTCATGTCGATGAAGTGAAGGAAGCTAAGAATGGTGAATAGAAGAAAGTTGTGAAGGACTCATTCTTGGAATGGGTCGAAATACAGCAAAGTGCAGCTAAAGATCTATATACAGTATTGACAAAGCTTCTATTTAAAGAGATTGGAGTGCCAAAGCAGAATCTGATTGGTTTTGCATCAGATAATGCATCTGTGATGATGGGGGTACTAGGTGGTGTGCAAGAAAAGCTTTCGCTCGATTTACCAAACTTATTTGTTCTTGGGTGTACGTGCCACCCCATCTTTTTGTGTGCCAGGGCAGCAAGTCATAAGCTACTTACAGACGTAGAAGAATTCTGCGAAGATCTCTAGAATTACATTGGCAGACGCCTCAAAAGGGCTGGTGAGTTTGTCGAAATGCCGAAGTTCATGGAGCTTGATGAACACTGAATCCTGCGCCATGTCACAACTAGGTGGCTTTCTCGACTTCCAGTGATTATGCGTTATCTCGAACAATGGGATTGTTTCATACTTTTCTTTCGGAGTGAAAGTTTTAAAGAAGCAAACAAGCCAGCCAAAGCCACAGCTATACTCAAAAAATTGCTGTCCCCTACATTCAAAACTTATTTTGCTTTCCTCTTATATATCCTACCATCGGTTGTTTCAGTCACAGGATACCGAAATTCACATATTGTACAGTCGAGTTACTGAGCTGCATAAAGCGATTATCAACCATTTTATGAAGCCGAGCTACGTGGAGACGACAGAAGCACCTTTGATACAGCTCAGGGACCCTTAGAACTTTTGAGACGTGAAAGAAATAGATTGTGGCAGTCGTGTAGAGGCTATATTTATTGACAACAAAATTTCGTTATGAGCTGCACTGCCTTCAAAACAGTGTGTACGGAATACATGATAGAACTGAGCGACGAAATTAGGAAAAGGTTTTTCAGTTAACAATACTCGTCGGCTAAAAACTTAGATAAAATAGACCCAAAGATAGCTATGTCTCCTGACCACTGAAACTTAAGCATTGTCCCACCACTTGTCGAATTTCCAAATTTGGCAAAGAAGAATGATGTGGAAAACATTGCCAAAGAATGGAAAAGGCTGCCATTTTGCACTGATCTCAAGAAATGTGCAGATTCTGACCCAGTTTATTTCTGGTTTAATGTATTAGAACGATGTGATGATCCTCAAGTCAAAAGTTTTCGATTGTTTGGTGAATTCATGATGAAAATGCTTATCCTACAACATTCTTCTGCTTGTGGCGAGAGGGCTTTTTTAACTGTTAACTTAAACAAAACAAAATTGAAAAGTAAACTCGGCTTTACTACTCTTAATGCTGTTCTTGGTGCTAAACGAGTCATTACCTAGAACTGGAAACCCCCCATGAGCATGGTGACACACCGCAACTGGCGAAATACTGGAAAAGGGTACAAAAAATCTGCAACTGCAAGTGCCACCACGTCTTCTGACTCATATACTGATGTTTAATGACATACTTTGGGTCATTTTCTGCTGTATAGTTTTTTTTAGTATATAGTAGTTGGAACCTTAGATAACCTAAATCTTATAAGGCCAGTTCCAGTTTTAAAAATAAAAGTTTTCGTTATCTAGATTTTTAAGGTGATCTAAAAAATAGTGAATGGGATGGTCTCTATTGTACGAGTTGTTGGAATATATTTAACTCGACCTGACAAGGTGAGTGAAGGATCTTTTAAAGGCATTTTGGAGAAAAAAAAATTCAACGTTAAAATCTCCAGTACGTGTTAGACCAGACCACAACCCCCAAAGTCACTTTTTTAATCAGTCTCAATTTAAAAAGACTTTTTTTCCCCTGTATTGTTTGTAGGCGGTAGCGTATGTTAGGGAAGGGCTCATATACTGATGTCTTAATTTAAAAAGACTTTTTTTCCCCTGTATTGTTTGTAGGCGGTAGCGTATGTTAGGGAAGGGCAACAGCTCCCCCATGAGCATGGTGACACACCCCAACTGGCGAAAGTACTGGAAAAGGGTACAAAAAATCTGCAACTGCAAGTGCCGCCACGTCTTCTGACTCATATACTGATGTTTAATGACATACTTTGGGTCATTTTTTGCTGTATAGTTTTTTTAGTATATAGTAGTTTTGGAGAAAAAAAGAATTCAACGTTAAAATCTCCAGTACGTGTTAGACCAGACCATAACCCCCAAAGTCACTTTTTTAATCAGTCTCAATTTAAAAAGAATTTTTTTCCCCTGTATTGTTTGTAGGCGGTAGCGTATGTTAGGGAAGGGCAACAGGAACAATCCTCCCCTGCATCGAGATCTTCATAAAAGGGAAAAGGGAGATTTGTGTGCATACTATTAAATGGAAGATCAGGTCCCAGCAACTGCTTTTGGGCAATATTCTGTAAGTATACTAGGTTAAAATTTGATTTTAGCCCCTGATTTATATTAAAATCGTCATATGGGAACAATTTCAGGGCGGTGGTATAAACGGTCGTAAATAGCCGAAAAACAACGACTTTTGTTGGCCTGTAGTAAAATGTTTGGCGTCGGCAGTTTGCAACCCTGGACAAGCTAGAAGAAACAGAGATAAAATTATGAACTGCAAATTTTATTTTCATTTTTTTTTTTGTTTTATTTTGGACAGTTCATCCCAGGCCTCCACCTAATGGCTTCATAGGCCTATAGCCCTAGAACATTGAAATAAAGTAGAATAACAATTGACTAAAACTGATTCAAAACAGATAAAATGAGAGCAAACAAGGAAGTATGATTCACATGCATTTGCTTTAGGCTATAAAGTAAGGATCTCATTAATTTGTTGCTATTGTTTTTGTATAGCCTAGTTTAAGGCTAAATTAGGCAAAAGGGAGGGGTGGTAGATTAATTTAAATGGTAATTTGAAACCAGGGTGGTTAGACTGTCTCCTGGCTCCTATCTCTGGGTTTATCTCAGTGACCTAAAATTGCTTACCCTATAGGCTATTTCTGGGTAAAATTCTGCTTTAGCTACTTTTGACTATCTCAGAAAGGGGTTAGGTTAGGAAAATGAAACTTTCAGGGATGGGTCTACAGGCTAAAGTATGTCCCGGGAAGGTATTTTGAAGTACCTACTTCCACTCCTTCTCCCTGTAGAGGGCCCTGACCTTTGATGACCTTTAAAAATCTGTGAGTTATAGAAGTGAAATCTTGCAAAATAGATCTTCTGCTTAAATGAAGTATAACAAAATTGTTTTCAGCTTCACAACTTTGCTCAATCCCAATTTATAAGGTTTCAAAGATATGCAAACACATTTCCTAAATTCTGGAAATAAAACATTGATATGGCTTAAAATTCTGCTCAAATAACTGAAATTGCATTTCCACAGCAAAAGCCAGAGAAAAAGAAACTGATAACTGAAAATTAAGGTAAAATGTTGTTTTGTAAAATTTCAATGGGTTCATGTAGGCAAATTTCAGGACCCTCTAGAGGGAGAAGGAGTGGAGGTGGGTACTCCAAAATACCTTCCCAGGACATACTTTGGCCTGTAGACCCATACCTGAAAGTTTCATTTTCCTAACCTAAACCCATTCCAAGATAGCCAAAAGTAGCTAAAGTAGAATTTTACCTATTTCTGAAAATAAAGATTATTGGTAAATATATACCAAATCATATTATTGAGTTAGGAATAAAGTAAATACACCATTTGATGCCTTTTTTATGCTGATTATGAATATAATAATCATTTCTATCGGAAATGATTTTCAGCCCCTCCCCCCATAAACTAACCTAACCCCCACCCCCATATGTGCAAATATATATCCTGAATTGACATATATTGGGGGGCTAAAATTCATTTCCAATAGAAATGGTTGTTATATTTGTAATCAGCATAAAAAAAGGCATTGAATGGTATATTCACTTTATTTGAAACTCAATAATATGATTTGGTATATATTAACCAGATTATCCTTAAAAAAACTGCTTACAACTCTCAAATGATACTAAGTTTTTGATTTTTTTGCTGTATTTGATATTTTACTTAAAAGTAGAATATAAGCATGAACTTAAATTAATGCCTGAAATTCTTTACTTCATAGAATTTTTCATTGTTATTTGAGATCACTTTGTGAGGAGCTTTCAAATGAGGTGTTACATGACTATATTAAAAAAAAAAATATATTTTGACTATTAGGCCTATTGAGATAGAGGCAGCCCAATTTTGTTGCTTCATTTTTTAGTCAAAAGCTGTCAATCAACACATCATTTGAAAGCTGTCCTTCTTTTGAACATGTTTCTAGCATTGTTTTCTACATCAAACCTAAAAGGGCCACACAAATCCTCTTTTGCCACCAATCTCCCCTTTCCTCTCAAACCCTCCAAACAAGAAAAATGAAAATTTGTAAAAAGATTTGTTACAGTTTGTTAATGATTTGTAAAGAAAGAATTTGAATTTGCCATGTTTTTCTTTGGGAGGTACTTATATTCAGGAGTGGGGGGGGGGGTTATGGAGCTAGGACATTGCTAGGCAAGGAAAACTTCTCCATTTAAGATATATCTTACTATAAAGAATCTTTATGAATTTTTATTTTTCTTGTTTTGACATGGAGGGTTTGAGAGGAAAGGGGAGATGAGAGGCAAAAGAGGATTTGTGTGGCCCTTTTAGGTTTGATGTAGAAAACAAAGCTAGAAACATATTCAGAAGAAGGATAGCTTTCAAATGATGTGCTGTTTGGTAAAATTCTACTTTAGTTACTTTTGGCTATCTTGGAAAGGGGTTAGGTTAGGATAATCAAACTTTCAGGGATGGGTTTTACAGGCTAAAATTTGTCCCAGGAAAGTATTTTCAAGTATCTACCTCAACTTCTTCTCCCTTTAGAGAGGCCTGACCTTTGATGACCTTTAAAAATATGTGATGACCTTTATAAAAGTGAAACCTTGCAAAATAGATCTTCTGCTTAAATGAAGTATGACAAAATAGTTTTCACCTTCAAGACTTGGCTAAATCCAGATTTATAAGGTTTTAAAGATATTCTAATGCATTTCCTAAATTTTGAAAAAATACATTGATATGGCTTAAAATTCTACTCAAATAACAGGAATTGCATTTTCAGAACCAAAGTCAGAGAAAAATAAACTGATAACTGCAAATTAAGGTAAAATGTTGTTTTGTCAAAATTTCAATAGGTAATATACCTGTCATATAGGCAAATTTCAGGACCCTCTAGAGGGAGAAGGAGCAGAGATAGGTACTTCAAAATACCTTCCCAGGACATACTTCATCCTGTAGACAATCCAAGAAAGTTTCATTTTCCTAACCTAACCCCTTTCCAGGATAGCCAAAAGTAGCTAAAGTAGAATTTTACTATGCTGTTTGATTTGACAAAAAATGAAAATCCTCATTTGGGCTACCTCTAGACTACCTCCATAAAAGTAAAAAATAAAATAAAATTGAATATTGTCATGCAACACTTCACTTGAAAGCTCCTGACATAAAGATTTTAAATATCTAAATCTTATCCAATAGTTTTCAAACCAAATTTGAATTTGCCATGTTATTCTTTCTGATGTAGCCTACTTACATTCAGAGGTAGGAGGGCTTATAGAGCTAGGATATTCCTAGGCAAGGAAAACTTCTCCATTTAAGATTTATCTTACTGTAACAAATTTTTTTTACAATTTTTTATTTTTCTTGTTTTGACATATAGGGTTTGAGAGGAAAGGGGAGATGGGAGGCAAAAGAGGATTTGTGTGGCCTTTTTAGGTTTGATGTAGAAAACAATGTTAGAAACTTGTTCAGAAGAAGGATAGCTTTCAAATGATGTGTTGATTGACAGCTTTTGACTAAAAAATGAAGCAACAAATTTGGGCTGCCTTTATCTCAATAGGCCTAACAGTCAAAATATTTTTTTTTTTTGGAATATAGTCATGTAACACCTCATTTGAAAGCTCTTGACAAAGTAATCTCAAACAATGAGAAATTCTATGAAGTAAAGAATTTCTGACATTAATTTTAAGTTCACGCTTATTTTTACTTTTAAGTAAAATATCAAAAACAGCAAAAAAAATTCAAAAACTTAAAATCACTTGAGAGCTGTAAGTGTTAGCAGTTTTTTTTAAGGATAATTTTATTTTCAGAACTATAGGGTAAGCAATTTTAGGTCAGGGAGATAAACCTGGAGATATGAGCCAGGAGATAACTTCATCTTGGTAATTTGAATGCACAATTAGGGCTTTTCAGAAGGAATTAACAAAGATATTTTAAATTGTAACAGAATCATATAATCACAACATATAGCCTAGGCCAAAATAGCCTGTATATTTCCCATGTATTTTCTATTTCTTTAATTTGTCAATGATTCAGTTTTTGGACATTGGGCTCAAAAAAAGAATGTTTTAATGCGAGCAGGGCTGCTAAATATGGGAGAGGGGAAGGACCCCCCCCCCCCCCCAGTGTTTTTGGTCATGTTGTAAAAAAATAAATTAGTAAAATTGCTTGCACCATGATTTTTCCAATGCTGTTATTATTCTTTATCTGGTTCAATAAAGACCATAAAAATACTGACATGTCATCTACAGAAATTTTGAACTTGGTTGGTAAATGCAGCAGTTTTACCAACTCCTACTGTGAATTTATAGATGATGCCACAACTTTCCATTTGGTTAAATAAACAGCATTAAAATAATTGCATGGTTACCAAAATCTAAATCTAAGTTGGTAAATGGAGTGGTTTTACTGACTCATGCAGTGATTTTACATATTGTATTTAAAACATACATTATGGCAATTATTGCCAAAAAACAGTCAGTAAAATTGACCAGCCAGTTGGTAAAATCCCTTTCTCCCCCCCCCCCCAAAAAAAAAAAATTTGGCTAGTAACAACACTGACTGCAAGAATATCATGGAATGTAGTAGATAAAATAAAGGAATAGAGTGGAACCCTCTATGGTTTGTAAGGTTGTTGTGCTTTACCTCTTTGGTATCATTCCTACTTGCTAAAAGAAACAGAATAAAATACTTGTTTACATAATGGTACACACTCAGGAAATGAAGTTAGGTTAATCCCAATGAAATATACCATAATATAATGAAAATATATTACTTTACAAAAAAAAATTGCTTCATTTTTGCACAATAGAGGGGGGTGAAGGTAAAGTATAATGGGTCTGCATGCAAATGTGTTAGCTATGATTTTTCTGCATATTATGAAGTAAGAATTGTTTTCTAACTTTAGCTGTCCAAATACTTTACTCCTCCCCTAATTTGCAAATATATAGCCCAAATTGTATAAGTCTTTCACCCTTCACTTATTTTCCACTGAGTGTAAGCTAATTGTCACTTAATACAGACATAGCCATCCTAGCCATGTGGATTGGTGCTTTGGATTTAGGATCCTTTGTCCAAGAGGGCAAGGGTTTGAATCATAGTATACCTGATTATTTGGTTTGAGATGGGGGTCAGTGGTGTGACTTTATAAGCTCAGGCAGAGTCAACACAGCTCTAAATGGGTACCTGGAGAAATCTGGGAAGGTGAGCAGGAAGGGTGTGCAAAAGCACAGGATGGCTGGCCCCATCCCCCCATTGCACTTCCTGGCTAAAGGGCCTTGACACAAAGATCAGCATCCCCAGTTAGGACCTTAAGACTCTAGTGCTGCATCCTTTACCCTTTTTTTTAATACAGACAGATAAAACTGGTTTGCTCTCAAGTGTGTACCACTATGTACCCAAGTACCCAGAATAAATTGCATAACCTACTTAAGAACATTCTAAAATATTTACTCACATTTTTCCTTAAAGTGTATCAGTAACCTTTTTCTTCACAATATAGTCAAATATTCCTTGAATTGTATATTTATGTGCAATTTCTTCACCCTGAGAATTGCTGCTTTACTTCTTCTTTCTTTGCAATTATTTCAATTTGAATAAAAAATTAAAGGTTGATTTTTAGTTGTTTTCCCCCTCAAAAGGAAGTACCATAAAAGTCAGAAAACTAATACAAAAACTTCGAAAATTCTCTTATTGTTTCTAAAAGCACTTCAATGTACTATCCCTTCTAGTAATGGCCAAACATACAGCTAAAATTGCATATTCTTCATGAGTTTTCCTATTGCTTGATAGTGTTTTTTTTTTTTTTTTGCTGCAAAATTAATTTGAAGAAAAGAATCACATGTAGAAAATTTAGATTAGAGTTTAGAGATATGTTTTAGTGGTTTTCAACTCAGAAGGGAACACTATAAAATTTTGGAAACTACTTGCACAAATTTTAAAACAATTAGTCATGTCGTTCATAAAAGAACCTCTCTTCCCTAACCCTCACATGTAATGGTAAAATATTCTATCTCATATTATAGAATCTCCATGAATTTTCATATGTGACTCTTTTCTTCAAATTAACAAAAGAGCAAACTAACAACATTAACAGGACTAAGCAGCAGGAAATCTCATTGAGAATATATGATTTGGGCTTTATATTTGACCATTAGGAGGAGTGAGAGCAAAGTGAAGTAATTTTTAGAATGATACAAGTTGTAGTTTTTAGATCTTTTTAAGTAGTTTTATTAATTTTATACAGTTTCCTTGAAGGTACCAAGTTGAATATAAAAAATTTACCCAATATAAAAAAAAATTGGTGCATCTAGTTTAGAATGCAGGGAAAGGTTAAAGTTTATTGGTGCATCTTAAAGTTTATATTTGATTTCAAACAATTTAAAGTACTTTTCAATATATTGTAGTGTTTCCTTCTGCAGAGTCAAGTTGCAATGCTGATACAACCTCTTCCAAAGGAAATGTTATAAAATTCTCAAAATATCTTTAAAACACTTTGCATGGAGGAAAAAAGAACAATAATCTCAAGAAGATTGTCCTTCTTTGTTGAAAGTAAGCACTTGATTAATATTTCAGAAGAAATGACTAGTATTGTTATATTTTGGTAGATATTAGAAAATAAAAGACTTATTTGTCAGGAAATATTTCTTGAATTGCTTGAGTCTTACTTTGGATTTGAATTTTAAATTGCTGCAGAAGGTAGAATTACTTAATTTTTGATTAGTAAATACATGACAATTACATTATATCTTTTTACATCTATTGTCACATATTCTTGAGCCTTATAGGTAGGAATATATAGATATAGTCTTGAAAATAAATAATTGCATATACCCAATAGGCCTGCACACTAGGGTTTTAAGCATCAAAACCATGGATAAAGCTTTCATTTCAGTAGCTATAGGCCTACCATATTTTCCAAGCCAACTGTTTTCAGCTTGAAAAATTTGCTAACTGAATACAGATAACAGCTGTAATTTACTTTTATACCATGAAAGTTTACTATAACCAAAACTACACTTTAAATAGAATGACATCAGAAAAACAGTTTTTGAATTTTAGCAACCTCTTCTTAAAAAAAAACTAATTTCATTTCTATTGCTTTGACTGCTGAAAGAGCATAACCTGTGCTTTAAACTCTACTTAGATAAAAATTGGTTTTGCAGTGTTTAAAAGTCAGTATAGTTTTGGTATTTTCAGGGACTGTTGCCTCTAATCTTCTGACTAAAATCTGAGTGCCATAACCAAGTGTTGATAATAGTAGTATACTTCCCTTAATTTGCATTGACTCCAATCCATGGGATTTTATGGAGTTGCCTCAAATTTTGAATATGGCTGAGCTTATCACAACACCTGAGGTTTTCAACATCTCTTTTATTAAAAAAGGTAAGTTATATTGTTAAATTCTGTGCTACAGAATAAAAGAAATTCTGCTTTGCTCTAGAAAATGATTTTCACTTTTTATCATTCTTCTTTGTTAAGTGGTTCATTTACTATGTATACACTTGGATATAACCATTAAGAGTTGAGGGATGATAAAAGTGCCTGTCTTTTGACACAAAATATAAACTCAATTTTTTAGCCATAATTTTTAAGTTAGGGGAGACAGCTTATCATCTGGCATGAAAATTTTCTCTTGCTCTTTCTTGTATGTAGGTATGATAAAGGAAATATTACCACCAAAGAGGGGGCAATTATAGGGAAGCAAGTTTTTTGAATTTATAACATGACTAATGTTGAATTTGGATGGAGATATCTAGTTATAAGACATGTAAGAAAGGGATAAAGTTAGTTGACTTTTCAGGTGCTTAACTTTGAGAGCCTAAATTTTGTTTTTACATTTTTGGAACTAATCCACTGTATGTAGAAAACTTCAATTGATTGGTATTTTGGTTACTTTTAATTGTCTCAAAACTTTCTTTGTTTCTGTGACTAAAAATGTTTATTTTTTGGAAAATTTAATTATTCAATTATTTAATTTTTTTCTATTCAATATATTATATCATTAGTTTACCCTTATCTAGTATCTTCTATTATAATAGATTTTCATGAGTTTTACTGAATGATTCATTTTTTGTTTGTCTTTATAAAAAGCAGATTTAAAAAAACAATCAGTGAAAACACCTGCATATACATGTGATTTTATGTTTTCTATATATTCAATGTGTATGTAACATTCAATATAGATGTATATTTTTTTTTCATTTAACACAACTAAAAGAAAAAGTAGTTGGATTTGTTAAGTAAGCGTTACTGTTCATATTTTCTGTGTCCTTAATTAAATTTTTTTTTAGAGGTTGATGAGGATTTGCCAGGTAACAGTGATACACCCTTTCACATGCCAAACCATTTTTTGTCTGCAGAACATGAAGATGTTCCTTTGCTTACTTTACCCAGTGTTTCAGGACTATGTAAAGTTGAATATGATGCCCAGGAGTCAGGACCCTTATGTTCTGAAAATGAAGGTACATATCAAGCATTTGATTCTTTTAAAATGAAAAATATCAGATAATATTTCATGGGACAAAAATAGGGCAAGTGGACTTACTATTAAGTTTGAATTTGTTTTGTCTCATTTCAACTTGCAGGTTTTTGCCAAACCCTTTTTGTTGTCTGACATAAACATTTTCAAATTTTCAGTTGAAAGTGGTTTGGCAATTATTGTTATTTATCTATTTATCAATTAATATATAAATATGTCTATTATTTGGATTTATTTTGAATTTTAAAGAAGTAGAAAATTAGCAATTGCCTATCAGGTAAAGTAACAATCTGCCTATCAGAAATCTTTATTATTGAATATTTATTTACTAAAGAAGTTTTTTCAAACAAAATACTGGATTCATACTGTGTTGTTGAAGTAAAGAGTTTCTTGTTTGTCAGTTGAATGATATGTTTCAATGATACAGCTGCAAAAAAATATCAAGTCCTGTTGGACTTTAAAAATAAAGAGGAAAGTTTTACTCTGGTATTAAATTCTAGGGGCATTCAGGTGATATTTACCCCAATCTGCCCCTCCCCAATATTATAAGTATAACTGTGGGAATATTTGGGCTAAGAGGGGTACCAACTAATTTGAAGAAAAGACTCACACATAGAAAGTTCAGAAATTATATTGAATTGCTTCTATGAATAATGTAAGTAAGAAGTGTTTTATTTTATAGTGTTTCCTTGAGTGTGCTTTGTTAACTAGAAATAAATTACCAAATGTATACAATTTAGAAAATCAGTTTTTAAATGCTAGGGAAGGGTAAAGTGTATTGCAACTAGGGCGCGGCCAATATATTGCGTAGCCAATATTATTAGGCCGATATGAGGGTTTGTATCATTATCAGATATTGGAAGAAAAAAATATCAGTTATCGGCCAATACTTTTTTTTACACGCAACTTGTCCAGGAGAGGGTACCAGATTGCCTGAGGTAACTTTTGTTTGTCCAGTCTTTGGTGTTGGAGCAACCAGCTACGTCTGACCATGATGGAGAGGGCAGCAGAGGTGTCAAATGAAGTCAAAGTATATTTGTTGTTAATACACACCTGGTGCAGTAATGTTTGAAATGTATGGTGACTTCAAGAACGTACATCTTCTACCAAAACAACTAAAACGAATACAATAAACAGTGTATTTCTGTTTAATGAATGTTCACTTGCGTGGGTGAAAGGTCCAAGATACCGCCGCGTGTCAACACCTTGGAAAATCTACGTATTTACCTTGGGAATTTAGCTTATGCGTCCGCATTTGTCAGCATACTGGACGATTTTGTTGATATATTCTTTAAATCCCTCCTCCAAACTTAAAACTTTAGCTGCACACCTTTATCCAGTATGCGTGTACATATATTTATTAGTAAGAGACTTTATGATATGAATATAAAGTTTTCACAGTAATATGTGAATGATTAAAATTCAAAGTCCCGCTATTGACATATGGGTTTTGAATAATCAACAATAAATATCGTGCACTTCTTTGAATCAGATTTTTACGTATTTGTGTTTATGTAGCTAAACCCACTTCTTTGATTAAATTTTTTTCTTATTTGTCTCTTCTGTAAATATCCGCCATTTTGATTGTATGCTTTGACGCTGCTGATTAGAAAAGGTAACGCAAATCAAGCAATTCTTGTAAATGGCCTAATTTTTGGAATCCACAGTGAATTATTGAGGCTGTTCTTTGGTGTGCTATAGACCCAGGAGAAACACGTGAGTATGAATATTGGCAGAGAATGGAGTTTAAGCTTTAAGTTTTTTTCCGAAGGGAAATTTATCGGCAAATTATATTGTTATTGTGTTGGCAGGGTACCGATAAATTGGTATCAGATCCCAAATATCCAGATTGGTCAGGCCTTAATTGCAACATTTAATATTATGATGTGCATTATTGAATTTTTAAAAGTACCTTTGAGAATGTTTTTGTGTTTCCTTCTGAGAGTGGAAATGTACCACTGATATAACCCCTTCTGAAGGGAACAATATAAAATTTTGAAGCCTCTTAAAAGACAATTGGTAACAGTCAAGACTTAGGCTACAGCTCTTTGGTTGGAATAATTTTAATAAAATAGAAGTAATGTCATTAGTCAGGTTGTTTTGAATTCTCATTGATGCTTTTCCAACAATCCCCCCTTTCCTCTTATGAGTCGATTGTTGGATTCACTGATTGTCGAGATAGCGAAGTAATAGACATACTTTTAAATCAGAATATGGATTATATGTCTTGTCTTTGTCAGATATTTGTTGCTTGTTTTCCAACCGCAGACAGTGTGTCTTCTTGATGTTATGGCATCACCATAGGTTTGATACAACCACCCAGGGGAAAATACGAATTATTACTTACAGTTGAGACTTATTAGACCTATTTAGCACTCCGTATACGGCAGGCTTGTATGTATCGATTCTTGTTATCGTTTTGCTATTGGTTCCCAATTGTCTTTATTTGGTGGTCTCGGTTGTACTTTATTTTATTTCACCATTGTCACAGACTTTTTTTTATTCCTTTTGCCTTAGCTGTTCGGATTGATTCAGAATCATGTGTTCCCCTGCCTATGCCTTCAGAAATATCTAAAATTTTCATAATCATCGTTTATTTCTATAGTTTCAAATAACAGGGTGAGAAACCAGCAATTTTAGTTGAGTCAAGAAATTCCGTGGTGTATTCAGTTCCTCCCTCCTGCTTAACACTTTACCTTTTCAATCGTAGTTTTCATAAATATCAACAGTGTTATTCTTTAGTTTTAAGGGAGTTCTCTGTTTGCAATTCAATGTGATTTGTTACTGTTTCTTGTTCCTTGTGTTTTCCATTAGCTGATCAGAGTTGTTTTGTGTAATTAATTTAAAAAGACTTTCCGAAAGAGAAGTTTTTCAAAGAAAAGTATAGTCCGTGTTAAACTTAAGATCAGAAGAAATAAAACCTACAATAATTCAAACTCAAAGCGACCAGAAATTATTATTAAAGAATAATTGAAACCCAATACAAACAGAAATTAAATAAATAAACAATTATTGCAAACACAAATAGAACAGGTACTAATATAAATGAATAACTAAATCTTAAAACGATAAAGCTTAAATTGATTATGCAAATCAAGTTTAAAACGAACGAAAGTTTGAAATATTGTAGGTTTATATGGCATTCTTAATACGGCCTTTACTTTTATTTTTTTTTGGAAAAACTTTTTTTGATTTTTTTTTTTTATTAATTTCTGTGCAAATTTGATTGCCAAAGTTTCAAGTTCTTCAAAATTTTCTATTCCAAAATAATTTTTTTTATGTATTCCGATATTTAAATATTTAGAAATATATGATGGTATTCCAGTGCTGTTATAAAGTATAGAAAAGTTTAATACCCTTACATTGTACTAAAGGTTAATACCCTTAGTCTTTTCGAACGCCCTCATTATCAGACGATCCTACATGTTAAAAATTGTTTGTAACTGTGATTCTTTGAATTATGGCATTTGTAACTTAGAAGGGAGTGGATCATTTAGATTTGACCATTATTGGATATTTTTTTATGTTGCCGAATCTAATTTAACATTTAGTGCAAAGTAAGTATTTTAACCTCATTTTAAGTATGGCTGTTGTGTGAGAAAATAATAAAATCTTTAACTGATGAGCTTTTAGCAATTAATATTATTATATATAATATATTCAGTTTAATTTTATTAGTTCTTTCCAAGACAGACATATATTACCTTTATATATATAACTTTTCAGACAATTGTTGCGCCTGTCAAACTACATCCATTACATCCAATCAATGTTTTAGATGGTCATTTTATTCAACTTTGTTGAAATTTTTGGAAATTAGGTCTTTAAGGACAACCCCTCCCCCCCCCCGCAGCCCTCAGGGCGAGGGTTGTAAGTTATGCCCTTGGGGCATATAAGGTTTTTATTGAAAGCGTAGAAACTTCAAAAGGGCTCATTCAATTGGAAATTGAAAGGGCTAGTGCCTTTTTTAATAGTTGAAAGTGATTGGAGAGCAACTAACACCCCTCTCACGCCCACCATTTTCCCAAACACATCCAATCAAAATTTTGTGATATCCATTTTGTTCAACGTAGTTGAAAGTTCTTGAAATTAGGTCTTTTAGGATGATAAACCCCTCAGAGCCCTCAATGCAAGGGTTGTAAGTTATGCCCTGGGGGCATATAAAGATTATATAGAAAGTTGTTATAGAAATTTCAAAAAGGGCACCTTTGATTGGAAATTGAAATTGCCATTTTTAATAGTCGAAAGTGAGTGAAGAGTAATTAACCCCCCACTTACGCTCATCATTTCCCCAAAAATATTCAATCAAAGTTTAGAGATAGTCATTTGTTCAACTGAAAGTTCTGGAAATTATGTATTTAACGATGACAAACCCCCCAGAGCCCCAAGGGCAAAGGTTGTAAGTTTTGCCCTGGCGGCATATAAGGCTTTTATAGATAGAGTTATCGTAAAACTTAAAAAGGGCTCATTCAATTGGAAATTGAGAGGGCTAGTGCCCTTTGTAATAGTCGAAATTGATTGGAGGGTAACTAACCCCCCTGTCACGCCCACCATTCCTCCAAACACATCCAATCAAAATTTTCAGATAGCCATTTTGTTCAACGTAGTAGGAAGTTCTGGAAATAAGGTCTTTGAGAATGACACCCTCCCCCAGAACTCAGCGCAAAGGTTGTAAGTTATGCCCTGGGGCATATAAGATTTTATTGAGGGTTTTTCGTAGAAACTTCAAAAGGGCTCGTTTGACTGGAAATTGAAAGGGCTAGGTCCATTTTTAATAGTTGAAAGGGATTGGAGAGTGACTACTGCCCTTCTCACGCCCACCATTTCCCCAAACACATCCAATCAAAATTTTGAGATAGCCTTTTTGTTTAACGTAGTTGAAAGTTACGGAAATTCGGTCTTGGAGGATGACAACCACCCTAACAGACCTTAGGGTAAGGGTTGTAATTTATGCCCTGTTGCATATAAGGTGTTTATAGAAAGCGTTGTCGTTTCCAAAAGGGCTCATTCGATTGGAAATCGAAAGGCCTAGTGCCCTTTTTAATAGTCGAAAGTGATTGGAAGGCTTGACATTTTCATAGCAAAGATCGATGTGGGTATAATGTATTATTTTTGTTGTTGTTGTTAGACCAGGGCGCTTCATATCGAAGGAATTGTCGTGGGAACTTTGAAAAGGGCTCATTCGATTGAAAATAGAAACGGCTGATGCCCTTTTTAATAGTCGAAAGTGATTGGAGGGCAACGAATCCCCCTTCCAGTCCCACCCTTCCACGCCAACCCTCCCATTTGCCCATTATGTTTAAAAACTAAGTGTTGCCTTAAGATTAAATCAAAATGCACTGTGTTAATGCTAATTCCCAATAAGGCATCTCAGCAGTATCCCAAGAACGACTGAGGGTATTATGTTCAAACTTTCGGGGCTTCTTCTGCTCTTAAAATTTAACCAAATCAAAATAGCGTAAGTGTATCCAAGCTATCAAAGAAAGTAAACAGATTTTTTTGCGAATGGTATCAAGTTTTCCATTTCGGGTCAACTAGAGGAGGTATGAAACTAAATTAAACAGTACTATTTGTGTCCAGACCTTTAAAAGGGTGTATGTTATTAAAAATAAGTTTTTCAAAGAAAAATAAAGAACTCCATTAAATAAAAAAAGAGCAAAAATAAAATCAAATTATCTACCAAGCGTGAAACTACCACAAATCAGCATCGATAAATAAATGAAACCCAAAACGAACAGAAATTACAATAAATAACCGAGTCAAACTCAAAACGAGCAGAAATCAACATAAGTTGGGCACAAAAGTCCTATGCCTTCCCAAGGCCAGAACAAAATTTGCACTTTACTGAAAAAAATATAAATGTTTTTACTTTTATAACTTTAATAAATCAAATAATATTAACATTTTGATTACTAAATATCAGTATATGTATATTAAATTGACAATGCACATTCATTTGTATTTTTTCAGTAAAGTGCAAATTTTGTTCTGGCCTTGGGAAGGCATAGGGGTTTTGCATCCAACTTATGTTAATTTCTGCTCGTTTTGGGTATCATTTATTTATCGATGCTGGTTCGTGGTAGTTTCATGCTTGGTAGATTATTTGGTTTGATTTTTCCTCATTTTTTGTTGAATGGAGTTCTTTACTTTTCTTTGAAAAACTTATTTTGTGGAAAAAAAGTATATATATATATATAATATCTATATATTTATATATATAATATATATATATATATATATATATATATATATATATATATATATATATATAATATATATATATCATATATATATATATATATATATATATATATATATATATATAATATATATACTATATATATATATATATATATATATACATATACATATACTATATATATATATATATATATATTATATATATATATATATATATATATATATATATATCATATATATATATATAATATATATATATATATATATATATATATATATATATACATATATATTTTCTTATATGATTTTATGCATAGCACAAATAACATTAGCTGCGTTCGTTTTCGTCGTTCTATGGAAATCAAATCCTCGGTTTTACAATTAAGCCGTTCGTTTTCGCCGTTCTATGAAATGTTTCGCTTATAAGTCGTTCTTTGAAATGCCGTTCTTCGTTCTTAGTACCGTCGTTCTTAGAACGACGAACTGAGCCTCATACTCCGTTCAACAACTTTAGTTTTACTTTTGGGTGCCAAGTTTTAAAATAAAAAAAAAACATGACAGAAAACAAGTTTATTGATATTTAATTTTGTAGATTTTGTTGATGGGGTCTTTCATCTAAAAAATCGTAGTGATTTGTTTTTCGTATATGTGGCAGAGTTTTGAAATCTTCAGAAAGTTCTGGAAGCATTTTTGGGATAAATTGCTTTCCAAACTTTCAAAAATTGCTTAGGGGTCACTTGGAAAAGTCATGGGAGGAATTTCTAGATATCTTAGATTACAACTAATACTAAGAAACTCCAGCTAACCCCAGGTTTCAATACCCTTAGGAATATGTTCAATTGTTCAAACGTCTTAAGCTAAAAATTTAGAAAGGACATTTGGCTGATTAAGTGTTAGGCTAAATGCCACAACTATGAGTATTGTCCATATTATGGAGTTAAAAATATTTTCTTAACATGTGTCCCTATGTGGAGTCCACTATTTAGGACTGCACCCCCATTTCAACTAATCTAATGTCTATGCCCATTCATAAGCATTCAAAAGCAAGAGTGCCCATTTGCACTCTATAGAACGGTGCAACAGTCACTTTCCTCTAGTAACTCTATTGCTTGTTTTGCTACATTCACAAGTATATTTTCCATTTTTGTTGTGCTGGTTGATTGAAATTTTATCTGTGACTTTGAAATTTTATCTGGCTAAGGAAAGCTCTTATAAGCCGTTTTTTCAGTTAAAACGAAGTTCTTAGAACGGCGAAATAAAACGCAATTTAAGAGTAAAACCGAGAAAATCTTTTTAGTACTAAGAACGACGAACGGTGAAAACGAACGCAGCTATTGTTGAGTTTCCTACGCAACAGGTATTTACGTATGTAATATAATGCCTGTTGAAAGGCCCAAAAAACGAAAATTTGCAGTTGCAGTCATAGGCAGCACAATCGCGCTGCCTAAGTAAAGGACGCTGTTGGCACAATGTATTATTACTATTATTTTTTTTTCGTACCAGGGTACTTCGTATCGAAGGAGTTGTCGTAGAAACTTCGAAAAGTGCTCATTCGATTGGAAATAGGAATGGCTAGTGCCCTTTTTAATAGTCGAAAGTGATTGGAAGCCAATTAACACCTCTTTCACGCCCACCATTTCCCCAAATACATCCAATCAAAATTTTGAGATAGACATTTTGTTCAGCATAGTTGATTTCCAGATAGAAATTATATTTTTGAGGAGGACACTCCCCACAGCCCTCAAGGCAAGGGTTGTCAGTTATGCCCTGGGGGTGTATAAGATTTTCATAGAAAGCGTTGTCGTAGAAACTTCATTCGATTGGAAATTGAAAGGGCTAGTGCCCTTTTCATAAGTCGAAAGTGATAGAAGGGCAACGAACCCCCCTCTCACGCTAACATCCCTCTCACACCCACCATTTCCTCAAACACATCCAATTAAAATTTTGAGATAGCCATTTTGTTCGAAGTAGTTAAAAGGTCCGGAAATTATGTTTTTGAGGATGACACTTCCGCCACAGCCCTCAGGGCAAGGGTTATAAGTTATGCCCTGGGGGCATATAAGTTTTTTTTTTTTATAGAAAGCATTGTCGTACAAACTTCAAAAAGAACTCATTCGATTGGAAATTGAAAGGTCTAGTACCCTTTTTAATAGTTGAAAGTGACTGGAGGGCAAGTAACTCCCCTCTCACGCCCACCATTTCCCCAAACACATCCAATCAAAATTTTGAGATAGCCATTTTGCTCAACGTAGTTGAAAGGTCCAGAAATCATGTCTTCGAGGATGACACCCCCTTCCCCCACAGCCTTCAGGGCAAGAGTGAGGGAGTCAAAAATGAAAATAAAGAGTAGTGAGTCAAAAATGAAAATACAGAGCAGCGAGTCAATGAAAATCAACCTGGACTGCGAGAATCAAAACGTGTCAAAGTTAAAAATGATAGCAATGATTATAGGGTTTAGGATTTTGACATGGATAAGGTCAGCAATGCCTACCATACCTTTGTTAAAAAAAACAAAGGTTCGGCAATATGTCTTTCATAATGACAAAAGAAGAGCCAAGGCAAAAGAAGAAGTATTTGTCCCCCAACCTGAACAATTAAAAGTGTCACGGCTTCCATGCATTGTAAAATCAAATATATATATATATATATATATATATATATATATATATATATATATATATATATATATATATATATATATATATATATATATATATATATATATACTATATATATATATATATATATAATATATATATATATATATATATATATATATATATATATATATATAATATATATATATATATATATATATATATATACTATATATATATATATATATATATATATATATATATATATATATATATATATATATATATATATATATATATATATATATATTATATATATATATATATATATATATATATAATATACATATTAGTTTGCTTTCATGCATCCAAGTTGAAACTCTACATAGCGATCGCTCATGTAGTTTAATCATTTTTTTTTCAATCAATCAAAAAGACGTGGAGGGTGGTTTGTTGCCCTTCGACATATATTAATTTTTTAAAAAGGCACTAGAACTTCCGATTTTTTATCCAATGAGCCTCTTGGTCTCACCCTATTTTGGCATAGTACCCGTATTGGTAGCAGTCTTCCATAGTCTTTAAGTCTCGGTGAAATCTTTCACCTTGCTCATTACTAGTAGTGACTAAGTCTCTGAGAAATAGTTCTAATGGCTATATAAATAGTGAACTTGGATACTCATGTTACAACCATGGTTTCTGAAACCGATAAGCATATTGTTTTCCAAGGTGACATAATATTCAGCTTTGCGGTTACCCAAAAAGTGTTTGACTTCTACAAATGATGTACATTTTTTTGCTCTTCCTCATTCAGTTATGAAAAATCCTAATATTTGTTGTAATACTGCATCTCCTCCACTTATGGTTGGATTTACCTAGGGTGTGTTTTTTGGTCGTCTAAGGTTTCTTTTCGCTCTTTACTTACATCAGAATATCTAATTTTAATAGCTAATATAAGCGTCAGCAAGAGCTAGAGAAGAGGGTTCGAAAATAAAATTTGTTGTTAAAATATATCGAAAGATATACTGTTTTCTTTTTTAACTCAGTCGAATTTTTTAGGTCGCTTCTCACCACACGTGTCTGGACTATACTTACAGAGAAATACGTCACTACTTGTTGATACTCTGAGTGGTTTCTCAAATCCATTTGCATTGGAATCTGAAGCAAAAGGCTTCGAAAATGATAAAACATGTTTGAAAAGTCGCGAGCAAAGTAAAAAGCATAGACAATTAGAAAGATATCAAATCTCACATAAAGGAGAAAAGAAATATAAATGTGAGGTATGCGACAAAATCTTTTCTCAAAAAGCACATTTGAATTCGCATCAAAGAGTGCACACGGGTGAGAAACCGTTTAACTGTCATGTATGTGACAAGGCTTTTTCTCGTTTGTATACTTTAAAGACGCACCAGAGAGTGCATACAGGTGAAAAGCCTTTTGTATGTGATGTATGTGGGAAGGCCTTTTCTGAAGCAGGATATTTGAGGCAGCACCAAAGAGTGCATACGGGTGAGAAACCCTTTAAATGTCACACATGTGACAGAACTTTCTCTCAATTGAATGCTTTAAAGACGCACCAGAGAGTGCATACAGGTGAAAAGCCTTTTAAATGTGGTTTATGTGACAAAACCTTTTCTCGAGCAGACAGTTTGAACGCGCATCAAAGACTGCATTCACGTGAGAAAACGTTTAAATGTGATGTATGTGAGAAGACCTTTTCTGACGCAGGAAGTTTGAAGCAGCACCAAAGAGATACGGGTGAGAAACCGTTTAAATGTCATATATGTGACAAGACTTTCTTTTTTTTGCATGTTTTAAAGACGCACCAGAGAGTGCATACAGGTGAAAAGCCTTTTAAATGTGATAGATGTGATCAGACCTTTTCTCAAGCAGCAAGTTTGAACCGGCACCAAAGCGTGCATACGGGTGAAAAACCCTTTAAATGTCTTGTATGTGACAAGATTTTTCCTCGTTTGTATACTTTAAAGACGCACCAGAGAGTGCATACAGGTGAAAAAGCCTTTTAAATAAGATGTATGTGACCAGACCTTTTCTCAAGGACCAAGTTTGAACTGGCACCAAAGAGTGCATACGTGTGAGAAACTCTTTAAATGTCATGTATTTGACAAGATTTTTTTCTCGTTTGTATACTTTAAAGACGCACCAGAGAGTGCATACAGGTGAAAAGCCTTTGAAGTATGATGTATCTGACCAGACCTTTCCTCAAGCAGCAAGTTTTAACTCGAATCAAAGACTACATTCAGGGGAGAAAACGTTTAAATGTGATGTATGTGAAGAGGCCATTTCTGAAGCAGGAACAAAGAGTGTATACTAGTGAAAAACCAAATCAATGTTCTGTAGGTGAGAAGAGTTTTGAGCGAGTTTATATGCAAGATTTTTTTTCAAGAAACTGACAATTAGAAGAGCACTAGAATTTCATAAAAGTTGGTACAAACAAAAATAAAATTGTAAAAAACTAGTCTGCTCTTTGTTTACAGATCAAAGACTGCACACAGATGGGAAACGTTTTAAATGTAATCTGAGTTAGAAAACTTTTTCTTGTTTGAACAATTTTTAAAGGCATCAAAGAGTCTATGCAGGAGTATGGTGAGATTGTAATAATACAAGCTGGATCCTTATTGGTTTGTTGTCATTTTTCTCACAAGTAATTATAAATACTTTCCGTCGAATTAGGTTCATTTAGTTCGGAATTCATATCTAACAACCCGTTCTAAGAAAAGCATCTTGGTTTATAGAATGCAACAAGACCTTCAGGCACAATTGTAGTTTTTATTGAAAGAAGTTTTGGTATTTGTAAGATATACTCCCTACCGCTCAAGAAGTGAAGTTAGGTTAATCCTAATAATATATACCTAATTATGAAAAAAATATAATACTTTAAAAACAAATTTGGGTTGGGTGTAAAGTACTGTGGGTCTGCATGCAAAATGTGTTAGCTACAATTATTGTGATATTATGAAATAAGAATTGTTTTCTGACTTCACACTGTCCAAATACTTTACCCCCAACCCCCTATAGCAATGCTACTTGGCAGTTTTCAAATTTGTTGGTACATCGGAAAGTTTTCAATTTGGGAAGTTTAAAGGCATTGTAATGAGTTTTACTCTCAGATATAGTTACTTCTAAGGATTTGAGAAGAACCTATTTCAGCTCTTTTAGAGAATAAAGTGCTTTTTTTTACTGATCAGAACAAACGTGTTATTGGTTGCCGGCTTTTTTGGCCATTTTTCTCGAGCCAAGCAAAAGCCTAGTTGTTTTCAAACTGAGTTTTGGAGAATATTGTGGTCGTTGAAAGTAATTCAAATGAATTTTGATTAAAAATGAGGTTTTATAAATTTACTAATTTGTTTTGAACTTTTGGGCAAGATAAATGCAAAACAAAACCCATTTACTACTTCAAACTGCATATTTAGTGATTAGCCTACTGCAATTTTAGATATTTGATTTTCTTCCTTTTTTTCTCTTTTGAGATTCATGTAAAATTTACTGAGCTCCCTTATGAAAATTGGGATTCAAATTTCTTATAACTTGCATTTAAGGTTAGCTACTAAAAATTGTTGATTTAGTCCAAGAAGAATGAGTCATATCCTAGAAAAATCTCTTTATTCTTATTATGAAAAAAAAATCCAATTTTAAAGGCAAGGTGACTGTTGTTTTTTCCATATTATTGGTTTTTCTGTTGAATAAATACACCCAAAGCTCATCAATTCCGTTGCAATCAAATTTTGCATGTTTTCTATTTTTTATTGTTTAACAGAATATATCATGCTTGTGTCCATTTCTAATTCTGCTGTCAATAAAATTCAGTCCCTCGATATAAATTTCAATGCTATTGCTCAAATTCCACTAATACAGACTAGTATAAGGTGCATATCGGTTACATAATACAGACTCAAGAAGTGGAGTTTGGTTAATGCTAATGAAATCAAACAAAATATGATGAAAATATGATTAGAAACAGATTTGGGCTGTATATTTGCACATAAGGGGGGGGGGGGGTAAAGCATAGTATATATTAAATACGTAACCTAACTTTACCTGACCAAAATACCAACTAAATACCTAAATAAGATATACCTACAATTTATTTTCCAAACTAGCCAAAGCTAATTCTCTGGTATAAAGAAGTTGCTTGACCAGTTTCTTGTGTCATGTTCGCATCCTTTGCGATCGAAATTCTCGAGTGTATACTATATAACCGATAAGTATCCTAGTATAATTTTAGGACTAGGCTACTCGCAGGTAAAGGGTTTTGTCTAGTATTAAACGCGTTTCATCCTCCCATCCCATGGAAGAAAATTTGGTTCTCTTAAACCCCAAAAACATGAAACAACTCGTCACTCATCTCTGTATGATCAACTAATTCCAATAAAATTGAAGTATCCAAAAAAATTAAACACGTAATAAAAGTGTATTTCAGTTGTCATTCGGAGTTTAAAGCGAAAGGACCCAGGGGAGATTTTTTTTGCATTCTTAACACCTGTTTCCTACAAAAGTCACCTAATAATAATAATAATCTTTATTCGTTCCCTTTATCACACTGCAATAACATGGGTATCGTTAATTTAACCACACAAAAGAGAAAAGCACAAAAAGACACAGCACCAAGAAAAACACAAATGATGAACCATCACCTCTACTTCAGGACATTATTGTTGTAACATCTGACGTAGTAGGGCACAAACGATTTTAGATATCTTGTTGTCGAGTGTGTAGGCGGGCACTCCAGCAGTTTTCTTTTCCCTCTTTCAGAGTTGCCAACTTTGTTTTGTGTGCGTGGGTCTCTGAAGTAAACGGAGAAAGAATATCTCGGTGTGTTGAGGACTTAAGGATGTCAGCTCCAAACTTCATCAGCATTTCATACCTCCTTTACGAAATTGGACACAATTTGTTGGACATATTTAATTGCTAAAGAACTGGATATTGAATGAAATTGGGTACGGTGTTCCGATGTTGTTTAGACCAGGGCACTTCGCATCGAAGGAGTTGTCGTAGAAACATCGAAAACGGCTTATTCGATTAGAAATTGAAAGAACTAGTGCCCCTTTTAATAGTCGAAAGTGATTGGAGGCCAACTAACCCCCCCTATCACGCCCACCATTTCCCCAAACACTTTCAATCAAAATTTTGAGACAGCTATTTTGTTCAAAATAGTTGAAAGATACGGAAATTGTGTATTTGATTTTGACAACCCCCCCACTGCCCTTAAGGCAAGGGTTTTTAAGCTATGACCTGGGGGAATTTAAGGTTTACATAGAAATGGTGATCGTATAAACTTCGGAGGAGGCTCATTGGATTGCTAATCAGAAGTGTTAGTGTCCTTTTTGAGATTCAGAGTGAGTGGAGGGTGGACACCCCCCCCCCCATGCGCTTATATTTTCCCGAAATGCATCTAATAGAAATTTTGAGATGGCCATTTGTTGCTGTAGAAACTTCAAAAAGAGCTCATTCAATTGAAAATTGAAAGGACTAGTGCCTTTTTTAATTGTCAAAAGTGATTGGTGGGCAACTAATCCCCCTCCCAAGCCCACCATTTCCCCAAACACATCCATTCAAACTTTCGAGACAGCTGTTTTGTTCAACGTAATTGAAAGGTCCGGAAATTGTGCCTTTGAGGATGGAAACTCCCCATAGCTCTCAGATCAAGGTTATAAAATATGACTTTGGCGTATATAAGGTATATATGGAAAGGGTGATCGTAAAAATTCTGGAATTGGGCTAATTTGATTGGGAATCAGATGTTCTAGTGCACTTTTCATCCTTAAGAGTGATCAAAGGGTGGATACCCCCCCCCCCTCTCACACCTTGTATTTTCCCAAAATGCATCTGAAAAAAGTTTTGAGATGGCCATTTGTGGTCGTAGAAACTTTGAAAAGAGCTCATTCGATCGGAGAGTGAAAGGGCTAGTGCTCTTCTTAATAGTCGAAAGTGATTATAGGGTTACTAACCCCCCTCTCACCCCCACCGTTTCCTCAAAAGTATCCAATCAAAATTTTGAGATAGCCATTTTGTTCAACGTAATTGAAATGTCCGGAAATTATGTCTTTGAGGTTGACAACAGCCCTCAGGGCAAGGGTTTTAAGTTATGCCTTGGGGGCATATAAGATATATATAGAATGGGTAATCGTATAAACTTCGGAGGGGGATTATTGTATTGGTAATAAAAAATTCTAGCGCCCTTTTTAAGATTCAGATTGATAGGAGGGTGGACCCCCCCCCCCCACACCTCGTATTTTCCCGTAATGTATCTGATATAAATTTTGAAATGGCCATTTATTGCCGAAGGAACTTCAAAAACAGATCATTTAATTGGAAATTTAAAGAGCCAGTGCCCAATTTTAATATTCGAAAGTGATTGGAGAGTAACTAACTCCTCTCCCACGCCCACCATTTCCCCAAACACATCCAATAAAATTTTTTAGGTAATCATTTTATCAAAGTAATTGAAAGGTCTGGAAATTATGTCTTTGAGGATGGCGTCCCCCCTCCCACAGCCCTTAGGGCTCCCACAGCCCTGAGAGCATCTAAGGTATATATAGAAAGGACGATCGTATAAACTTTGGAGGGGGCTCTTTGGATTCGTAATCAGAAGTTCTAGTGCCCTTTTTAAGACTTGGAGTATTTGGAGGGAGGATATTCCCCCCCCCCGCTACCAAACCTCGTATTTTTGCGAAATGCATCTGATAGAAATTTTCAGCTGGCCATTTGTTGCCGTAGAAACTTCAAAAACCGCTCATTCGATTGAAAATTGAAAGGGTCAGTGTCCTTTTTAATTTCAGAAAGTGATTGGAGGGCAACTAATCCCCTCTCTCGTCCAATATTTCCCCAAACGCATCCAATAACAATTTTGAGATAGCCATTTTGTTCAACGAAATTGAAAGGTCCGGAAATTATGTCTTTTAATATGACAACACCCCCCCCCCCCCCCGACAGACCTCAGGAAAAGGTAAGTTATGCCCTGTGGGCATATAAGGTATATGTAGAAAGGTTGATATATAAATTTCGGAGGAGGATCTTTTTTTTTAAATTTTTCATTTATTTTGTTTTCAGTAAACTCAAAACGAGCATGAATTAACCTTAGTAGGACTGACAACCCCCATGCCTTCTCAAGACCAGAACATAATTTGCGATTCACTATAAACGAAATATATTTAAAATTGTTTTCACTTTGTTTTTATTTCTTTTAAATGTTTTTGCTAGATATATGAAGGGGGAAGTTCGCTTTCTTGTACTTCAATTACAGCGTGAGTGTCTGCTACTACTAACAACTGACCGCAGCACCAAGCCGCCTGAGGCCAACACTACTACACAAGCTCCTCCTCCATCCCAATCTATTCAAAGCCTCCCTTTTTACACCCGTCCACGAAGTTCCCATTTCCTTTAAATCTTTTTTTATAACGTCCTCCCACTCTAGACGAGGACGACCTGCTTTCTGCTAAGCCCTAGAAGGTTGGCCGAAAAGAACAATCTTCGGCAATCTGTCATCCTTCATCCACACAACGTGCCCTAGCTACCTCAACCTTTCTTTCATTATAGCCCTACATAGCGGTATTGAACCACATTTTTCGTATAACCTATTGTTTGAAATACGGTCAGTCAGCCAGGTACCCAGAACATTCCTTAAGAAATTTCTATGGAAAACATCTAGCAAATCTCCATCCGCTTTTCTGAGCGCCCATGCTTCAGAGCCATATTTGACCACCGTCATCACTGTAGCTTCTAATATCCTAATCTTGGTTTGCAGACTTATCCTATTCTTCCAAACTTTTTTTTTAACTGTGAAAAAACACCCTGAGCCTTGGCTATTCTACTTTCAACATCTTCACTGCTCCCACCATCCTTACTAATAATACTACCAAGGTAAGTGAAGCTGCTCACCTCATCAATCTTTTCATTACCCAACGTCACCTTTTCATCTTCACTTATTACTAGCCTTAGTGACTTAGTCTTCCTAACATTAATTTTCAAACCTATTCTATCACCCTGAACTCGCAAAACCTCTAAAACTTCATTCAATTTGCTCACACTTTCATCTAGGATGCTTAAATCATCAGCATAATTCAAGTCCAGGAGACTTTTTCCATCCTTTTTGATTCCGTGGTCTCCCATTGCCTTTCCTGTGCTCCTTAAGACAAAGTTCATCAAAACAATCCATACAAAGGGGGATAGAACACAACCCTGCTTAACTCCTGATTTAATGCAAAACCAGCTGCTAACCTCATTTCCTACCTCAACCGCAGCAGTATTATTCTCATACATAGCACTAGTTACTTTAATGTATTTGTCTGGTATACCATACAAGGATAAAACCTTTACCAAAGCTCTTCTATCAACAAAATCGAACGCTTGCTCATAATCTATAAACTGTGGACCAAAGGTGTTTGACAACTCGGGCACTTCTCAATTATTAGCCTAAGAGTGAAAATCTGGTCGCACACCCTCTACCTTTTCTTAAACCGCATTGTTCTTCGCTTAAAACTTCGTCTACGGCATCTCTCAGTCTAAAAAGTATCATATTGCTAAGTAATTTACTACCTACAGAGACCAGACTAATGCCTCGATAATTACCACACTCACTTCTATCAACTTTCTTATAAAGTGGCTTAATTAAGGTTTTCCTAAAATCGTTAGGTACTTCCACTTTTTCAAAAATCGTATTCATAATCTTCAGTAACTTATTTCTAATCTCAGAGCCACCATATTTAAGAAGCTCATTTACCACCCTATCAGCACCTGGAGCATTATTATTTTTTAATCCTTTTAGTGCTGTCGCTAATTCTTCCTTACAAAACATATCTTCCTTCACATCCAAGGTATCACAAACTTTTTCATTTTCCTCTATATCTTTCCCTGCAACTCCATCTCGGTTTAGCAAATTCTCAAAATGTTCGGCCCATCTCTCTTTAGTTCTTTTCGTATCGCTAATTTTGGCCCCATTCCTATCTTTAACTGGGCCAAATCCGGATTGATTACTCCCTCTCAGTTTATTAACATGCCAGTACAATATTTTACACTTATGCCGTCTAGCTGCATCTTCCATATCCTCGGCAATTTTATCCATGGCCTCCACTTTACACAGTTCTTTAGTTCATATTTTAATGCTTTCTCCACTTTCTTTACATTCCTTTTGTTGTCATATGATCTATCATTCAGATAATTCTTGTACAAGTCCTTTCTCCTTTCTATTAAACATAAAGCTTTTTCATAAATATTCTTAGCTGCAGTAGTAGCTTTCTTCCCTAAGACACCTTCAGTAACTTCACAAATTATTTTTCTAAAATTATTCCAATCATCTTCCACTTTATCAAATTTAAATTCTCAAGTTTAGTATTCAACTGTTCCTTGAAAGTTTCTCTCAAATTCTCATTCTTAAGTCTACCAGCATCATAACTTCCCGGGAGGTAGTTACCCTTCCGATATTTCAGCTTTAAATTAACTCTTGTCACTTCTAGATGGTGATCTTTACTTTTAACATCAATAACAGCACTCCTGTATACCCTAGTATTTTGTATTGATCCTGCCAGTCTTCGGTATACTATAACATAATCAATAATATTTCCTGTCTTACCATCACGTGAATACCATGTTAACTTATGAGCCATTTTATGACCAAACATCGTGCACGAAGCCTCCATTATTGGAGGTCCCAGGGACTTCTTGCCGTCCGGTTCAAAGCCGGCTTAAGCACTTCGGTGTAGACTTGAGAAGGTATGTGATCCCCGTCCTGCAGTGGTATCCGGGATCATTGCTTTTCCTGAGGCGAAAATAAATTCAATGATTTAAAGAACATGAAAATTGGACCTTGGCATGTTACGACGTTAAAAAATGACCATCGTATCGACATTTTGACTGACGAGTTCAGACGATTTGAACTGGACTTATTAGTAGTTTCAGAAACTCATATCCCAGGGGTAGGAAGCATGAAATTAGGTGATATAGAATTTGTTTACTCAGGCAGGAAGGATGGGGTAAATAGACAGGGAGTAGGGCTCATGATGAATAAGGAAGCTGCTAAGTCTTGTTTAGGCTGGGAAGGTATTAATAATAGAATACTAATTGCTGATTTTATGGCTAAAAAGTTCAGGGTATCAGTTATAGTAGTATATGCCCCTGTAGAACCGACTGACGGAGATACTAAGGACTCAGATGAATTTTACTTGCAGTTACAGGAGCAAATAGACAGGGTCCCAGGTAGAAATCTGATGTGTTTACTAGGAGATTTTTACGCCCAGGTCAGTAGAAATAGGGATCGATGGTATTCTAGCCTAGGTAAATTTTGTAATGTATCCTAGGTAATGGATAGAAAATTTTGCAATTTTGTAGGTATAACAATCTAGTTATAACCAATACGGTGTTTGGTCATAAAATGGCTCACAAGTTAACATGGTATTCACTTGATGGTAAGACAGCAAACCTTATTGATTATGTTATAGTAAACCGAAGACTGGCAGGATTAATACAAGATACTAGGGTATACAGGAGTGCTATTGTTGATGTTAAAAGTAAAGATTACCATCTAGTAGGGTCGAGGGTTAATTTAAAGCTGAAATATCGGAAGGGTAACTACCTCCCGGGAAATTATGAGGCTGGTAGACTCAAGGATGAGAATTTGAGAGAAACTTTCCAGGAACAGTTGAATACTAAACTTGAGAGTTTAAAATTTGATAATGTGGAAGATGGTTGGAATAATTTTAGAAAAATAATTTGTGAAGTTGCTGAAGGGGTCTTAGGGAAGAAAGCTAGAACTGCAGCTAAGAATATTAGTAAAAAAGATCTTTGTTTAATAGAAAGGAGAAAGGACTTGTACAAGAATTATTTGAGTGATAAGATCATATGAAAACAAAAGGAATGTAAAGAAAGTGGAGAAAGCATTAAAATATGAACTAAGGAGGTGTGAAGTGGAGGTCATGGATAAAATTGCCGAGGATCTGGAAGATGCAGCTAGACGGCCTAATAGTAAAATATTGTACTGGCATGTTAAAAAATTAGAGGGAGTAGTAAATCCGGGCTTGGCCCAGTTAAAGATAGGAATGGGGCTACAATTAGCGATAAGGAAAGAACTAAAGAGAGATGGGCTGAACATTTTGAGAATTTGCTAAACCGAGATAGGGTTGCAGGAAAAGATATAGAGGAAAATGAAAAAGTTTGTGATACCTTGGATGTAAAGGAAGATTTGTTTGTGAGGAGGCATTAGCGACAGTATTAAAAGGATTAAAAAATAATAAGTCTCCATATGCTGATAGGGTGGTAAATGAGTTTCTTCAATATGGTGGCTCTGTAAATATGGTGTCTAAAACGATTTTAGGAAAACCTTAATTAAGCCACTTTATAAGAAAGAGGATAAAAGTGAATGTGGTAATTATCGAGGCATTAGTCTGGTCTCTGTAGGTAGTTAATTGCTTAGTAATATGATACTTTTTAGACTGAGAGATGCCGTAGACAAAGTTTTAAGAGAAGAACAGTGCGGTTTCAGAAAAGGTAGAGGATGTGTTGACCAAATCTTCACTCTTAGGCTAATAATTGAGAAGTGCCTGAGTTGTCAAACGCTTTTGGTTCTCAGTTTATAGATTATGAGCAAGCGTTCGATTCTGTTGATAGAAGAGTTTTAGTAAAGGTTTTATCCTTGTATGGTATACCAGACAAATACATTAAAGTGATTAGCGCTATGTATGAGAATAACACTGCTGTGGTTAAGATAGGAAATGAGGTTAGCAGCTGGTTTTGTATTAAATCAGGAGTTAAGCAGTGTTGTGTTCTATCCCCCTTTATATGGATTATTTTTATGGACTTTGTCTTAAGGAGCACAGGAAAGGCAATGGAAGACCGCGGAATCAAATGGGTAGGAAAAAGTCTCTTGGACTTAGATTATGCTGATGATTTAAGCATCCTAGATGGAAGTGTGAGCAAAATGAATAAAGTTTTAGAGGTTTTGTGTGTTCAGGGTGCTAGAATAGGTTTAAAAATTAATGTTAAGAAGACTATGTAACTAAGGTTAGGAATAAGTGAAGATGAAAAGGTTACGTTGTGTAATGAAAAGATTGATCAGGTGGGCAGCTTCACTTACCTTGGTAGTATTATTAGTAAGGATGGTGGGAGCAGTGAAGATGTTGAAAGTAGAATAGCCAAGGCTCAGGATGTTTTTTCACAGTTAAAAAAAAAAGTTTGGAAGAATAGGATGATAAGTCTGCAAACCAAGATTAGGATATTAGAAGCTACAGTGATGACGGTGGTCAAATATGGCTCTGAAGCATGGGCGCTCAGAAAAGCGGATGGAGATTTGCTAGATGTTTTCCAGAAAAATTACTTAAGGATTGTTCTGGGTACCCGGCTGACTGACCGTATTTCAAATAAGAGGCTATACGAAAAATATGGTTGAATACTGCACTCTAGGGCTATAATGAAAGGAAGGTTGAGGTGGCTAGGGCATGTTGTGCGGATGAAGGATGACAGATTGCCGAAGATTGTTCTTTTCGGCCAACCGTCCAGGGCTCAGCGGAAAGCCGGTCGCCCTCGTCTGGGGTGGGAGAACGTCGTAAAGAAAGATTGAAAGGAAATGGAAACTTCGTGGGTAGGTGTAAAAAGGGATGCTTTGAATAGATTGGGATGGAGGTGAAGCGTCCGTAGCTGTGTTGGCCTCAAGCGGCTTGATGCTGCGGTGAGTTGTTAGTAGTAGTAGATTGTTATACCTACAAAATGGCAAAAGTCTGTATCCATAACTTTTCTTTTCGTACACCAAATTTACCTAGGCTAGGATACTATCTATCCCTATTTCTACTGACCTGGGCGTTAAAATCTCCTAGTAAAAGCATCATATTTCTTCCTGGGACCCTGTCTATTTACTACTGTAACTGTAAGCAAAATTCATGTGAGTCACTAGTATCTCCGTCTGTCCGTTCTAAAGGGGTATATACTACTATAACTGATACCCTGAACTTTTTAGTCATAAAATGAGCAATTAGTATTCCATTATTAATACCTTCCCAGCCTAAACAAGACTTAGCAGCTTCCTTATTCATCATGACCCCTACTCCCTGTCTATATACCTCATCCTTCCTGCCTGAGTAAACTAATTCTATATCACCTAATTTCATGCTTCCTACCCCCGTGATATGATTTTCTGAAACTCTTAATAAGTCCAGTTCGAATCGTCTGAATTCGTCAGTCAAAATATCGATACGATGGTCATTTTTTAACGTCGTAGCATTCCAAGTTCC
This sequence comes from Artemia sinica, assembly GCA_027921565.1. Taxonomy (NCBI): domain Eukaryota; kingdom Metazoa; phylum Arthropoda; class Branchiopoda; order Anostraca; family Artemiidae; genus Artemia; species Artemia sinica. The sequence continues at coordinate 1,747,820 of JAPEVW010000037.1, forward strand.
AGTTTTCATGTTCTTTAAATCATTGAAATTATTTTCGCCTCAGGAAAAGCAATGATCCCGGATACCAGTGCAGAACGGGGATATCTTCTCAAGTCTACACCGAAGTGCTTAAGCCGGCTTAGAACCGGACAACAAGAAGTTCATGGGACCTCAATGAATGGAGTCTTTGTGCAATCCTGGGCACATCTTGATCACAACTTGGCGATGCTCTTCTATCAACAAGAGTCGAAATCCTGCACAGATAATCTCAAGCCTATTACCTCATTATATATTCATGCCTATAAATATTATGCTACTATGGGGAGGCAGCCCATAATAGATAAATTAGCTAGGAAGAGGTTTTTCAGCCCGAAGACGCCCGTCAAAACATACCAAGCCCAGAAGAATTGTCCATTAGTAAGAATCCCGTTTACTAGGCTATAATTTCCTCGAGGGGCGCCACTCCTCAAGTGGGAATAGAACTGACCACAAGGTCCCAGTTTTGCAGGTACCCCGAAAGGGTCGAGGCAGCTCTTTGCAGAGGCCGTTGTCCATCGATCTGGATCTTACGCCCTGCTGCAGTTGTCCTCCTATAGAGGATCCTCCCGCGATGGTGTTCTGCAACACCATGCAATTTCACCAATTACTGAGAGAAGGTTTGTTACTCATGGGACTTGTGGACAAACCAGTGGGCCCTTTTGAGTGTACACTTGGGGGGCCTTCTTCCTCCTCCGCCTGTATTTATGACCCTGGGTGAGGGTGCCCCAGTTTCTATTATGGATTCCCAGGGACAAGGCCCCCCCTTGGTCCGTGCCTCCTATGGAGGTACCCTACATACCTGTAGGGCGTTCCCCTATCGCCGCCTGGGGACACGCTGAGTGGCCTGGGGGAGACCGGGAACGTAAGTTAAGACAATAAAGCCAAAAATACTTTAGCTACTTTTGGCCATCTTAGAAAGGGGTCAGGCTAGGAAAACGAAACCCTCAGGGATGGGCCCACAGGCCAAAGTATATCCCGGGAAGGCATCCCGAAGCACCTAACTCCACTCTCCCTTCCTCTAGAGGGTCCTGACCTTTGATGACCTTTAAAAAATCTGTTTGTTAAAAAAGTAAAACCTTGCAAAATAGATCTTCTCCTTAAATGAAATACAACAAAATTGTTTTCAGCTTCACAACTTTGCTCAATCCCAATTTATAAGGTTTTAAAGATATACAAATACATTTTCTAAATTAAAAAAAAAAATGTTGATATGGCTTGAATACTCAAATAACAGGAATTGCATTTTCAGAAGTAAACCAGAGAAAAAGAAACTGATAACTGAAAATTAAGGTAAAATACTGTTTTGTCAAAATTTCAATAGGTATACACCTGCCATGTAGACTAATTTCAGGAACCTCTAGAGGGAGAAGGAGTGGAGATATGCGCCCCAAAACACCCTCCTGGGACACACTCCCGCACGAAGACCCATCCCCGAAAGCTTCATCTCCCTCAGACAAACCCCTCTGCAAGATAGCCAAAGTAGCCAAGTAGAATTTACCCAAATGATTATATTTGGAAAGAGCACAAAAAAGCACCGAGTGGTACGCTCACCCCATCTGTATGTCAATAATATGAAGTGCAAAAAGGAGCTTGTCTAGAATTTTAACAGAGGTAATTTTTGTCTAGAAATTCAAATTTTTAAAAACCAGATGTTTCACAAGATTGTAGTCAGCCAATCCCAACTGGTGTAGTCCTAATGATGAATTAATCACAACTATTGGTAAATTTTTGGCAGTTCACATTTTGACCCACGAATAAAGTGAACATACGACTCAATGCCCCTCCTCATGATCCAAAGATATTTTCCATCTGGAAATCAACTACGCTGAACAAAATGGCTATCTCAAAATTGTGATTGGATGTATTTGGGGGAATGATGGGCGTGGGGGGGGGGGGCTAGTTGCCCTCCAATCACTTTCGACTATTAAAAACAGCACTGGCCATTCCAATTTCCAATCGAATGAGCCCTTTTCGAACTTTCTACGAAAACTCCTTCGATACGAAGTGCCGTGGTATGGAGAAAAAAACACACACACATTGTGCCCACATCGTTCTTTACTTAGGCAGTGCTAGCGCGCTGCCTATGATACGGTCAGTCAGCCGGATACCCAGAGCAATCCTTAAGCAATATCTCTGGAAAACATCTAGCAAATCTTCATCCGCTTTTCGGACGCTCCGAAAAGCAGATGAAGATTTGCTAGATGTTTTCCAGAGAAATTGCTTAAGGATACTAATGTTAATTTTTGCTTGTTTTGAGTTTGACTTGGAACAGTTTCATTTATTCATTGATAGTGATTTGTGGTAGTTTTACGCTTGGACGATTACTTAACTTCATTTCTGCCTATTTTGGGCTTAATAGAGCTCTTTACTTTTCTTTGAAATACTTGTTTTGTCGAAAAAGTTTTTTAAATTAATTTTTGTTCGTTTTTTATTGACAAAGTCATTTTCATGAATTTTTTTTTATATCTTTTCCTTTTTTTCTACAAGAGTCCATAGTTTTGCTTGCTATTTGCATGTTGGGAGAAACTTTTTCTACAATTTTTAATCCTGACACAAATAGTATTTTTTAATTTAATTTTATACCTCCTCAAGTTGACCTGAAAAAATAAAACTTAATATTATTCCCAAAAGATTCTATCTGTGTTCTTTGACAACCTGGATACACTTACACTCTATTTATAAAAATTATAAGAGCAGAAGTAGTAACAGTAGTAGCCCCGAAAGCTTCAACATAATACCCCCAATCAGGGGCGTCGTTTGGGGGTGACAAGGAGGGACAGTTGCCCCCCCCAATAATGTGGAGAAAAAAATATTTTGCATCCCATGACCTTTGATTATCCAGATATGGACTCCTCTTGCCCCCCCCCCCCAAATAAAAATGCTGGAGATTCGCCCCTGCCCCCAATCGTTCTCGATACATTGCTGAAGTGTCTTACTGGCAACCACAAATATAATACTTTTTTGTTTATTTTTAAAGCAGCATTTAGTTATTGAGCACAATGGGCCAATTGCATGATTGTAGGGGGGTTGACATGCCCAGTATCCCTAAAGACTTAGTTGCTGGACCGCTTTAATAGGCTGAATAAAATAGTTGTCTAAAAATTTTGACTGAATGTGTTTGGGAAATAAATCGGCTTGAGAGACGGGCTGATTGCCCTCCTATCTCTTTTTACTCTTAGAAACTTTTAATTTTGAATCGAGTTAGCTTATTTAGATGTTTAAATGATATTTCTAGCTACTATGGAGTGGTGCTGCCTATGATATTGCTAATATGACTTTTTGAAAACCTGCATGTAAACAGTTTTTTTGTTTAATTGGAACTCCCCCTAAACACTTCCTAAGAGTTTCACCTTAATACTCTTAGCGTCATTAGTTACAGTAGCTGTAGTAGCGGTATTAAAAGTATACACATAGTGCCTTCTGGGTAGTTTAAAATTCCCACAGCTTACTCTTAAAGGTCTAACTTAATAATATAAGTTGTTCTTGAGATATTGCTTTGTCACCTTTTTTAAAGTCCACATGCTGATAGTTTGTTTTGATTTAGCTCAACGTCCGACTAAATATTTCTTATATTTGATTACTGAAGACATTGTTATATTCTCTTTGGACTATAGGTTACAAATGGCTATCTCACAGTTTCAATCGACTTTGTTTGGGGATTAAATAAAAAAAAAACAAGTTTTTTTAACTGAAAGTAAGCAGCGACATTAAAACTTAAAACGAACAGAAATTATTCCGTATATGAAAGGGGCTGTCCCCTCCTCAACGCCTCGCTCTTTACGCTAAAGTTTGACTCTGTCTCACAACTTTATTTTTTAAAACAATAAAAAACTTTAGCGTAAAGAGCGAGGCGTTGAGGAGGGGACAGTCCCTTTCATATACGGAATAATTTCTGTTCGTTTTAAGTTTTAATGTCGCTCCTTACTTTCAGTTAAAAAAAACATGTTTTTTTTATTTAATTTCTGATCGTTTTTTAGTTAATGCAGCTTTTATTTTGGCTTACCGTCACTGAATAAGTAAAACAAAATTTGCATATTAATTTTACTTTTCTTGTGCTAAATGGCTTTCTAATAAACCAAAACCAATACTATACAGAAATACCAATACAGAAATTATTCTGTATATGAAAGGGGCTGTCCCCTCCTCAACGCCTCGCTCTTTACGCTAAATTTTTTTATTGTTTAAAAAATAGAGTTGTGAGAAAGTCAAACTTTAACGTAAAGAGCGAGGCGTTGAGGAGGGGACAGTCCCTTTCATATACGGAATAATTTCTGTTCGTTTTAAGTTTTAATGTCGCTCCTTACTTTCAGTTAAAACAACTTGTTTTTTTTTATTTAATTTTTGAACGTTTTTGAATTAATACAGGTTTTGATTTTGGCTCACCGTACATGAATAATTACAACAAAATTTTCATATTAATTTTACTTTTATTAGGTTAAATGGCTTTTTCGAAACTTGTTTAATGTTATTTACGAACGTTTTTATTAGCAATAAATATACGTAACTTACGAATTCACTTACGTAACGAACTTCTATATTCATATATTCTTAATACGTATATTAGGGAATTCGCCCCCTAGTCAATACCTTGCTCTTTAAGCTAAATTTCGAATTTTGTTCTTTAAAAATGACCCTTAATCACAAAGGCCGTTAATTAGAATAAATAGCTCTTATGAAAGTACTAAAACATCTTTGGCTTAAAGAGGGAGGTATTGACTAGGGGGTGAACCCAATCATATACGTAATATTTTCTGTTCGTTTTAAGTTGTGATGTTGCTCCTTACTTTCAGTTGAAAAACTTTTTTTTTTATTTGATTTCTGGTCTTTTTTTTAAAGCATGCTGGGAAATCTGGCGCCCCCTTCATAGCAATGTCCCTTCCCCCATGACAGTTTCTTCATGGAAAGATCCTCCCACATAACCCCCAACCCACCCCCCTCCCCCACTACCAGAAAAAATCCCCCCTGAAAACGTCTTTATACTTCCCAATAACCAATACCATATGTTAACATTGGGTAAAGTTCATAACTTTCAGCCCTCCCCCCGAGGACTTCGGAGAATTAAGTCATCCTTAAATACATAGTTATCATATTTTCGACCATGCTGAACAAAATGGCTATCTCAAAATTTTGATCGGATGACTTTGGGAAAAAAATGTGCGTTGGAGGGGTTCTAGTTGCCCTGCATTTTTTTTGGTCACTTAAAAAGGGCACTAGAACTTTTAATTTCCGTTCCAATGAGCCCACCCACGATATTCTAGGAGCACTGGGTCGATACGATCACCCCTGGGGAAAAAAAAACAAACAAAAAAACAAATAAACACGCATCCGTGATCTTTCTTCTGGCAAAAAAATGCAAGATTCCACATTTTTGTAGATAGGAGCTTGAAACTTCTACAGTAGTGTTCTCTGATACGCTGAATATGATGGTGGGATTTTCATTAAGGTTGTATAACTTTTAGGGGGTCTTTCGCCTTTATTTTGAAAATCAGCCAAATTTTCTCAGGCGCGTAACTTTTGATGGGTAGCACTAAACTTGATGAAAATTATATATTTGAAATCAGCATTGAAATTTGATTCTTTTGATGTATCTATTGGTATCAAAAACCCGTTTTCTAGAGTTTCGGTTACCATTGAGCCGGGTCGCTCCTTACTTACAGTTCGTTACACGAACTGTTTAAAAGAGGATGTCAGGGGAGCGGCTATTTTCTCCATCAGGCTTGAATCTTAAAATGGAAGTAGAACTGTACATTTCCAATCAAATGAACCTCTTAAAGTTCACACGACCATCCGTTCATAAAAAGCTCACATTCCCCCGGGCACAACTTATAACCCTTAACCTCATACTCTGGGGGGTTGTGTCAACCGCAACGGCTGTATTATGAGATCTTTGGACTATTTTGAACACAGGGCTATCTCAAAATTTCTATCGGATGCATTTGGGGAAAATATGACGTAGCTGGGGGGGGGGATATAGCTGCCCTTCCATAAATTAGATTCTTAAAAATGGCACTTAAACTTTCAATTTCCAATCCAATGAGCCCCCTCCAGAGTTTATACAACCACCGTTTCCATAAAAACCTTACATACCCTCGGGGCACAGTTTATAACCCTTGTCCTGAAGTCTTTGGGGGGGGGTCTCGTCCTCAAAGACATAATATCTGGACTTTTAAACTACGTCAAGCAAAATAACTATCTTGAAATTTTGATTAGAAGTGTTCGGGGAAGTGAGTGACGTTGGGGGGGGGGGGGGGGGGTTGGTTGCCCTCCATGAGCTCTTTCAGAAGTTTCTATGACATTACTTTCTATAAGTAGTGCACTGGTCTAAAAGAATAAAAATAAATAATATATTGTGCCCACATCGCTCTTTGCTTAGGCAACGCTATCGCACTGCCTATGATATTTTGTCTTGAGATTTCAATTATACAGCATTGGTAGTGCCGTTTAGACCAAGTAAGCCCCCCCCCCTTAAAATTTAGCCTATGGCACCATCATAACCTATGGCTATGATAGTGCCCATGATTCTAATGCATAACACTAATCAGTTTAATGTATACAATCACTTTTGATTAACAAAAGGGCACTAGCCCTTTCAATCTCCATTCGAATAAGCCTTTTTAGAAGTTTCTATGACAATAAATGGCCGTCTCAAAATTTCTATCAGATGCATTACGGGAAAATACAAGGTTTGGTTGCGTAAGAGTTATCCACTCTCTGATCACTCTAAACCTTAAAAGGGCACTATAACTTCTGATTATTAATCCAACGAACCCCCTCCAAAGTTTCTGCGATCACCCTTTCTATATATGGACCTTATACGCCCCCAGGGCATAAATTACCTAATCCTGAGGGCTGTAGGGTGCCGTCATCCTCAAAGACATAATTTCTGGTCTTTTCAATTACGTTGAACAAAATAGCTATCTCAAAATTTTTATTGGATGTGTTTGGGTAAATGGTGGACGTGGGAGGGAGTTTAGTTGGCCTCCAACCATTTAAGACTATTAAAAAGGGCACTGGCCCTTTCAATTTCCAATCGAGTGAGCTATTTTTGAAGTTTCTAGGGCAACAAATAGCTATCTCAAAAGTAATATCCAATGCATTTTGGGAAAATTCGAGGTGTGTGGGGGGAATATCCACCCTCTGATCACCCTGAACCTTAAGAAGAGCACTAGAACTTCTGATTACCAGTCCGATGTGACCCCTTCAAAGGTTATACGACCATCCTTTCTAAATATACCTTTTATGCCCTAGGACACAACTTACAACCCATGCCCTGGTGGCTATGGGGGTTGTCATCCTCAAAGACATATTTTCCAGATCTTTCAATTGCGTGGAACAAAATGGCTATCTCCAAATTTTAATTGGATGTGTGAGGGGAAATGGTGGGCGTGGTTAAGTTACCCTCCAATTGGACTGTTAAAAAGGGCACTGGCTCTTTCAATTTCCAATCGAATGAGCTGTTTTTGAAGTTTCTTCGACAACAAATGGCCATCTCAAAATATCTATCGGATGTACTTCGGAAAAATATGAGGATCGAGGGGGGTATCCACCCTCTGATCACTTTGCAGCTTAAAAATGGTACTAGAACTTCTGATTACCAATCCAACGAGCCCCTGCCAAAGTTTATACGATCACCCTTTCTATATATACCTTATATGTCCCAAGGGCATAACTTACAATCCTTTCCCTGAGGGCTCTGGGGGAGGAGGGTTGTCATCCTCAAAGACATAATTTGCAGACCTTTCAATTACGTTGAACAAAATGGCTATCTAAAATTTGGATTGAATGGGTTTGGGGAAATGGTGGGCGGGGGAGGGGGTTAGTTCCCCTCCAATCACTTTCGACTACTAAAAAGGGCACTAGATCTATCAATTTTCAATCAAATGAGCTCTTCTCGAAGTGTCTAAGACAACAAATGACCATCTCAAAGTTGCCATCAGATGCATTTTGGGAAAATATGAGGTGTGTGGGAGGGCATCCATCCTTCGGTCACTCTGAATCTTAAAAAGGGCACTAGAACTTCTGATTACCAATCCAATGAGCGACCGCCAAAGTTTATAGGATTACCCTTTCTATATATACCTTATATGTCCCAAAGGCATAACTTATAACCCTTGTCCTGAGGGCTCGGGGGGGGGGGTGTCATCCTCAAAGACATAATTTCTGGATCTTCCAATTTATTTTAACAAAATGGCTATCTAAAAATTTGGATTGGATAGATTTGGGGAAATGGTGGGCGTTTGAGGGGGTTAGCTGCCCTCCAATAACTTTCGAATACTAAAAAAGGGCGCAAGCCCTTTGAATTTCCGATCAAATGAGCTCTTCTCGAAGTTTCTAGGACAACAAATGGCCATCTCCAAATTGCCATCAGATGCATTACAGGAAAATATAAGGTGTTAGCGGGGTATCCATCTTTCGATCACTCTGAATCTTAAAAAGGACACTAGAACTTCCGATTACCAGTCCAATGAGCCACCTCCGAAGTTTATACGATCACCTTTTCTGTTTATACCTTATAAGCCTCCAGGTCATAAATTACAACACTTGAACTGAGGGCTGTAGGGGGTTGTCTTCCTCAAACACATAATTTCCGGACAATTCAACTTCGTTGACCAAAATAGTTATCTCAAAATGTTGATTGGATATGTTTGAGGAAATGGTGGGTGTGGGTTTAGTTGCCCTCCAGTCACTTTCAACTATTTTCAAGAGCACTAGCCCTTTCAATATCCAATCGAATAAACTCTTTTCGAAGTTTCTACGACAGCAAATGGTCATCTCAAAATTTTTATGCATTTCGGGAAAATACGAGGCGTAGGGGGGGGGGTCCACCCTCTGAATCTTATAAGGGGCACTAGAAGATCTGATTTCCAATCAGATGAGCTCATTCCAAGTTTTTACGATCACCTTTTCCTTATATGGCTTATATGCCCCCAGGGCATAACTGGCCTTGCCCTGAGGGCTATGGGGGGGTTGTCATCCTCGAAGACATAATTTATGGACTTTCCAACCCCGACGATTGGAAAATTTTGATTTGATTTGTTTGAGGAAATGGTGGGAGTGGGAGGGGGGTTAGTTGCACTCCAATCACTTTTGACTATTAAAAGGGATCTGCATTTCTGATCAAGTCAGATGCATTTCGGAAAAATACGAGGTGTGTGTGGGGGAGTATGTACCCTCCGATCACTCTGAACCTCGAAAAGATTATTAAAACTTCTGATTAGCCATCCAATGAGTCCTTTCCGGAGTTTATACGATCACTCTTTCTATATAAACCTTAAATGCTACCAGGGCATAACTAACAACCCTTGCCACGAGGGCTTTGGGGATGGGTTGTCATCCTCAAAGAGATAATTTCCAGATCTTTCAACTGCTTTGAAATGAATGGTTTTCAAAATTTTGATTGAATGTGTTGTGGAAATGATGGGCGTGGGAGGGTGTTAGTTGGCCTCCAATCCCTTTCGACTATTAAAAAGGGCACTGGCCCTTTCAATTTTCAATTGAATTAGCCCTTTTCGAAGTTTCTATGACAACTCCTCCGATACTAAGTGCCCACATCGCTCTTTACATAGGCATTGCTATTGCGCTGCCTACGATAAGGAGGCTACAAGTTTAATTCTATTTAAATAAATAAAATTGAAAAAGTAAAATTCTTTTTTATAATTAATAAAATTGAATAAGTAAAATTCGAATAGTGTCATTTTTATTTTCATTTCAATGCTATAATAACTGGAAAAGAGAATATTTGTAGTATAATTCGCTTGCAGTGAAGTGCCGATGACGCAGTTAGCTTTACATTTGTACAGTTAGGGAAGGAGGCATTAGCTAAATTCTTGTTTGTAGTGAAAGTAAATTTGTTGCGAACGGTTTTGGGAAGAAATAAGATTAAACTGAATACTTAATAATGATAATGATATGACAATGATATCAGCTGCTGAATAGCCCATCATTTCAATATTTAATTTTACTGTAATTTAATTTTTATTTTCAATGTTGTAACAAGTATGCCAGAAATAATTTGTAATATAATTCATTTTCAGTAAAGCGCCAATGATGCAGTATTTTTTCAACTTTTACAGTTAGGGAAGGAGGCAGTACCCATACTTTTGTCTGTAGTGATTTTTGGTCGTTTCAATCTTGATTCGCATATTTAATTTAAGCTTTATTCGTTTTAAGATTTATTTATTCATTTATATTAGTACATATTGTATGTTTGTTTGCTTTGATTGCTTATTTAATTTCTGTTTGTTTTAAGTTTCATTTATGCTACAATAGTAAAATATTTTTGCTCGTTTTAAACTTGATTTGCATATTCAATTATAGCTGAACTCGTTTTAAGATTTATTTATTCATTTATATTAGTAGAACAAAAGAACAAAAACAAAAGCAATACGAGACCGAAAGAATGGAACACCAAGAACAGTGCAAGAAGAGATAAAAAAAAAGAGAAACAATTTTTTTTTTAAAGAAAACAAAAAACAATTGACCCCCCCTCCCGCACACAAAAAGCATACTAAATATATCTAAGTTCCTCCAACCCCGTCCAGGTAATAACAGCCCAGCCTAATGCATGTTAGATTTTAATTACTTTTAGTTTTATTGACGAAATATTCTGATTTTCCCTTCTCTTCTTCACTTGATTAATTTAAAAAAAAACTTCCAAAAGAAAAATTTTTCAAAGAAAAGTAAAGAGCTCCATTAAGCAAGAATAAGCAAAAATAAAGTCAAATAATCTTCCAAGCCTAAAACTACCACAAATTACTATCAATAAATAAATTAAACTCAAAACGAACAGAAATTAGAATAGATAGCCGAGTCAAACTAAAAACGAGCAAAAATTAACATGAGTAGGGCTGATAACCCCTGTGCCTTCTCAAGACTAGAACCCAATTTGAGCTTTACTATAAATAAAAAAAAAAAATAAAAAAAAAAAATGACCGTGGATTGTCAGCTAAATATGACATATACTGACATTTCTTCGTTATGGTTTTGATGATTATTAATTTATGAGAGTAAGAAAAGTAAAAACACTTCAAACGTGTTTTGTTTCCAGTAAAGCACAAATCGTGTTCTGGTCGATAGAAGGTATAGGGGTTATCAGCCCTACTTATTTTAATTTTTGCTCGTTTTGAGTTTGACTCGGCTATCTATTGTAATTTCTGTTCGTTTTGAGTTAAATGTATTTATTGATAAATGATTTGTGGTAGTTTTAGGCTTGGAAGATTATTTGACTTTATTTTTCCTCATTTTGGCATAGGCTAATGGAGCTCTTTAATTTTCTTTGAAAAACTTGTCTTGTGGAAAAAAAATTTTTTAAATTAATTTCTGTTCGTTTTTTATGGACATAGTCTTTTTCATGAAAAAAAAAATATTGTATATCATTTTCAGTTTTCATCTATAAGAATCCATAGTATGGGTTACTATTTGTTTGTTGGAAAAATTTTTTCAGCAATTTTTAATCCTGACACAAACAGTATTTTTTTGTTTGATTTTATCGCTTCTGATGTTTAACTGAAAAATAAAAATTAATATCATTCCCAAGAGATTCTATCTATGCTTTTTGACAACCTGGAGACACTTGCACTCTTTTGATTTATTTTAATTGTAAGAGCAGAAGAAGTAATAGTAGTATTCCCAAATGTTTCGACTTACTACCCCCAGTCGTTCTCGATATATTGCTGAGGTGTCTTAATGGCAGCCATTTAACACGATGCCTTTTGATTTATTTTTAAAGCAACATTTAGTTTTAAATTATAATAGGCCAATTGCATAATTGTGGGGGGTTGACATGCCTAATATTTCTAAAGCGATATTTGCTTCACCATTCAACTATGCTGAATAAAATGGGTATGTTAAAATTTTGACTGGATGCGTTAGAAAAATTAATGGGCTTAAGAGAAGGGCTGCTTACCCTCCAATCTTTTGTTACGTTTAAAAAGAGCACCTGACACTCGCGCTGTAATTTAAGTGCAAGAAAGAGGACTTCCCCCTTCGCATATCTAGTAAAAACATTTAAAAGAAATAAAAACAAACTGAAAACATTTTAAATATATCTCGTTTTTAGTAAAGCACAAATTATGTTCTGGTCTTGAGAAGGCATGAGGGTTGTCAGTCCTACTAAGGTTAAATCATGCTCGTTTTGAGTTTATTGAAAAAAAAATGAAAAATTTAAAAAAACGATCACCCTCCAAAATTTATATATCAACCTTTCTATATGTACCTTATATTTCCACAGGGCATAACTTACCTTGTCCTGAGGGCTGTGTGTGTGTGTGTGGGAGAGGGGTGTTTTCATCCTCAAAGACATACTTTTCGGACCTTTCAATTACATTGAACAAAAGGCTATCTTAAAATTTTCATTGGATGTGTTTGGGGAAACGTTGGGCGAGGGAGGAGGTTAGTTGCCCTCCAATCACTTTCTGATATTAAAAAGGACACTGACCCTTTCAATTTCCAATCAAATAGCTGTTTTCGAAGTTTCTACGACAACACACGGCCAACTCAAAATTTATATCAGATGTATTTCGCGACAATACGAGGTTTGTTGGGGGTATCCACCCTCCAAATACTCCAAGTCTTAAAAGGGCACTAGAACTTCTGATTGCGAGTCCAAAGAGGACCCTCGCAGTTTATGCGATTACCTTTTCTATAAATACCTTAGATGCCCCCAGGGCATAACTTGCAACTCTTGCCCTGAGGGCCGTGGGGGGCATGCCATCCTCAGAGACATAATTTCCAGACCTTATAATTACGTTGATAAAATGGTTATCTAAAAAATTTTATTGGATGTGTTTGGGGAAATAGTGGGCCTGGGAGGGGAGCTAGTTACCCTCCAATCACTTTCGACTATTAAAATTTCGCTGGCTCTTAAAATTTCAAACTAAATGAGCTGTTTTTGAATTTTCTTCGACAATAAATGGCCATCTCAAAATTTATATCAGATACATTTCGGCAAAAAAACGAGGTGGGAGGGGGGTGGGGTATCCAGCCTTTGATCACTTTCAATCTTAAAAAGGGCGCTAGAACTTCTGATTACAGATCTGACAAGCCCCCTCCGAAGGTTATACGATCTTCCTTTCTATTTATAACTTAAATGCCCCAGGGCTTAGCTTACAACCCTTGCCTTGAGGGCTCTGGAGGGTTGTCATCCTCAAAGACCTAATTTCCGGACCTTTCAATTACGTTGAACAAAATGGCTACCTCAAAATTTTAATTGGATATGTTTAGGGAAATATTAGGTGAGGGAGGGGGTTAGTTGCCCTTCAATCACTTCCTGATATTAAAAAGGACACTGACACTTTCAATCTCTAATCGAATGAGCTGTTTTCGAAGTTTCTACGACAACAAATGGCCAACTCAAAATTCCTATTAGATGCATTTCGCAAAAATACGAGGTTTGCTGGGGGTATTCACCCTCCAAATACTCGAAGTCTTAAAAAGGGCACTAGAACTTTTGATTAGGAATCCAAAGACACCAATCATCACCCTCTCTTCGAATCCAGTCACCCTTTCTATTAATACCTTACATGCCCCCAGGCCATAACTTACAACTCTTGCCCTGAGGGCTGTTGGAGGGGGGCATCCTCAAAGAAATAATTTCCAGACCTTTCAATTACGTTGATAAAATGGCTATCTAAAAATTTTCATTGGATGGGTTTGAGGAAATGGTGGGCGTGGGAGGGGAGTTAGTTACCCTCCAATCACTTTCGACTATTAAAATAGGGCACTGGCTCTTTACATTTCCAATCAAATGAGCCGTTTTTGAAGTTTCTTCGACAATAAATGGCCATCTCAAAATTTATATAAGATGCATTTCGGGAAAATACGAGGTGTGGGGTGAGGGGGTATCCAAACTCAGATTACTTTGAATCTTAAAAAAGGCGCTAGAACTTCTGATTACAGATCCAATGAGCCCCCTCCAAAGTTTATACGATCGTCCTTTCTATGCATACCTTATATGCCCCCAAGGCATACCTTACATCCCTTGCCTTGAGGGTTCTCGAGGGTTGTCATCCTCAAAGACATAATTTCAGGACCTTTCAATTACGTTGAACAAAATGGCCATCTGAAAATTTGGATTGGATGGATTTGGGGAAATGGTGGGAGTGGGAGGGGAGTTAGTTGCCCTCCAATCCCTTTCGACTATTAAAAAGGGCACTAGCCCTTTCAATTTCTAATCAAATGAGCTCTTTTGAAGTTTCTACGACAAAATATGGTCATCTCAAAATTTCTTTCAGATGTATTTCAAGAAAATATGAGGAGTAGGGGGGGGGGGGGGGGTGTCCACTCTCCAATCACTCTGAATCTTTAAGAGGGCGCTGGAATTTTTGATTACAATCCAATGATCCCCCTCCTAAATTCTTACGATCCCCCATTCTATATATGTTATATGCTCCAGGGCATAGCTTAAAACCCTTGCCCTGAGAGCGGTTGTCAACCTCAAAGACATAATTTCCGGACCTTTCAATTGCGTTGAACAAAATGGCTATCTCAAAATTTTAATTGGATGCTTTTGAGGAAATGGTGGGTGTGGGAGGGGGGTTAGTAACCGTAAAACCACTTTTGACTATTAAGAAGAGCACTAGCCCTGTCACTTTTCAATCGAATGAGCTCATTTCAGAGTTTCTACGACAACAAATGGTCATCTCAAAATTTCTATCAGATGCATTTCAGGAAAGTGTGGACGGGGGGTTATTCACCCTTTGATCACTCTGAATAATAAAAAATGCACTAGAACATCTGATTTCCAATAACATTAGCCCATTCCGGAGTTTTTACGATCACCCTTTCTATATATACCTTGTATACCCCAGGGGCATATTTTATAACCTTGATCTGAGGGCTGTGGAGAGTTCCCATCCTCAAAGACATAATTTCCTGACCTTTCAATTACGTTGAAAAAAACGGCTATCTCAAAATTTTGACTGGATGTGTTTGGGGAAATAAATGGTTTGGGAAGGGGGTTAGTTGCCCACCAATCACTTTTAACTATTAAAAAGGGAACTAGCCCTTTCAATTTTCAATTGAATGAGCTCTTTTTAAAGTTTCTACGGCAAAAATGGTCACCTCAAAATTTCTATTAAATGCATATCGGGAAAATATGAGCACGTGAGAGGGTGTCCACCCTCCAATCACTATGAATCTGAAAAATGGCACTAACACCTCTGATTAGCAATCTAATGAGCCTCCTCCGAAGTTTATACGATCATCCTTTCTACATAAACCTTAAATTCCCCCAGGTCATAACTTAAAACCCTTGCCCGGGGGCTGTGGGAGGTTGTCATCCTCAAAAACATAATTTCCGCATCTTTCAACAACACTGGACAAAATACATGTCTCAAAAATTTGATTGAAAGTATTTGGAAAAATGGTGGCCGCGGGGTTTGTTGGCCTCCAATCACTTTTGACTATTAAAAAGGGCACTAGTTCTTTCAATTTCTAAACGAATGAGTCCCTTTCAAAGTTTCTACGACAACTCCTTCGATACGAAGTGCCCTGGTCTACACAACATCGGAATACCGTACCCAATCATGCGCAGTGCAATAGCGCTACCTGAGTAAAGACTGATGTTGGCACTATGTATTAGTTATTTTTTGTTCTTGGTTTTAGACCAGGGTACTTCGTATCGAAGAATTTGTCGTAGAAACTTTGAAAAGGGCTCATTCGATTGGAAATTGGAGGGGATTGTGCCCTTTTGAATAGTCAAAATTAATTGGAAGGCATCTAACACCCCTTCCGCGCCCACCATTTCCCCGAACACATCCAATCAAAATTTTGAGATAGCTATTTTGTTCAGCCTAGTTGATTTCCAGATAGAAAATATGTTTTTAAGGAGGAAACTCCCCCACAACCCTTAGGGCAAGGGTAATAAGTTATGACCCGGGGGCATATAAGAACGATTTTGGCACAATGTATTATTTATTATTTTTTACCTTTAGGACAGGGCACTTCGTATCGAGGAAGTTGTCGTAGAAACTTCGAAAAGGGCTCATTAGTAGAAGGGGAGGTGCTACTCCGGACAGGACATAATTTATGCATGTTTTATGGTTTTTGTCAGTGAGAATTTGAAAAACAGGAATTTTGTCACATTTATGGATGGTTTTATGGTTTTTGACAGTGAGAATGAAAAAACAGGAACTTTGTCACATTTATGCCTGTTTTCATGGATGGTTATGTGTGTTGGTCGATTTATTTGATGTTTTTATGGATGGTTATGTGTGTTGATCAATTTATTTGATGTTTTTATGGTCTTTGTCAGTGAGAATGGAAAAACAGGAACTTTGTCACTCCCTTCTTGTTGTTGTTCAAGCCAAATGTTATGAGTTTCCGGGAAACAGTATTTGTTGTTGTTGTTCAAGCCAAATGTTATGAATTTCCAAGGTAACAGTTAGATCACGTGTTTCCTTCTCAGCCAATCAGAGGGCTTGCTTACATCTCCTTCCAAGTCAATCAGGGGGGGGCGGAAATATTAGAAAAAGAGGATTGCAGGTTGGGTTAGTTTAGATTTTTAGTTTATTATTTTATTACCTATTTAGTTTAGATTTTTAGTTTATTTTAAGTTTATTTATTACCTTTATTTTAGTTTAGTTTCAGTTTGGTTTAGTTTAGATTTTTAGTTTAGTTTTAGTTTAATGTTTAATTTTATTTTAGAGTTTTAGTTTAGATTTTTAGTTATTTTAAGTTTATTTATTACCTTTATTTCTAGTTTAGTCTTAGCTAGTTTAGTTTTAGTCTAGAGTTTTTGTTTAGCTAGAGTTTTACTAAAGAGTTTTAGTTAGAGTTTTAATTTAGCAGTTTAGTTTAGTTAGTTTAGTTTTAGTTAGTTTTAGTTTAGTTTAGTAGTTTAGATTTAGTTTAGTAATGTTTATTTAGTTTAGATTTTTAGTTTATTTTGAGTTTATTTATTACCTTTATTTTTAGTTTAGTTTAGTTAGCTATGAGTTTAGAGTTTTAGCTTAGAGTCATAGCTTAGAGTTTTTGTTAGAGTTCTAGTTTAGTTTAGTTTTAGTTTAGTTTAGATTTTAGTTAGTTTAGTAGTTTTGATTTTTAGTTTAGTTTTAGTTTAATGTTTAGTTTTATTTTAATGTTCTAGTTTAGATTTTCAGTTTAATTTATTTTAGTTTTAGATTAGTGTTTAGTTTTAGTTTAGAATTTTAGTTAGTTTAAAAGTTTAGATCTTAGTTAGTTTAGTAGTTTAGATTTTTAGTTTATTTTAAGTTTATTTATTACCTTTATTTTAGTTTCAGTTTGGTTTAGTTTAGATTTTTAGTTTAGTTTTAGTTTAATGTTTAGTTTTATTTTAGAGTTTTAGTTTAGATTTTTAGTTTATTTTAAGTTTATTTGTTTTAGTTTTAGATTAGTGTTTAGTTTTAGTTTAGAGTTTTTGTCTAGCTAGAGTTTTACTAAAGAGTTTTAGTTAGAGTTTTAATTTAGCAGTTTAGTTTAGTTTAGATTTTTAGTTTAGTTTTAGTTTATGTTTAGTTTTAGTTTAGATTTTTAGTTTATTTAAGTTTATTTATTACTTTATTTTTAGTTTAGTTTAGTTAGCTATGAGTTTAGAGTTTTAGTTAGAGTCATAGCTTAGAGTTTTTGTTAGAGTTCTAGTTAGTTTAGTTTTAGTTTAGTTTAGATTTTAGTTAGTTTAGTAGTTTTGATTTTTAGTTTAGTTTTAGTTTAATGTTTAGTTTTATTTTAATGTTCTAGTTTAGATTTTCAGTTTAATTTATTTTAGTTTTAGATTAGTGTTTAGTTTTAGTTTAGAATTTTAGTTAGTTTAAAAGTTTAGATCTTAGTTAGTTTAGTAGTTTAGATTTTTAGTTTATTTTAAGTTTATTTATTACCTTTATTTCTAGTTTAGTCTTAGCTAGTTTAGTTTTAGTTTAGAGTTTTTGTTTAGCTAGAGTTTTACTAAAGAGTTTTAGTTAGAGTTTTAGTTTAGTAGTTAAGTTTAGTTTTAGTTTAATGTTTAGTTTTAGTTTAGATTTTAGTTTATTTTAAGTTTATTTATTACCTTTATTTTTAGTTTAGTTTAGTTAGCTATGAGTTTAGAGTTTTAGCTTAGAGTCATAGCTTAGAGTTTTTGTTAGAGTTCTAGTTTAGTTTAGTTTTAGTTTAGTTTAGATTTTAGTTAGTTTAGTAGTTTTGATTTTTAGTTTAGTTTTAGTTTAATGTTTATTTTTATTTTAATGTTCTAGTTTAGATTTTCAGTTTAATTTATTTTAGTTTTAGATTAGTGTTTAGTTTTAGTTTAGAATTTTTGTTAGTTTAAAAGTTTAGATCTTAGTTAGTTTAGTAGTTTAGATTTTTGTTTATTTTAAGTTTATTTATTACCTTTATTTTTAGTTTAGTCTTAGCTAGTTTAGTTTTAGTTTAGAGTTTTTGTTTAGCTAGAGTTTTACTAAAGAGTTTTAGTTAGAGTTTTAGTTTAGTAGTTAAGTTTAGTTTTAGTTTAACGTTTAGTTTTATTTTAGAGCTTTAGCTAGATTTTCAGTTTAATTTAGTTTTTTTTAGGTTAGTGTTCAGTTTTAGTTTAGAATTTTAGTTAGTTTAAAAGTTTAGATTTTAGTTAGTTTAGTAGTTTAGTTTTTTTAGTTTAGTTTTAGTTTAATGTTTAGTTTTCTTTTAGATTTTTAGTTATATTTTCAGTTTAATTTATTTTAGTTTTAGATTAGTGTTTAGTTTTAGTTTAGAATTTTAGTTAGTTTAAAAGTTTAGATCTTAGTTAGTTTAGATTTTTAGTTAAGTAGTTTAGATTTTAGTTTAGTTTTAGTTTAATGTTTAGTTTTCTTTTAGATTTTTAGTTAGATTTTCAGTTTAATTTATTTTAGTTTTAGATTAGTGTTTAGTTTTAGTTTAGAATTTTAGTTAGTTTAAAAGTTTAGATCTTAGTTAGTTTAGATTTTTAGTTTAGTAGTTTAGATTTTAGTTAGTTTAGTACTTTAGTTTTTTAGTTTAGTATTAGTTAGTTTAGTTTTAGTTTAGAGTTTTAGTTTAGCTAGAGTTTTTGTTAGAGTTTTAGTTTAGATTTTTAGTTCGTTTAGTTTAGTTCTAGTTTAGTTTAGTTTAGTTAGTTCAACATGAACAATGATAACACTTGTTCAACAAGAACCAGACAAAATTTCATGGTCAACATGAAAACTCTATTTGTTCAACATGAACAAGTGTTATCATATTGCTGTAATAAATGTTGCCATGAAATATTTTTTTGTTGTTCTTGAATAGATAGATCTACGGGAAAATTACTACTTATTCATTGGGCACATATGATTTACAGTTAGTCAGAGTCCGACTGTTGTCAACAGCATGTATCAATTTAAAACACCCTTCAGATCATTTCTGTGTGGACCCTCAATGTCGGGGAAAACAACACTTTTAGCTAGAATAATTCAAAATTGCGATAAAATGTTTTTGGAAAAACCGAAAAAATCTACTATTGCTATAGTATTTGGCAAGAGTCCTATGATAAAATAAAAGCTATTGCCACAACCATACCAATACAATTCATAAGAGGACTTGATGTTTTCAATAGTATTGAACCGAACTCGTGGCTGATTATTGATGATTTGGTCGAATCCATTGAACAGTTCTCACAGGAAATGCTACAATTGTTCACTGTCCGATCTCATCATGAACACATTTCCATAACCCTAGTTCTACACAATCTGTTTCATCAGAGCAAATGTATGCGAACCCTTGCTTTGAATTGCTCTATCTATATTATCTATCGAGTCGTTCGTGATTCTAGCTCGCTCATAACTCTCAATAAACAGATATACCCCGGCGCCCCAAAATTTCTGTTGTCATCGTACACTCAGACGACTAGCAAGCCATACGGTTACATTTTGCTGGATCTTAATCAGAGCACGCCCGAGGATCTTCGTGTAGTCACCAAGATTTTTCAACAAAGAAATTACAGTATATCTTCCAGTGAACAGTAGAAAAGACTATTAGTTGACGTTATGACACTGAAGAATCTACACGAACGACGGCTTTATTTTCCGTTTTAAGCACTTCAAAACCATAACTAAAAATAAACTAAACTAAACAATACTAAAATCTAAACTAGAACATTAAAATAAAACTAAACTAAAACTCCAAACTAAACTCTAGCTAAAATTCTAAAGCAAAACTCTAGCTAAACTAAAACTCTAATCTAAAACTAAACTAACTAAAACTAAACTAAAAATAAATTCTAAACTCTAAACTACTAAACTATAACTCTAACTAAAACTAAACACTAATCTAAAACTAAACTAAACTAACTAAAACTCTAAACTAAAACTTAACACTAATTTAAAACTAAACTAAAATTAAACTAAAACTGAACTAAGCTGCTAAATTAAAACTCTAACTAAAACTCATAGTAAAACAAAAACTCTAACTAAAAAAAACAAAAAGTAAACTAAAACTCAAACTAAAAATCTAAACTACTAAACTAAAACTAAACTAAACTAAAACTAAACTAAAAATAAATTCTAAACTCTAAACTACGAAACTATAACTCTAACTAAAACTAAACACTAATCTAAAACTAACTAAAATCTAAACTATAACTCTAACTAAAACTACTAATCTAAAACTAAACTAAAACCAAACTAAGCTACTAAATTAAAACTCTAACTAAAACTCTAGCAAACTTAACTAACTAAAACTCTAATCTAAACTAAACTAAAACTAAACTACTAAACTAACAAAAAATTCTACACTAAAAATAAACACTAATCTAAAACTAAACTAAATTAAACTGAGAATCTAACTAAAACTCTAAAATAAAACTAAACGTAAACTAAAACTAAACTTAACTACTAAACTAAAACTAAACTCTAAACTTTTAAACTAACTAAAATTCTAAACTAAAACTGAACACTAAACTAAAACTAAACTAGAACTAAACTAAACGAACTAAAAATCTAAACTATAACTCTAACTAAAACTCTAGCTAAACTAAAATTCTAAACTAAAACTAAACTAACTAATACTAAACTAAAAAACTAAACTACTAAACTAACTAAATCTAAACTAATAAACTAACTAAAATCTAAACTACTAAACTAACTAAAAATTCTACACTAAAACTAACTAAAATCTAAACTACTAAACTAACTGAAAATCTAGCTAAAACTCTAAAATAAAACTAAACGTTAAACTAAAACTAAACACTAATCTAAAACTAAAATAAATTAAACTGAAAATCTAACTAAAAATCTAAAAGAAAACTAAACATTAAACTAAAACTAAACTAAAACTAAACTAAACTGCTAAATTAAAACTCTAACTAAAAATATAAATTATAACACTAAACTAAAACTAAACTAGAACTAAACTAAAAATCTAAACTAAACTAAAACTAAACTAAACTACAAACTAACTAAAAATTTAAACTGTCTAACTAACTAAAACTAAACTCTAAACTCTAAACTACTAAACTAACTAAAAATCTAAACTAAACTAAAACTAAACTAAACGAACTAAAAATCTAAACTAAAACTCTAACAAAAACTCTAGCTAAACTAAAACTCTAAACTAAAACTAAACTAACTAATACTAAACTAAAAAACTAAAGTACTAAACTAACTAAAATCTAAACTACTAAACTAAAAATCTAAACTAACTAAGATCTAAACTTTTAAACTAACTAAAATTCTAAACTAAAACTAAACACTAATCTAAAACTAAAATAAATTAAACTGAAAATCTAACTAAAAATCTAAAAGAAAACTAAACATTAAACTAAAACTAAACTAAAATCTAAACTACTAAACTAAAAATCTAAACTAACTAAGATCTAAACTTTTAAACTAACTAAAATTCTAAACTAAAACTAAACACTAATCTAAAACTAAAATAAATTAAACTGAAAATCTAACTAAAAATCTAAAAGAAAACTAAACATTAAACTAAAACTAAACTAAAAAACTAAACTACTAAACTAACTAAAATCTAAACTTTTAAACTAACTAAAATTCTAAACTAAAACTGAACACTAACCTAAAACAAAACTAAATTAAACTGAAAATCTAGCTAAAGCTCTAAAATAAAACTAAATGTTAAACTAAAACTAAACTTAACTACTAAACTAAAACTCTAACTAAAACTCTTGAGTAAAACTCTAGCTAAACAAAAACTCTAAACTAAAACTAAACTAGCTAAGACTAAACTAGAAATAAAGGTAATAAATAAACTTAAAATAAACTAAAAATCTAAACTACTAAACTAACTAAGATCTAAACTTTTAAACTAACTAAAATTCTAAACTAAAACTAAACACTAATCTAAAACTAAAATAAATTAAACTGAAAATCTAAACTAGAACATTAAAATAAAACTAAACATTAAACTAAAACTAAACTAAAAATCAAAACTACTAAACTAACTAAAATCTAAACTAAACTAAAACTAAACTAAACTAGAACTCTAACAAAACTCTAAGCTATGACTCTAAGCTAAAACTCTAAACTCATAGCTAACTAAACTAAACTAAAAATAAAGGTAATAAATAAACTTAAAATAAAACTAAAAATCTAAACTAAAACTAAACATTAAACTAAAACTAAACTTAACTACTAAACTAAAACTCTAACTAAAAACTCTTTAGTAAACTCTAGCTAAACAAAAACTCTAAACTAAAACTAAACTAGCTAAGACTAAACTAGAAATAAAGGTAATAAATAAACTTAAAATAAACTAAAAATCTAAACTACTAAACTAACTAAGATCTAAACTTTTAAACTAACTAAATTCTAAACTAAAACTAAACACTAATCTAAAACTAAAATAAATTAAACTGAAAATCTAAACTAGAACATTAAAATAAAACTAAACATTAAACTAAAACTAAACTAAAAATCAAAACTACTAAACTAACTAAAATCTAAACTAAACTAAAACTAAACTAAACTAGAACTCTAACAAAAACTCTAAGCTATGACTCTAACTAAAACTCTAAACTCATAGCTAACTAAACTAAACTAAAAATAAAGGTAATAAATAAACTTAAAATAAACTAAAAATCTAAACTAAAACTAAACATTAAACTAAAACTAAACTAAAAATCTAAACTAAACTAAACTAAACTGCTAAATTAAAACTCTAACTAAAACTCTTTAGTAAAACTCTAGCTAAACAAAAACTCTAAACTAAAACTAAACACTAATCTAAAACTAAAATAAATAAACTTAAAATAAACTAAAAATCTAAACTAAACTCTAAAATAAAATTAAACATTAAACTAAAACTAAACTAAAAATCTAAACTAAACCAAACTGAAACTAAACTAAAATAAAGGTAATAAATAAACTTAAAATAAACTAAAAATCTAAACTACTAAACTAACTAAGATCTAAACTTTTAAACTAACTAAAATTCTAAACTAAAACTAAACACTAATCTAAAACTAAAATAAATTAAACTGAAAATCTAAACTAGAACATTAAAATAAAACTAAACATTAAACTAAAACTAAACTAAAAATCAAAACTACTAAACTAACTAAAATCTAAACTAAACTAAAACTAAACTAAACTAGAACTCTAACAAAAACTCTAAGCTATGACTCTAAGCTAAAACTCTAAACTCATAGCTAACTAAACTAAACTAAAAATAAAGGTAATAAATAAACTTAAAATAAACTAAAAATCAAACTAAAACTAAACATTAAACTAAAACTAAACTAAAAATCTAAACTAAACTAAACTAAAACTGACTAAAATCTAACAACTACTAACGCTAAAAAACTCTAAAACTCTTAGTAAAACTCTAGCTAAACAAAAACTCTAAACTAAAACTAAACTAGCTAAGACTAAACTAGAAATAAAGGTAATAAATAAACTTAAAATAAACTAAAAATCTAAACTAAAACTCTAAAATAAAATTAAACATTAAACTAAAACTAAACTAAAAATCTAAACTAAACCAAACTGAAACTAAACTAAGATAAAGGTAATAAATAAACTTAAAATACACTAAAAATCTAAACTAAATAGGTAATAAAATAATAAACTAAAAATCTAAACTAACCCAACCTGCAATCCTCTTTTTCTAATATTTCCACCCCCCCTGATTGACTTAGAAGGAGATGTAAGCAAGCCCTCTGATTGGCTGAGAAGGAAACACGTGATCTAACTGTTACCTTGGAAACTCATAACATTTGGCTTGAACAACAACAAAAAATACTGTTTCCCGGAAACTCATAACATTTGGCTTGAACAACAACAAGAAGGGAGTGACAAAGTTCCTGTTTTTCCATTCTCACTGACAAAGACCATAAAAACATCAAATAAATTGATCAACGCACATAACCATCCATAAAAAACATCAAATAAATCGACCAACACACATAACCATCCATGAAAACAGGCATAAATGTGACAAAGTTCCTGTTTTTTCATTCTCACTGACAAAAACCATAAAACCATCTATAAATGTGACAAAATTCCTGTTTTTCAAATTCTCACTGACAACAACCATAAAACATGCATAAATTATGTCCTGTCCGGAGTAGCACCTCCCCTTCTACTCTCATTTAATTGAAAATTGGAGTGGCTTGTGCCATTTTCAATAGTCGAAAGTGATTGTAAGGCAACCAACACCTTCCGCGCCCATCATTTCCCGAAGGACATCCAATAAAAATTTTGAGATAGCCATTTTCTTCAGCGTAGTTGATTTCCAGATAGAAATTATGTTTTTGAGGAGGACATACCCCCACAGCCTTCAGGGCAAGCATTGTAAGTTATGCCCTTTGGGCATATAAGGTTTTTATAGAAATGTTGTAGTAGAAACCACAAAAAAGGCTCATTCGATCGGAAATTGAAATGGCTGATGCCTTTTTAATAGTCAAAAGTGATTGGGGGGCAACTAGCACCCCTCTCATTCCCACCTTTTCCCCAAACACATCGAATCAAAATTTTGAGATAGCCATTTTGTCCAACATAATTTTAAGCTCTGGAAATTAGGTCTTTTAGGATGAAAACCCCCCCCCCCACAGCCTTTAGGGCAATGGTTGTACGTTATACCCTGGGGGCATATAAGGTTTTTATAGAATGCGTTGTCGTAGAAACTTCAAAAAGGGCTCATTTGATTGAAAATTGAAATGGCTAGTACCCTTTTAAATAGTCGAAAGGGATTGGAAGGCAACTAACACCCCTTCCAAGCCTAACATTTCCCTAGACACATACAATCAAAATTTTGAGATAGCCATTTTGTTCCACGAAGTTTAAAATTCAGGAAATTATACCTTTGAGCAGGAAACTCCCCCCGCAGTCTTCAGGGCAAGGGTTATAAGTTATTCCCTGGGGGCATATAAGGTTTTCATTGAAGTCTTTGTCTTAGAGACTTAAAAGGGCTCATTCGATTGGAAATTCAAAGAGCTAGTGCCCTTTTTAATAGTCGCAAGTGATTTGAGGGCAACTAACCTCTCTCTCCCGCCCACCTTTTCCCCAAACACACCCAATCAAAATTTTTAGATAGCCATTTTATCCAACGTAGTTAAAAGTTTTAGAAATTAGGTCTTTAAGGATGACAACCCCTCCCCCCCCACAACCCTCAGGCAAGAGCTGTAAGTCATACCCGGGGGTCATATAAGGTTTTTATAGAAAGCGATGTTGAAGAAACTTCAAAAAGGGCTCATTCACTTGGAAGTTGAAAGGGCTAGTGCCGTTTTAATAGTAGAAAGTGATTGAAGGGCAACTAACCCCCCTCTCACGCCCACCATTTTCCCAGGACACATCCAATCAAAATTTTAAGATGTCCTTTTGTTCAACGTAGTTGAAAGTTCTGGAAATTAAGTCTTTTAGGATGATAACCAACTCAGAGCCCTCAGTGCAAGGGTTGTAAGTTATACCCTGGTGACATATAAGATTTACACAGAAAGTTGTTCTAGAAATTTCAAAAAGGGCGCATTTGATTGGAAATTGAAATTGTCATTTTTAATAGTCGAAAGTGAGTGGAGAGTAATTAATCCCCTTCTCACGCTCACTGTTTCCCAAAAACATTCAACCAAAGTTTAGAGATAGCCATTTTGTTCAACGTAGATGAAATTTCTGGAAATTATGTATTTAAGGATGACGAACCCACCAGGGCAAAGGTTGTAAATTATGCCCTGGGGGCATATAAGGTTTTTATAGATAGAGTTGTCATAAAAACTTCAAAAGAGGCTCATTCTATGGGAAATTCAAAGGGGCAGTGCCCTTTTTAACAGTGCCACGCGCACCTTTCCCCAAACTCATCAAATCAAAATTTTTAGATAGCCATTTTATTCAGCGTAGTTAAAAGTTTTGAAATTAGGTCTTTAAGGATGACAACCCCCCCCCCCTCCCCCAAAGCCCTGAGGGCAAGGGTTGTAAGTTATACCCCGGAGACATATAAGGTTTTTATAGAACGCGATGTTGTAGAAACTTCAAAAAGGGCTCATTCAATTGGAAATTGAAAGGGCTAGTGTCCTTTTTAATAGTCGAAAGTGATTGAGGGGAAAATAACCCCTATCTCACGCCCACCATTTTCCCAAACATATTCAATTAAAATTTTGAGATATCCATTTTGTTCAACGTAGTTGAGAGTTCGGGAAATTAGGTCTTTTAGGATGATAACCACCTCCGAGCCCTCAGTGAAAGGGTTGTAAGTTATGCCCTGGGGTTATATAAGAAATTATATATATAAATTTCAAAAAGGGCTCATTTGATTGAAAATTGCCCTTTTTAATAGTCGAAAGTGAGTGGAGAGTAATTAACCCCCCTCTCATGCCCACCATTTCCCCAAAAATATTAAATCAAAGTTTAGAGATAGCCATTTTGTTCAACGTAGTTGAAAGTTCTGGAAATTATATATTTAAGGATGACAAACTCCCAGAGGTTGTAGGTTACGTCCTGGGGGCATATAAGGTTTTTACAGATAGAGTTGTCGTAAAAACTTCAAAAGGGGCTCATTCAATTGGAAATTGAGAGGGCTGGTGCTCTTTTTTATGGTCGAAGTGATTGGAGGGTAACTAACCCACCTTACATGCCCACCATTCCCCCAAAAACATCCAATCAAAATTTTCAGATAGCCTTTTTGTTCAACATAGTTGAAAGTTCTGAAAATTAGGCCTTTGAGGATGAAAACCACCACCCAGCCCTCAGGGCAAGGGTTGTAATTTATGCCCTGTGGGCTTATAAGGTTTTAAGTGAAAGCGTTGCCGTAGAAACTTCAAAAGGGCTCATTTGATTGGAAATTGAAAGGGCTAGTGCATTTTTTATTGTTGAAAGTGATTGGAGAACGACTAACACCCCTCTCACGCCCACCATTTCTCCAAACACATCCAATCAGAATTTTGAGATAGCCATTTTGTCTAACATAGTTGAAAGTTCTGGAAATTGGGTCTTAGAGGATGACAACCACCTTAACAGCCCCTAAGGTAAGGGTTGTAATTTTGCCCCGGGGGGCATATAAAGTGTATATAGAAAGCTTTGTCTTAGAAACAGGAAAAGAGCTCATTCGATTGGAAATAGAAAGGCCTAGTGCCCTTTTTAATAGTCGACAGTGATTAGAAGGCTTGACATTTTTATAGTTAAGATGATATGGGTATAATATATTATTTTTTGTTGCTGTTTAAACCAGGGCACTTGGTATCGAAGGAGTTGTCCTAGCAACTTCAAAAAGGGCTCATTGATTGACAATGGAAAGGGCTGATGCCCTTTTTACCAGTCAAAAGTGATTGGAGGGCAACTAATCCTCCTCCCACGTCCATCCTCCCATTGGCTTATTGTGTTTAAAAACTAAATGTTGCCTTAAGATTAAATCAAAATGTACTGTGTTAATGCTAATTCCCAATAAGGCATCCCAGCAGTATCCCAAAACGACAGAGGGTATTATGTTCAAGCTTTCGGGGCTACTTCTGCTCTTAAAACTTAACCAAATCAGAATTGAATAAGTTTATGTGTAGTGCTAAAAAAACGGGCGTTCTGTTTTCTGTATAGCCAATTTTATTTTCAGGAAGAAAAGACAAATTGAAATAAACCAAAAATATTCAAAATTGCTATTTCCCAAGTGGGGATAGCTCTGTGCTACGGTTTGTTGATTAAATCACAAGGGGCTCTGCCCTTGGGGTCCATGACGCCTGTTCACTCGTTTTGCTGTGGATTTTTGCCTTTGGCTTGCTTTGACTGTTATTGTGCTTGATGCAAAATTTCCCAGATTCCTGTATACTGCAACTATCAAAGTGCTGAGAGTGCTTATCAACCCCTTTTTAGCCTGCTTTGAAACTTATTCCTGTGCCTGCTTTGATTTATTTTGCTTGCTTAATTTATTATTGACTGAGGGCTCCCCCCCCTCTGCTGGTAGCCTATTTGTTTTATTTATTTAAAGTTTTACTTCTTTTGTGATTTTATTTTGTTGTTTTACCTGATTAATTTTAACCCATTTTTTTTATGCCTAGATGACTGACAGGACAGTTAGTAGTCCTATTGCCCCTGACCCAAATAACTCTAGTGTTAGGATTTTGGCTTTAGGCATTGAAGGTCCAAATGAGACCACTAGGTTGTTGACATTAGGTAGTTGCCAAAAAAATTTTTGAACACTGCCAGAATCATTAGTGCAGGGGTCATTATAGTTCAATGTTAGAAAGACTTGGACCAGATGGCTCCATTATGATAATAGCTGTAAACCAATCAGTAGCTACTGCTATACTTTCCATTTCAGATATAGCAGTAAATGCTGTAAAGTAAAGTTTGTGCTTGGTCCTAGTTCCAACCCTGTTTAAATCAGAAATAGAAAAGGAATTGTATTTATCCCATATGAGGAGGTCATCCATCTGGATGACTTTGTCAAGGAGGTCCAAGTTGAGAATAGAATAGAACAAGTGGCATTGGCCTTTAAGAACCCAAACCCATCACTTATCCCCATGGGCATAGGGGGTGGGCAGTTGCCCCCCCCCCCTCTAGACCTTCAAATTTACATTAGATATGGCTGAAAAAGCAGATGGTTTGGAAAAAGCAGTTGATAAAACTCCATCACACTATTGAATACCCCCCCCCCCTAGATAATATGCTGCCTATGCCCATGCTTATCCCCCTGGTTTGCACCTTCAATCAGGATGTTCAGTTCCTTCTGAGAATCTATGTTGAGGGTGCAAGATATACAGTTTAGCAGTTTATCCCCCAGGCTATACAGTGCTTCAATTGCCAAGGTTTTGGCCACATGGCTTCTAACTGCTGCAGAGGCAGTAGATGCCTAATATGTAGTAGACAACACACTTGTAATGAATGCCCCCAATTTAAAACAACTAAGCAAGATACTCAAGTGCCCTAACTGCAGTGGTAACCATGTTGCTAATGCTAGGGAATGCCCAGTATTCATGGAGAAGAAAGCAATTGTAACCTATTCCTTCACTAATAATGCCCCCATGAGGGATGCTGCCAAGGCCCTGAAGAAGGGACTTCCAACACAAAGAAAACATGTCCCTATGGCCCATAAAGACTCCTTCCCTCTTTTGACACCTAACCACCATCCAGTTGACAACCTGAACAAGAAGTGTATGACCATGTTCAAAGGTGCTGCAAGGCAGATCTCTGATCTGACTAAGATAATAACATCACTTTGCAAACTAATCTCTAAGATACTGCCAGTTGGTCTTCAAAATACAGCCCTTAGCCTGACCAACATTGCTGAAAACCTAAACAGAGTTGAATCAAGCCCTACATCCAGTAGCCTAACAACCCTCCACAAACCAGAAGCCCCAGGGCTGCTGAAAGAAAATGTAAAAGAAAGGAGGCTATACCTAGCCCAGAAGGTAGTAGTAATAAGCTACAGAGACCCAGGTTAGCCCCCTCACACACAAATGACTAGCTCCCTTTCAGTGTTCAATTAAATATCTAGGGATTCAACCAAGCCAAAAGAAGAGAACTCCAAAATATTTTAATCAGGCATGCTCCTGATATTTTTCTACTTCAAGAAACTTTCTTGGAAGAGGAGAATACTATCCATGAGTTCAAGGGGTACAATATTATCTGTTGGGACAGAGTCCACAGAACAGGTGGTTGCCTACTGTCACTTCTGAAAAATGACCTGGCTTTTAGAATACATGACTCCAGTCCAGAAGCATTGAAGGCTTTAGGCATTTTGGCTTTAGGCATTGAAGGTCCAAATGAGACCACTAGGTTGTTGACATTAGGTAGTTGCCAAAAAAATTTTTGAACACTGCCAGAATCATTAGTGCAGGGGTCATTATAGTTCAATGTTAGAAAGACTTGGACCAGATGGCTCCATTATGATAATAGCTGTAAACCAATCAGTAGCTACTGCTATACTTTCCATTTCAGATATAGCAGTAAATGCTGTAAAGTAAAGTTTGTGCTTGGTCCTAGTTCCAACCCTGTTTAAATCAGAAATAGAAAAGGAATTGTATTTATCCCATATGAGGAGGTCATCCATCTGGATGACTTTGTCAAGGAGGTCCAAGTTGAGAATAGAATAGAACAAGTGGCATTGGCCTTTAAGAACCCAAACCCATCACTTATCCCCATGGGCATAGGGGGTGGGCAGTTGCCCCCCCCCCTCTAGACCTTCAAATTTACATTAGATATGGCTGAAAAAGCAGATGGTTTGGAAAAAGCAGTTGATAAAACTCCATCACACTATTGAATACCCCCCCCCCTAGATAATATGCTGCCTATGCCCATGCTTATCCCCCTGGTTTGCACCTTCAATCAGGATGTTCAGTTCCTTCTGAGAATCTATGTTGAGGGTGCAAGATATACAGTTTAGCAGTTTATCCCCAGGCTATACAGTGCTTCAATTGCCAAGGTTTTGGCCACATGGCTTCTAACTGCTGCAGAGGCAGTAGATGCCTAATATGTAGTAGACAACACACTTGTAATGAATGCCCCCAATTTAAAACAACTAAGCAAGATACTCAAGTGCCCTAACTGCAGTGGTAACCATGTTGCTAATGCTAGGGAATGCCCAGTATTCATGGAGAAGAAAGCAATTGTAACCTATTCCTTCACTAATAATGCCCCCATGAGGGCTGCTGCCAAGGCCCTGAAGAAGGGACTTCCAACACAAAGAAAACATGTCCCTATGGCCCATAAAGACTCCTTCCCTCTTTTGACACCTAACCACCATCCAGTTGACAACCTGAACAAGAAGTGTATGACCATGTTCAAAGGTGCTGCAAGGCAGATCTCTGATCTGACTAAGATAATAACATCACTTTGCAAACTAATCTCTAAGATACTGCCAGTTGGTCTTCAAAATACAGCCCTTAGCCTGACCAACATTGCTGAAAACCTAAACAGAGTTGAATCAAGCCCTACATCCAGTAGCCTAACAACCCTCCACAAACCAGAAGCCCCAGGGCTGCTGAAAGAAAATGTAAAAGAAAGGAGGCTATACCTAGCCCAGAAGGTAGTAGTAATAAGCTACAGAGACCCAGGTTAGCCCCCTCACACACAAATGACTAGCTCCCTTTCAGTGTTCCAATTAAATATCTAGGGATTCAACCAAGCCAAAAGAAGAGAACTCCAAAATATTTTAATCAGGCATGCTCCTGATATTTTTCTACTTCAAGAAACTTTCTTGGAAGAAGAGAATACTATCCATGAGTTCAAGGGGTACAATATTCTCTGTTGGGACAGAGTCCACAGAACAGGTGGTTTCCTACTGTCACTTCTGAAAAATGACCTGGCTTTTAGAATACATGACTCCAGTCCAGAAGGGGAAATGGAGGTTGGTATAATTGACATAAAATTACTGGGAAGCAATAAGTGGATTAGTATTGCTAACTGTTATGCTCCAAAGACAAATAAATTCTCCTTGAAACAATTCAAACTGATTGTGAACACATGTGGCCCTGTGAAAATAATTAGTGGTGACTTTAACCTACACCACAGAATGTGGGACACTGAAGATTCAATTATCTTCACCATAAAAACTATCAACAGAAGATTCAATTGCAACCCCTCTAACTAATTACATTCTGGAACCCATTAATAAGTTGTCCCTTGTCACCCCCAAATACCTAAATACATGGCTGAACCCACAGACTGGCAAGTACTCAACCATTGACCTTACTTTCACATCAACAGATACTATAAATAGTGTAGAAATCCAGAAACCCTGTGACTTTGGTTCTGACCACAAGGTTATATCATTGACACTAGAGATCAACCCAGTAAGGTCAAGGTACCAACCTGTGAAATTCTGAAAATTCCAAGACAAACTCTGGAACTCCTGGAAACACAACTTAGACCAAGAGGCTTCAGAAATTAAGACAAGTGATGAGTCAGTGGAATCATTATCTAGTAAGATTACTTCAGCTATCATAGCTTCTTCAGAAAGAATGTTTGGTTACAAACAGCCTCATCCCAAGAGACAAAATTCCACTCCTGGATGGAGCAGTAAATACCAGAAAGCCCACCTAGAGAAGAAAAAGCAGAAAATAACTTCTCTACATAACCCTCAATTGAGAATAAAATAGTTTTCAAGCAAAAGACAGCAGAATTCAAAAAGACACTAAAGGCTGAAATACAAGATGGACGAAGAAGGCTCATTGAAGACAAATTTGGCTACAACACCCCTGTTCAAAAGCTATGGAGAAATTTCCAGGTTTTTTCAGATAAAAAAAAGAAGACCACCTATCCCTGCAGAAATACAAATGGGAAGGACTACAGAATTTTCCACCAATGGGAAACTTAATCTCTTCTTAGAAAAGTTTCTGAATTTAGATACACCATTACATTTCACACACCATCAACTCAGTCTCAAAAATGGCACTGCTCCCTTTTCTCATTTCAGCTTTCAGGAAGTTAAAGACATCATTTCAAAGTTCCAGCCTGGTGCAACAGGCCCTGATGGAATTCACAATTTGATGTTGAAAAATTTGCCAGATACATTTGTTGAGCTACTGACAGAGTTATTCAACAGATCTGTCATAGAGTCATTAATACCATCTGAATGGAATAAGGCAACAGTGATCCACCTCTCAAGGCAGGAAAAGACCCTAAGCTGGTTGATTCATACCACCTCACATCACTCACCTCTTGTGTTGCAAAACTAATTGAAAGGGTTATAAAACAAAGAATTTAACCCCCTTATCAGACACCAGTCAAATTGAACAGCTTGGCTTTCTCCCTGGAAAGAGAACCACAGATGCCCTAGTTAGACTAGAGCATCTGATCAAACAAAGCTTAAAAAAGGAAAAGCAGTTCTTGTAATTTTTTTAGAATTGGAATCAGCATTTGACAGAGTAGATATGAGGTAACTAATCAAAAAGCTATCTGTAATGGGTTTACCAGTCCTACTGGTAAACCGGATCAACCAATTCTTGATGGGTAGGGAGGTTCAGGCCTCCTTGGGGGGCTCCTACTCAGATTTTAAGAGGAAGCCTTTGATATTGGACCCCCTCAAGGGGCTCTTCTTAGTCCACTTCTATTCTCAGTTTATTGTCGTGATATAAGCCTGGAAAACATCCTTGGAGCAGAGCTTTTTCTGTATGCTGATGGTATTGCTGTTTCAGTTGCGGGGAGATACCCTTTGTGCTTACCAACAGCCTCACAAAGAGCTGCAGATATACTGTCAATTTGGGCAAAAAGTAATAATATGGTTTTCTCAAGCCATAAGTCAGTTAGTGTGTTTTTCCATAAAATGCTTAACCTGGCTGCTTTCAAACCACTGGTGAAACTGAATGGACAAGGGATTGTGGTTGCAGAATATGCATGCTTTCTGGGAGTTATATTTGACCAAAAACTGATATGGAAACCCCGTCTGGATGAGCTGATTGGCAGTCTCAAACAAAGACAAAACTTCATTAATGCTCTCTGCCTTGGAAGAAGAGGAGCCTCCACAGCCATTGCTTCAACTATTGTCAAGTCAGTGGTGATATCCAAGATAGACTATGGATCATGTATATATGGATCTGCTAAGAAATGTCTCCTGAAAAAACTTGACACTACCCTCCATGCAATCTTACAAAGAGTCCTTGGTTGCCCTAAAATTGTAGAGTTTTCTGTTCAAGTGTATGCAGGTAGGTTAAGCGTAAGCAGGGTAGCATAAGCAGGTAGCATAAACAGGTAAGCATCAAACAGTTAAAGCATCTATTGTGGACCAAGCACCTACAAAATAAATATAAATAAATAATCAAATAAAGTAAGAAACAATGTATGGAAATGCACTTCAAATAGAGAACTCTAAATCTTCCTTCTTTTGGACTGCTGCTCTTCAAGTCATCAAAGGAGATCAGCGTAGCTATAGATTTAATCTAGACGGCGTCTTCAAAATCCTCCCGGATCTTGTCGTCTTCACATTTGGCTCTGCTGCAAACGACGTTGTTCCAGCTTTGGAACCAGAAGGTGAGTTCTGCGATTCCTGAACACTTGGTTGTTGATTTGCTTCTGGCGTCTCGAAAGATTCTTCGCGAGGGCTAAGCTTTCGACTGGCGTCGCTCGATGGACTCGATTTCGTGGGGGATAAATATGATGATTCGGGTACTATGGGTACCTCCATGCTCGTTAATGTTGTTCCGTTGTTCTGCAGGTATGTGCAACCATTAGTACTGTATCTGGGGCGTATAAACTTCCTGTTGCGTTCGGCATACTGTTCTGTCTTCTGTCTCAACAGTGAGTGAACGGTCACTTGACTCGTCGTATCTGCCGGTTACGTGGGCCTTGATCCATCTTTCTTTTGCTTGTCCAGTTTTATTGAGCCATACTGGCTGGCCTGGTGCAAACGGTTTGATCGGATGTGTATGTCTGTCATAGGCCTCCTTCTTAGCTTCTTGTTGCTTTTTTATGGCCTCCTTGAACTCCTGATTGGGTACAGCGTTTGGCACGAAGTTGTGTTCTATTGATGGCATTACCGATCTTAGCTGGCGGCTCATCAGGAGCTGTGCTGGGAGAAGCTAAATTGTCTACGGGAGTGTTCGGTATTCAAGGAGGGCGAGATATGGGTCTGATTTGTCAGCCAGTGCTTTTGACATAGCCTTTTGACTGTCTAGGACCGCTTTTCGCTGAGGCGTTGCTTTGAGGATATCTAGGGCTGGACGTGCGGTGCGTGATTCTCCATCGTTCCGCGAAGTTCTGAATTCATCTGCTGCAAATTGGGGGCCGTTGTCGGAGGTAAGTATTCGTGGGATCCCGTGTCTTGCAAATTGGCTCTTTAGCTTGGTTATAACGCTTCCGAGCTGGTACTGTCTAGTTTGTCCACCTCGATGTATCGACTGTAATAGTCGGTAGTTACCAAATAATTCCTTCCTTCCCAAAACAGTAAGTCAGTAACCTACATGTTCCCATGGGTACTCAGGAATTTCTGAGTTCAGGAGAGGTTCTTGTTGCTGGCAAGAACTGAACCGTTGGCATATTTCACAACCGGAAATGTACTTGGTGATATCAGCAGTGATGTTTGGCCAGAAAACGCACGTGCGTGCACGTTGTTTTGTTTTAACAACGCCTAGATGGGCTGTATGTAGACGGTTCATGATGTCTTGGTGCATACGTCTCGGTATTATGATTCGGTCGCCCTTTAACAGGATACCTTGGTGCGGTTGCCAGTTACATTCCGGTAGTTCCAATATTCTTGTATTTCATTTGGGCACTGTTTTCTGTGCTCTGGCCATCCTTTCTGATCGTATCGGCTATAATCTGCATTTCCGAGTCGTCTTTGGTACAATTGGCTATGATTTGCACCATTTCATCTTTGATTGGAATGTTTTTGATTACATTATGCACATGTAGTTCAGCCTGAAGTTCTTCTTCTGGTCTGTGTCTTCAATATGCAGACGTGACAGGGTATCAGCAACGGGGATTTCTGGTCCTGGTCTGTATGTAAATGTAAGGTCGTATGGCTGAATGGCTAGCATCATGCGTTGTAGTCTAGGTGGTGCCTTACTGATAGGTTTTCTCAAAATATTTTCCAGTGGCTTGTGATCTGTAATGATAGAGACCTTTCTTCCGAATATATACTGATGAACAGTGTTTGCATGCAAATACTATGCCCAATAGTTCTTTCTCAATCTGAGAGTATCTTGTTCTGTATCACTAAGGGATCGTGAACCAAAGGCTACTGTTTCATCTTTCACCAGTAACTGCGCTCCTCACCCATGCTGAGATGCATCAACAATTATTTCGACTTCCTGGCAATTTGTGTCGAAATACGAGAGATGTTCACACAAGGATTTTCGAATGACCTGGCAAGCATCGCTGTGCACCTTCTTCCATACGAATTCCTTAGCTTTTCCAAGTTCTCGCAAAGGCTGGTTTAGAATGGATAATTTTGGTATGTATCTGGACAGATAATTAAACATCCCAAGCAATGTCTGCAGCTCCTCTTTGTTCTTTGGTTCCGGCATTTCAGCAATGGCTCTGGTTTTGTTGGGATCTGGTTTGACACCCTCGGTTGTTAGCAAATGGCCAAAATATGGAATGACTTTTGCATTGAATATGCACTTGTCTCTGTTAAATTTGACTCCTTTTCTCGTGCTCTCTGGAGGACTGCTTTTAGTTGGGCATCATGGTTTTCCGTACTTGTTCCTACACCTGCTATATCATCCACTATTAGACCCAGGCCTAATCCTTCGAATGCCTCTTCCATTCGGCGCTGGTACTCATCTTGAGCTGAAATTATTCCGAATGGGTATCTTCTCACTTAAATCTCCCAACATGGTATTAAATGTTGTGAGATCTGATGATGCATCATCCAGTACCATCGACCAGTATCCATGTCTGGCATCTAATTTGAATAGGTTCTGGGCACCGTGGCACTTGTTGGCAATGTC
The DNA here is from genome assembly GCA_027921565.1 of Artemia sinica. Classification (NCBI taxonomy): domain Eukaryota; kingdom Metazoa; phylum Arthropoda; class Branchiopoda; order Anostraca; family Artemiidae; genus Artemia; species Artemia sinica. The sequence continues at coordinate 1,784,568 of JAPEVW010000037.1, forward strand.
ATCAAACGTTGGTATTGGATAATGTGGTCTTTGTATCCATTTATTTAATTCTACAGGGTCAAGACAATATGGATTTCACCGTTGGGCTTCTGCACAATGACTATAGAGTTAACCCACTCTGTTGGCTCTGTCACTTTTTCATTATTCCAGAGCTGAAAAGTCGTTCTAACTCGTTTTTTAGTTTATTTTGAACTGCCATAGGGACTCTTCTTGGTGGTTGTACTGAGGGTATTGCCCCTGGTTTTAGATGTATCTTGCATTTCCCAGGCATTTTTCAATGCCTTCAAACACGTCTTCATATTCTGCCAAAATCTGATCTGTAGAATTGGCCACTGGGATGTACTCTACATTGTAGATGAATTTGATTAGATTCATTATGACACTGGTCTGTCTGCTAAGTATTGGCTTTTTATCCATGTCAACCACATAGAAGTTGTGTATTTGGGGTTCCCTGTCTTTGTACTGAACCTCTAAATGACATATACCAGTGACTTTCAACGGTTCCCCAGTATAGCTTGTAAGAATGTCGGAGGTTGGTATTATTTTTGGCCTTGGAACCATCTTGTCAATGGTCCGGGTTGGTATGACGTTTGCTTCAGCACCTGTGTCTATTTTAAATTCCACATTCATTCTTTCTTTCGTCAGATACAGTTTGGCCACTGGCTCGTTATAAGTTTCTTCTTCGCTCTGAATACTTTCAATGAAGTACTGTGACGGTGTTTCTGTACTACTTTCGCCTGTTTCAATACTATGAACGTTTCGTTGACTGCTTCTGCACATTTTAGCAAAATGATTAAGCTTCTTACATTTATGCAGCTTTTTCCTTTGGCAGGGCATTGATGACTTTTGCTGAATACCCCACCATAATTGTAGCACTTTGGAAACTCTCCGAAATCCTTTGGAGGACAACTATGTCCAGGTGTGAAATTTCCGCCACATTTGTAGCATTTTCTGCCTTGTCTTGCTACTATATCCACTTCTTGCTTGATATATACTTTTGAGTGTTCCTGATTGGACATTATCATTAATTGTGCTTGGATCGCTTCTGCAGCTCTGCAAGTAGCTACTGCACGAGCTAGAGTTAGTCCTGCACCTTCACTAAGTAGTCGTTCGCGGATTTTGTCCTGCTTGACTCAAAAACTATACGATCTCTTATCATCTCATCACTGGTTGTTCCAAATTCGCATTCCTTTGCAGTGATGCGCAACTCGGTAAGGTACTGTTCTATTGATTCACTATCTCTCTGATTACGTTTATGAAACTGATATCTGGCAAATATTGGATTTGCAAGTGGCTCAACATGTTCGCTAAACTTCCTTAAATATGTGGTGACATTGTCTCTTTCAGCAGCAGTTAATGTCCATGTATTGAAAATGTCTCTGCCTTTTTCGCCTGCCCATATCAGTAAGTATGAGCATTTCACTGCATCCTCTTTTCCACTAAGAGGTCCAGTAAACATGAGTTCGGCATGTTGCTTGAAATGGGACCCAGGCAGCTTTCAAGTTTGTTGCCATCCCAGTCTATAGATGGGCATGATCCATGTTCCATGATGTATTCCTTACACTTCTGACACCATGTAGAGTTTTCTGTTCAAGTGTATGCAGGTAGGTTAAGCGTAAGCAGGTAGCGTAAGCAGGTAGCATAAACAGGTAAGCATCAAACAATTAAGCATCTATTGTGGCCCAAGCACCTACAAAATAAATATAAATAAATAATCGAATAAGTAAGAAACAATGTATGGAATGCACTTCAAATAGAGAACTCTACAAAAATCAACTCCTATTGCAGCTATGTACTGTGAAGAGGGGGTCCAGTCTCTGCACTCCAGAAGAAAATATCTCCTTGCAAGATATTTTGCAAAGAAGATCAGACTCAAGAACCACATTATCTACAAAGGAATCATTAGCCTTCACCACCCTGATGTCCACAATCAACAGAGATATCAACAAACCAACAGAGATGCCCTCTTTTCTGAGATTCCTTTGCCTTCCTGGCATTGAAGAGCTCATAAAAAATGGTGGCTGACTGTTAATTTGGATGATGATTCTCCCAGCACCTCCAAAGGAATTGGGGAACTGATTATTCCTAAGATCAGCATTGGAAAAAAGGAAGACCTTCCCTAAGCACTGATGAAAATCATATTCCTGGGAATGTTGGCAGAATATCAGGACTACATCCAAGTTTACACAGATGGCTCAAAGACAGAAACAAAATGCAGCTGTGCAGTAGTTATACCCTCCCAGAGCCTGTCTCATTCCTACTGCTTATCCCCCTACCTGACAATTTTCTCTGCAGAATTTATGACAATTAAGTTTTCTCTTCAAGCCATATCAAGCCAAACAAAGACCAAACATCAGAAGTATATTGTCTGCACTGATTCACTGTCAGCTCTGGATTACCTTTCACACCAGCAACACCAAGCAAGAAATGTTGCCATGGAGATTGAAAATTTGGCTACACAGCTTGCAAGAAAGGGTATATCAGTCCTATTTATGTGGGTTCCAGTACACAGTGGTACAACAGGAGATGAATTAGCAGACCAGGCTGCAAAACAAGCCTCCCATCTGGGTATGATCACTTAAACCCCTATTACTGGTCTGGAATTCCTGTCTTCAATCAGTTCAAAAATTTTTGAGGAAGAAGAGGTTTGACTCCATTCTTTCCATACCCAGCTCCTGGATCTCTATGATTACAAGCAGCCATCAAAAGAAATGTACCTCTCATCTTGCATCCTTTTTACTTGTCTCTTTTGTCTTAGATGTGGCCATGCAAAGACAAAATCAACACTATTCCATTGGAAAATGACCCCTTCCCCCAACTGTGACACATGGGGAGTGTATGAAGACATACGTCATATCATCTTCAACTGTAGAAAATACGAAAAGGAGAGGGAAATACTAAGGAAATGCTGTGAGAAGGCATTCACAATGCACTCTATTCTGGGACATCACACATCTCCTCCTTGGGCTAGAAAACTAGGCACAAACCCTTTAGGTAGGTTTGTCATTACTACTGGTTTGGTTCATTTCCTTTAAGATTTTTTTTTTTTTACCCCTATATTAGCTCATTTTAGAGTCATCACACTTAGTTTTTTTTTCTTTATCTATGTTTTATCAGCTTTGTTTTTTGCATTTGGCATATGTGACAGGAATTATGTATATTTGCATTATTTATTTTAATTGTGTTGTCAATGTATTTTAATTATTTTATGAGAAAGCACAGCTGAATTACTCTGATTCCCGTTTTTAATGCAGGCATTTGCTGCTGGTGAATAACCCCCAACCAATAGCACAATAAGTGATACCTGATCTGGCTCAATGAATATTGACTGAAGTGACACCCAAGCAAGCTAGTGATTACAGAAGGCACATAACGCATATGACAAATTGGTTGAATGCATCAAACCCTAAACAACAACAACAATAACAATTTTATTTTCATTTCGTGTTTTTTGTTTTGTTTTGGACAATTCATCACCAGTCCCCACCTAATGGCTTCATATAGGCCTAGGATATTGAAATAAAGTAACATAACAAGCGATTCAAAACAGATAAAAATGGAAGCAGAAAAGGAAGTAACCTATGATTCACTTTTATTTGCTTTCCTATGGGATACCACCAGATGGCTAATTTGACAGTATATATATAAATATATATAAATCTTTAAATTAGCCAACCAGCCAACCAGTGTTTTAAGCCTAGAAGTCCAGCTGGACATAAGGAAACATATTAAGAAAACAATTCTTACTCCATAATATGCAGATTAATCATAGTTAACATATTTAGCAGGGGGAGAGCCTTTATCCTCACTTCTTTCCTTGTTTTTCCAGTTTTTCTAAGAAATTAGAATTTCTTAGAACCTACATATTCACAGAAAATATAACCCCACCCCCCTAATGTGCAAATATATACCTAGAATTGTATCCTCAATCTAAATATAACTTCCATTTGCATCACAAATAAACTTTACTCCCATATTAGCCATATGGTAGATGTCCCTTTCCTATTTATAAAGTAAAAATCTCAGTAAATTTCTAGGTGGCACTATAATTTAGCTAGGATGAAGTGAAAACATCATTTGATGCCCTTTTTTATGCTCTTTCATAATTCAATAATTGCTTCTATTGCAAATTGCATCTTGAGCACTTAAAGGGGCCCCAAAGTTATTTGTTTTTGTAACCATACAAAGAAGTTATTAATGCTTGTTAAGTTATTGAAAAGTGGTTAAAAACATATCACTAGTTTATAAATAAGTTGTTCAGAATTGTATATTCCAAAAATACTTATTATAACAATTCAAATCTCATTTATTGGGTAACTCAAATATAAACTGTTTTCCTACTGTTTCAAGTTTTTCAAAAGCTATTGACAAAAATAGCACTGAATTTTGTGATTCAAAACTTTGCTGTCAACAATTAAGGGTATATTCCAATTCAGGTTATATATATCCATATGAGGGGTTTGAGGGGGGGGGGGGTTGAGTTCAAGGTAAATTTGCAGTAGGCCATATGATTTGGCTAGGATAAAAGTGAAAATATAATTTGATGGCTTTTTAAGCTCTTTTATAATTCATATAAAATACCTTTGGGGCCTCAGATGCAATTTCAAGATGCAATTTTCAAAAATCAGATGCAATTTTCTACAGAAGCAATTATTGAATTATGAATGGGCATAAAAAAAGGCCTCAAATGATGTTTTCACTTGTATCCTAGCCAAGGCTGTACCCAGGATTTTTTTCGGAGGGGGTTTCTCAAATATGTTTTTTTTTTTTTGGGGGGGGAGGGGGGGGGTGTTACACAAAAAACTTCAAAAAAACGCATGCAAAATTTGCTTATATCCACTTTTGTTAATTTTTATGAGTCAAACAAACATTTTAGGGGGGGGGGGTCAAACCCCCGTACCCCCCCCCCCCCCCTCTGGGTACAGCCTTGATCCTAGCTAAATTATAGTGCCACCTATAAATTTACCAAAGTCTCATTCATTTGTTGGTTTTGTTTTTATATAGCCTAGTTTAAGGCTAAATTAGGCAACTAGGGGGGGGGATAATTTTAAATGGTAATTTGAATGCACAATTAGGGCTTTTCAGAAGGAATCAACATAGTGCTGCCCCTCCCCCCCCCCCCAATGTTTTTGGTCACTTGGTAAAAAAAATAATTCAGTAAAATTATGGTACTTTGCACCACAATTTTTCCAATGCTGTTAAAATTCTTTGCTTGGTTCAATAAAGACTAACAAAATTACTGACATGTCATCTACAGAAATTTTGAACCTGGTTGGTAAATGCTGCAGTTTTACCAACTTCTGCTGTAATTTTATAGATAGTGCCCCAACTTTCCATTTGGTTAAATAAACAGCACTAAAATAGTTACATGATTACCAAAATCTAAATCTTAGTTGGTAAATGCAGTGGTTTTACTGACTTATGCAGTGATTTTAGGTATTGTATTCAAAATGTACATTATGCTAAATATTGACAAAAACAGTCAGTAAAAATGACTAGCCAGTTCGTAAAATCTCTTGCTCCCCCCCCCCCAAAAAAAATATTTTGGCTAGTAATTGTTTGCACCATGATTTTCCCAGTGCTGTTATTATTCTTTGTCTGGTTCAATAAAAACCATAAAAGTACTGACATGTCATCTACACAAATTTTGAACTTCGTTGGTAAATGCAGCAGTTTTACCAACTCCTACTGTGAATTTATAGATGATGCCACAACTTTCCATTTGGTTAAATAAACAGCATTAAAATAGTTGCATGGTTACCAAAATCTAAATCTAAGTTGGTGAATGGAGTGGTTTTACTGACTCATGCAGTGATTTTACATATTGTATTCAAAACATACATTATGCTAATTATTGTCAAAAAACAGTCAGTAAAAATGACTGGCCAGTTGGTATAATCCCTTGCCCAAGCATTTTGGCTGGTAACAACACTGACCGCAAAGAATATCAGGGAATGTAGTTAAGTCAATTTGATAGAATAAAGGACTAGAATGGTACCCTCTATGATTTGTAAGGTTGTTGTGCTTTACTTCTTTGGTATCATTCCTGCTTGCTAAAAGAAAAAGAATAAAATACTTGTGTACATAATGGTACACACTCAAGAAATGAAGTTTGGTTGATCCCAATGAAATATACCATAATATGATGAAAATGTATTACTTTACAAAAAAGAAATTGTTATATTTTTGCACATTAGAGGGGGATGAAGGTAAAGTATAATGGGTCTACATGCAAATTTGTTAGCTATAATTTTTCTGCATACTATGAAGTAAGAATTGTTTTCTAACTTCAGCTGTCTGAAAACTTTGCCCCTCCCCTAGGCCTAATTTCCAAATATATAGCCCAAATTGTATGAGTCCAATATATTCTTTCACCCTTCACTTATTTTCCACTGAGTGTAAGCTAATTATCTCTTAATACTGACAGATAGCCATCCTAGCCATGTGGATTGGTGTTTTGGATTTAGGATCCTTTGTCCAAGAGGGCAAGGGTTTGAATCATAGTGTACCCAATTATTTGGTTTGGGATGGGGTCAGTGGTGTGACTTCATAAGCTCAGGCAGAGTCAATACAGCTCTAAATGGGCACCTGGAGAAATCTGAGAAGCTTAGCAGGAAGGGTGTGCAAAAGCACAGGGTGGCTGGCCCCCATCCCCCCTTGCACTTCCTGGCTAAAGGGCCTTGACACAGAGATCAGCACCACCAGTTAGGACCTTAAGAGTCTAGTGCTGTATCCTTTACCTATTTTTTAATACAGACAGATAAAACTAGTTTGCTCTCAAGTGTGTAGCATTATGTACCCAAGTACCCAAAATAAATTGCAAAACCTACTTAAGAACATTCTAAAATATTTACTCACATTTTTCTTTAAAGTGTATCAGTAACCTTTTTCTTTTCAATATAGTCAAATATTCCTTGAATTGTATATTTATGTGCAATTTTCTTACCCTGGGAATTGCTGCTTTACTTCTTTCTTTGCAATTATTTCAATTTGAAGAAAGAATTGAAGGTTGAGTTTTAGTTGTTTTCCCCCTCAAAAGGAAGTACCATAAAAGTCAGAAAACTAATAAAAAAAAACTTCTAAAATACTCTTGTTGTTTCTAAAAGCACTTCAATCTACTACACCTTCTAGTAATGGTCAAACACATAGCTAAAATTGCATATTCTCCATGAGTTTTCCTATTGCTTGATACTGATGACATTGTTTTTTTTTGCTGTAAAATCAATTTAAAAAAAAGAATCACATGCAGAAAATTTAGATTAGAGTTTAGAGATCTGTTTTAGTGGTTATCAACTCAGAAGGGAACACTACAAAGTTTTGGAAACTTTTTACACAAATTTTAAAACAATTAATCATGCCATTCATAAAAGAACCTCTCTTCCCTAACCCTCACCTTTAATGGTAAAATATTCTATCTCATAATATAGAATCTCCATGAATCTGCATATGTGACTCTTTTCTTCAAATTAACATAAGAGCAAACTAACAAAATTAACAGGACTAAGCAGCAGGAAATCTCATTGAGAATATATGATTTCGGCTGTATATTTGACCATTTGGAGGGGTTGGAGCAAAGTGAAGTAATTTGTAGAATGATACAAGTTAGAATTTTTAGATTTTTTTTTAAGTAGTTTTATTAATTTTATACAGTTTCCTTAAAGGTACTAGGTTGAATATAAAAAATTCACCCAATATAAAAAAAAATTGGGGCATGTAGTTGAGAATGCAGTAAAAGGTTAAAGTTTATTGGTGTATCTTAAAGTTTATGTTTGATTTCAAACAAAAAAACAGTAGTTTTATTTAAAAGTACAGAAAAATTACTAGTATTGTTATATTTTACCATGGATAAAGCTTTCATTTCAGTATCTATAAGCCTACTATATTTTCTAAGCCAACTGTTTTCAGCTTGAAAAATTTGCTAACTGAATACAGCTAACAGCTTTAATTTGCTTTTATACCCTAATAGTTTACTAAAAACAAAACTACACTTTAAATAGAATGACATCAGAAAGACAGTTTTTGAATTTTAGCAACCTCTTCTTAAAAAAAAACTAATTTCATTTCTATTGCTTTGACTGCTGAAAGAGCATAACCTGTGCTTTAAACTCTACTTAGATTAAAATGGTTTTGCTGCAAAATTTTGCAGTGTTTAAAAGTCAGTATAGCTTTGATATTTCAGGGACTTTTGCCTCTAATCTTCTGACTAAAAGCTGAGTGCCATAACCAAGTGTTGATAATAGAAGTATACTTCCCTAATTTGCATTGACTCCAATCCAAGGGATTTTATGGACTTGCCTCAAATTTTGAATATGGCTGAGCCTATCACAGCACCTGAGGTTTTCAACATCTCTTTTATTAAAAAAGGTAAGTTATATTGTTAAATTCTCTGCTACAGGATAAAAGAAATTCTGCTTTGCTCTAGAAAACAATTTTTACTTTTTGTTGTTCTTATTTGTTAAGTGGTTCATTTATTTTGTATACACTTGGATGTAACCATTAAGAGTTGAGGGATGATAAAAGCGGCTGTTTTTGACATAAAATATAAACTCAATTTTTTAACCATAATTTTAAGTTAGGGGAGACAGCTTATCATCTGGCATGAGAATTTTCTCTTGCTCTTTCTTGTATGTAGGTATGATAAAGGAAATATAAACCACCAAAGAAGGGGTAATTATAGAGCAGCAAGATTTTTTGAATTTACCTTTTTATAACATAACTAATGTTGAATTTGGATGGAGATATCAAGTTATAAGACACGTAAGAAAGGGATAAAGTTAGTTGAATTTTCAGGTGCTTAACTTTGAGAGCCTAAATTTTGTTTTTACATTTTTGGAACTAATCCACTGTATGCAGAAAACTTCAATTGATTGGTATTTTGGTTACTTTTAATTTTCTCAAAAACTTTCTTTGTTTCTGTGACTAAAAATGTTAATTTTTTTGTAAAATTTAAATGTTCAATTATTTTTTTTTTTTTATTCAATATATTATCATTAGTTTACCCTTATCTTGGATCTTCTATTATAAAAGATTTTCATGAGTTTTACTGAATGATTTATTTTTTGTTTTTCTTTATAAATAGCAGATTTAAAAAAAAAAAATCAGTGAAAACACCAGCAAATACATCTGTTTTTTTATGTTTTCTATATATTCAATGTATATGTAACATTCGATATAGATGTATATTTTTATTTTTAACACAACTAAAAGAAAAAGCAACTGGATTTGTTAAGTAAGGCTTACTGTTCACATTTTCTGTGTCCTTAATTATAATTTTGTTTTAGAGGTTGATGATGCTTTGCCAGGTAACAGTGATACACCCTTTCACATGCCAAACAATTCTTTGTCTGCAGAACATGAAGATGTTCCTTTGCTTACTTTACCCAATGTTTCAGGACTATGTAAAGTTGAATATGATGTCCAGGAGTCAGGACCCTTATGTTCTGAAAATGAAGGTACATATCAAGCATTTGATTCTTTTAAAATGAAAAATATCAGATAATATTTCGCGGGTCAAAAATAGGGCAAGTGGACTTACTATTAAGTTGGAATTTGTTTTGTCTTATTTCAACTTGCTGGTGTTTGCCAAACCCTTTTTGTTGTCTGACATGAAGATTTTCAAATTTTCACTTGAAAGTGGTTTGGCAATTATTGTTATTTATCTATTTATCAATTAATATATAAATATGTCTATTATTTAGATTTCATTTTGAATTTGAAAGAAGTAGAAAATTAGCAGTTATGAACTAATCCGCCTACCAGAAATCTTTACTATTGAATATTAATTTACTAAAGAAGTTTTTTCAAACAAAATGCTGGATTCTTACTGTGTTGAAAGTAAAGAGTTTTTGTTTGTCAGTTGAATGATATGTTTCAAAGATACTTACTTACTTACTTACTTAAAGCTCTTGCTCGGCAGCGTCGCCAGCGTAGAGGGAACCAGTCGTCAGCGCCGTCAGTCTTCTCCAGAGTGGTCGGTTCAGGGCGAGGGTTGTCACTTCAGCCGGGTTGATGTTTCTGGAGGCGAGCCGATCACGGATGACGTCCGCCCATCTGGTGCTCGGTCTTCCCCTAGGACGCCTCCAGCCGTTTGCAGCTGGGTCGAAATCGAAGATGAGTCGGGCGGGTGTTTGGGCAGGCAGACGGAGCAGATGACCATACCAACGCAGCGAGCGAGACTCAAGCTGCTCGGACAGGGGTGGGAGTTTGAAGGACCTGAGGATTTCCGAATTTCGTACCCTGTCGGGCCATCGGGAGCCTTCGATTTTTCGGAGGTGTTTTCGTCTGGATGGCATCTACCTTCAGCGTCTGTGTCTGAGTCAGCGACCAAGTCTCAGCAGAATAGAGCATAACGCTGGCAACCGAAGCAGAATATATTCGTGCTTTGGTGAGACGGCTGATCTGGGGTTTATGGAAGACTGTTTTTAGAAGGCGACCGAAGACAGAGTTTGCTTTTGCCGCTCTTGCTGATATTTCGGCATCTAGGCTTCCGTTTGAGCAGACAATTGAACCAAGGTAGGTAAACTGCTTGACTACCTCTACAGTCTGGCCACAAATTTCCACAGATGACAGGGGGTTGGACGGCTTTTTCTCAACGGGCATTATCTTGGTCTTCGACCAATTTATTTTCAGACCGAATTTCTCAGCGGCAGAGGCCAGTGTTTCCAGTGTAGTTTTGAGGTCACTAATGTTTTCGCATATTAGCGCCACGTCGTCGGCAAAGTCGACGTCTGAAAGAACTCTTCCAGCAAAGTCTATGCCAAACGGCTGCACCTGCTGTGTTTTATTCAGGATGTGGTCTATTACACAGTTAAAGAGCTCAGGTGCAGCGGCACATCCTTGCCGGACACCATTTTTAATTTTGAAATATCCAGAAGGCCGTCCATTTACGATCACCGCACTTTCAGTGTTATTATACAGCTCTTTGAGGAGACGGACGATTTTCGTGGGTACGCCAGCAGACTGGAGGATTAGCCATAGTGACTGCCTATCGACAGTGTCGAAGGCAGATCGAAAATCTACAAAGGCAATGTACGCCTTCCTCTTATATTCAAGAGTTTTCTCTACTAGCTGTCTAATCGTATGGATTTGCTCGGTGGTGGACCTGCCTGGCATGAAGCCAGCTTGCTGGGGGCGACGCAGGGCATGGAGGTATCTTGTTGCCCGTTTGAGAAGCAGCATAGCGAAGAGCTTTCCAGGAACTGAGAGTAAAGTTATGCCACGATAATTGATACATTCTGCTTTGCTCCCCTTCCTCTTGTAGATTGGCACAAGTAGGCCCTTCTTCCAGTCTGAGGGGATTTTTTCAGAGTGCCACACAAGGTTAAACAGCATTTGTAGCCAGAGGATCATGGCTGGACCCCCATTTTTAAGGAATTCCGATGTTAGGCCACATATTCCTGGCGCTTTGTTATTCTTTAGCTTGCGGGTGGCAGCTTTTATCTCCTCCGCTGTAAATTCAGGACCATCAGGAGCAGGTAGGGTAGTAGCCGCAGCAGCTGCTAGCTCGTGGTCCGTCTGGTCTGGTGGATCTGAGTTGAGCAGTTTCTCAAAGTGGTCCTCCCACTGGCGGAGGCATTGTGATTGGTCGTAGATATTCTCACCGCTAGCGCTTCGAAGGTATGGCGTAGTTTGAGTGTGCTGACCTGACAGCTCACGAAGAATCTTGTAGGTGGCTCCACTGTCCTTTTTCTTGGCGGCCTCTTGCAGTTCGGATGCCTTGCTGTCAATAAAAGCCTTGCGGTCTTTATGCAACATGGAATTGCGCTCTTTGTTTAGCAGTCTGTATGTAGCCATGTCCCCGCCAAGACGTGCTTCTCGCCTGAGCTCTATGATGGCAAGGGAGTGATTACTGATCCAGTCCTTTTTCTTCCGTTGCCTCATTCCAACAACGTCAGTTGCTGCCGCAAGAGTGTTCTCTTTGAAGGACTTCCATGCAACTTCACTATCATCGCATTGGCCAAGGACCTCAAATCTGTTGGATATCACCACATGGTACCGCTCAGCCAGAGCGGGGTCCTGTTGGATGCGACCGGCATCAATTTTCCGAGAAGACTGGCTGTTCTTCATAGCTTTGAGGCGGAGCTTAATTTTGGCTGCTACCAGCCGGTGGTCGGTGTTCCCGAGCTCGGCGCCACGGTAGGTGCGGCAATTCTGGACAGACGACAGCCAACGTCGACGTAAGATGATGTAGTCGAGCATCTTCTTTGTTGATCCATCATTGCTATACCAGGTGTACTTGGCTATATTTGGTCTCTGGAACCATGTGTTCGCAATCGTTAGATTGTGGGCCAGACAACAATTCAGCAGCCTCTCTCCATTATCGTTTAGGCTATCCACTGTAACAGGTCCAACAGCGAGATCCCACAGGCCTGATTCGTTTGAAACACTTGCATTCATGTCTCCTAGGAGGAGGAGGTAGTCATGGGGAGGTACAGAAGATAGTTCAGAACTAAGCAGGTTATAGAAATCGTCTTTGTCTTCTTCATCAGCGTCGTTTGTGGGGGCTTACCGTCCCTAGATGCATTTGGTTCTCTGGTGGCTAGCCAGGTATCCAGAGGCACGTGGAGGTCGTTCTTCATGCGCCAATTTGCATGGGAACTAACTCCGGACGAGCATCATTACCTCCAAAGATACTGCGACAAAAAATATCAAGTCCTGTTGGACTATAAAAATAAAGAAGAAAATTTTACTCTGGTATTAAATTCTAGGGGCATTCAAGTGGTATTTACCCCAATATGCCCCTCCCCAATTTTATAAGTATAACTGTGGGAATATTTGGGCAAAGAGGGGTACCAACTAATTTGAAGAAAAGATGCACATATAGAAAGTTCAGAAATTATATTGAATTGCTTCTAGGAATAATGTAAGTAAGAAGTGTTTTATTTTATAGTGTTTCCTTGAGTGTGCTTGGTTAACTAGAAATAAATTACCAAATGTATATAATTTAGGAAATCAGTTTTTAAATGCTGGGGAAGGGTAAAGTATATTACAACTAGGGCCCCGCCAATATATTGGGTGACCAATATTATTGGGCTGAAATGAGGGCTTGTATCATTATCAGATATTGGAAAAAAAAATATTGGTTATCAGCCAATACTTTTTTTTTATGCGCAACTTGTCCAGGAGGGGGTACCAGATTGCCTGAGGTAACTTTTGCTTGTCCAGTCTTTAGTGATGGAGCCACCAGCTACGTTTGACCATGGTGGAGATTGCAGCAGAGGTTAGTCAAATGGAGTCAAAGTATATTTGTTGTCAATACACACCTGGTGAAGTAATGTTCGAAATGTATGGTGACTTCAAGAATGTGCATCTTTTACCAAAACAACTAAAAAGAATACAATAAACAATGTATTTCTGTTTGATGAATGTTCACTTGCGTGGGTGAAAGGTCCAAGATACCACCGCGTGTCAACACCTTGGAAAATCTACGTATTTACCTTGGAAATTGAGCTTATGTGTCCATATTTGTCGGCGTACTGGACGATCCCTCCTCCAAACTTAAAACTCTAGCTGCACACCTTTATCCAGTGTGCCTATACATATGTTTGCTCGTAAGAGAGTGTATGATATGAATATAAAGTTTTATGTACTGATAGAATATGTACTAATATAAATGAATAACTAAATCTTAAAACGATAAAGCTTAAATTGAATATGCAAATTAAGTTTAAAACGGACGAAAGTTTAAAATGTTGTAGGTTTCTATGGTATTCTTAATACGGCCTTTACTTTTACTTTGGAAAAACTTTTTTTGATTTTTTTTATTAATTTCGGTGCGAATTTGATTGCCAAAGTTTCAAGCTCTTCAAAATATTCTATTCCAAAATATTTTTTTTATATATTCTGATATTTGAGTATTTAAAAATATATGATGGTATTCCAGTGACGTTATAAAGTATAGAAAAGGTTAATACCTTTAAATTGTACTAAAGGTTAATACCCTTAGTCTTTTCGAACGCCCTCACTATCAGGCGATCCTGCATGTTAAAAAGTTGTTTGTAACTGTGATTTTTTGAATTATGGCATGTGTGACTTGGAAGGTAGAGGATCATTTAGATTGATCATTATCGGATATATTTTTATATTGCCGAATCTAATTTAACATTTAGTGCAAAGTAAGTATTTTAACCTCATTTTAAGTATGGTTCTTATGTGAGAGAATAATAAAATCTTTAGCTGATGAGCTTTTAGCAATTAATATTATTATATATAAAATATTCAGTTTAATTTTATTGGTTCTTTCCAAGACAGACATATAGTACCTTTATATATATATACCTTTTCAGACAATTTTTGCGCCTGTGCAATACCAAATCTTTCAAACTACTTCTTGGTGCTAAACTTATTCCCCTAGAAAACTCTAGCTGGAAAATTTTTCTCGTAAAATCAGCTCTACCTCAAATCCCCAACCCGTGTAAAATCCCCTTGTGAATCCACCCAAAAAACTCCCTCTGAAAACCCCCCTCCTTCATATGCATAACTAAGCAACCCTAGAGAAAGTATTACAAATAAAAATAATTTAAAAAAGAGTGAATTTTGATATAGTGTTCCAATATTTCAAAGTCGGGCAATGGAGGGCCAGGGGTCAGCTCCTATAAGTTTTG
>JAPEVW010000037.1:1804170-1834170 GCA_027921565.1 Artemia sinica
CCAAATTTTCTCAGGCGCGTAACTTTTGATGAGTAGCACTAAACTTGATGAAAGTTATATATTTGAAATCAGCATTGAAATCTGATTCTTTTGATATATCTATTGGTATCAAAAACCCGTTTTCTAGAGTTTCGGTTACCATTGAGCCGGGTCGCTCCTTACTTACAGTTCGTTACCACGAACTGTTTGATTTCATGAATTTTTCTGAATTTTTAATATTTGTTTTGTCTTTATAAAAAGCAGAATTAAAAAACGATTGGTGGAAATACCTACATATACATCTGATTTTATGTTTTCTATATATTTAATGTATATGTAACATTCAATATCGATGTATATTTTGTTTTTAACATAGCTACAAGAAAAAGCAGTTGGACTTGTTTAGAAAGCTTTACTATTCGTGTTTTCTGTGTCCTTAATTGTAATTTTGTTTTAGAGGCTGATGATACTTTGCCAGGTAACAGTGATACGTCCTTTCACATGCCAAGCAATTTTTGTCTGCAGAACGTGAAGATGTTCCTTTGATTACTTTACCCAGTGAAGGTACATATCAAGCATTTGATTCTTGTAAAATGAAAAATATCAGATAGTATTTCATGGGACAAAAATAGGGCAAGTGGACTTACTATTAAGTTGGAATTTGTGTTGTCTCCTATCAACATGCAGGTGTTTGCCAAACAGTTTTTGTTGTCTGACATGAGCATTTTCAAATTTTACCTGAAAGTGGTTTGGCAAATATCATTATATACCTATTTATCAATTAATATATAAATATGTTTGATATTTTGATTTTATTTTGAATTTGAACCGTAGAACAGTATTAACCTCTGTTTAATGGAGAATATCCGATTTGGGTATATATTTAACTGTTATATAGGGTCTGACTGCAAATTATAGTGAATTGCTTCTAGAAATTGTGTAAGTAAGAAGTGTTTTATTTTATAGTGTTTCCTTGAGTTTGCCTGGTTAAATAAGAAAAAATTACCAAATATATATAATTTAGGGAATCAGTTTGTTTTTAAATTCTGGGATAGGGTAAAGTGTATTGCAACTAGGGTTTGTATCATTATCAGATGTTGGAAAAAAAATATTGGTTATCAGACAATACTTTTTTTTATCCGCAACTTGTCCTGGAGAGGGCACCAGATTGCCTGAGGTAACTTTTGCTTGTCCAGTCTTTGGTGGTGGAACCACCAGCTAAGTCTGACCATAGTGGAGAGAGCAGCAGAGGTGAGTCAAATAAAGTCAAAGTATATTTGTTGTCAATACTTCTCAAGACACACGTGGTGCAATAATGTTTGAAATGTATGGTGACTTCAAGAACGTACATCTTTTACCAAAACAACTAAAAAGAATACAATAAACCATGTTTTTCTGTTCAATGAATGTCCACTTGCGTGGGTGAAAGGTCCAAGATACCGCCGCGTGTCAACACCTTGGAAAATCTACGTATTTACCGTGGAAATTTAGCTTATGTGTCCGCATTTGTCGGCACACTGGACGATTTTGTTGACACATTCTTTAAATCCCTACTCCAAACTTAAAACTTCAGGTGCACCCCTGTACCCAGTGTACCTATACATGGATTTGTTAGTAAGAGACTGTATGATATGAATATATAGTTTTCACATTAATATGTGGATGATTAAAATTCAAAGTCCTGCTATTGACATTTGGGTTTTGAATAATCAACAATAAATATCTTACGCTTCTTTGAATCGGATTTTCAAGTATTTGTGCTTATGTAGCTAAACCCACTTCTTTGATTATTTATTTTTCTTATTTTTCACTTCTGTAAATATCTGCTATTTTGTATGTATGCTCAGAAGCTGCTGATCAGAAAAGGTAACGAAAATCAAACAGTTCTTGTAAATGGCCTAAGTTTGGGAATTTACAGTGAATTATTGTGGCTGTTTGTTGGTGTGTAATAGACCCAGGAGAAACATGGGAGTATGAATATTGGCAGAGAATGGGGTTTAAGCTTAAATTTTTTTGAAGGGAAATTTATCGGCGAATTATATTGGTATAATGTCAGTAGGATACCAATATATCGGTATCAGATCTCTCGGGCCCTAATTGCAACATATTATGTTATGTATTTTCGAATTTTTAAAAGTACCTTTGATAATTGCGTTGTGTTTCCTTCTGAGAGCGGAAATGTACCACTGATATAACCCCTTCTAAAGGGAACGATATAAAATTCTGAAGCCTTTAAAAAAACAATTAGTAACAGTCAGGACTTAGGCTACAGCTCTTCGGTTGGAATAACTTTAATAAAATATAACTAATGTCATTAGTCAGGTTGTTTTGAATCCTCATTGATGCTTTTCTAACAATCCCCCCTCCCCCCTAATGAGTCGATTGTTGAATTCACTGATTGCCGAGATAGCGAAGTAATAGACATACTTTTAAATTAGAATATGGATTATGTCTTGTCTTTGTCAGATATTTGTCGCTTGTCTTCCAACCGTAGACAATATGAGCCTCTTCTTGATGTTATGGCATCATCATAGGTTCGATACAACCACCCAGGGGAAAATACGAATTATTGTTTAAAGCTGTGACCTATTTAGATCTTTTTTGAGGCCACAAATGTCAATATGCCAGTTTGAAGAAAAAAAAAACAACTATGTAGCTGATTTCATGGCCAGGCCCAAGCACTCGGTATGCGGCAGGCTTGTATGTATCGATTCTCCTTGTCGTTGTGATACTGGTTCTCAAATGTCTTTATTTGGTGGTCCCGGTTGTACTTTATTTTATTGCACCATTGCCACAGACTTTTTTTTATTCCTTAGGCCTTAGCTGTTCGGATTCATTCAAAATTATGTGTTCCCATGCCTATGCCTTTAGAAATATCTAAAATTTTCAGAATCATCGTTTTGAATTAAGAGACTCCGTTGTGTATTCAGTTCCTCCCTCCTGCTTAACACATTCATTTTTCAATCGTAGTTTTCAGAAATATCTACACTCCTCTATTACATAATTGTCGCGTTGTTCTTTAGTTTTAAGCGACTTCTCTGTTTGCAATTCAATGTGATTTGTTACTGTTTCTTGTTCCATGTGTTTTCCATTAGCTGTTCAGAGTTATTTTGTGTAATTAATTTAAAAAGACTTTTCGCAAAAGAAGTTTTTCAAAGCAAAATATAGTCTATATTAAACTTAAGATCAGAAGAAATTAAATCTACAATAATTCTAACTCAAAACGACCAGAAATTAAATAAATAAACAATTATTGCAAACCGAGATAGAACATGTGCTAATATAAATGAATAACTAAATCTTAAAACGATTACAGCTTAAATTGAATATGCAAATCAAGCTTAAAACAAACGAAAGTTTGAAATATTGTAAATTTATTTGGTATTCTTAATGCGGCCCTTACTTTTTTTAAAGTTTTTTTTGGAAAGTTTTTTTTTTTATTTATTTCTGTGCGAATTTGATTGCCAAAGTTTCAAGTTCGTCAAAATTTTCTATTCCAAAATAATTTTTGTATATATTCTGATATTTAAATAATCAAAAATACATGATGGTATTCCAGTGACGTTATATAGTATAGAAATGGTTAATACCCTTACATTGTACTAAAGGTTAATACCCTTAGTCTTTTTGAACGCCCTCATGATCAAACGATCCTGCATGTTAAAAAGTTGTTTGTAACCAGGGTTGCCACCAGACCAAACACTTTCATAACGTCCAACTCTTAAAAACGTAACTTTTTCGTAACTTTTGATAGGAAAGTCTCTTTTCAAGGCAGGGTGCCTTAATTTTACTATCAAGAGCCGTAGTTAAAGGAGGGAGGCAACATTTGTTGCCAACATTTGAAATTCCTATTTATTAAACTGTAAGTGCTGCTTCAGGCTTCTATTTTGCTTATTTTGTTGTTGTTGTTTTTAATTGCCATTATTGCTGTTTTAAACCAAAAGTGGATGAGTAATACGTACAAAATAAAGAACAATATTGTTTCAATCGTTGTCTTCAGTTTGTATACGAAACAGCAGTTATTTTACATAAAATGCCTTTTTCCGTTTGTAATTTGAATCGTAACTACCAATAAAAAAAAGCAAGAAATAAAAGAAGAATTCACACAGTTCAACCCCAAGAATGTTATCCTAAAGCTGTTTTGATGGGTTTCCCTAGTCTAGGCACGTACAAAGAATTTTTAGGGGAGGAGGTCAAAAAAAAAAAAAAACTCATTTTCAAAATGAACTAAAACGAAGAGAATTTTTTTCTCAAGAATATATGAATATAATCGAAGATGAGGGGCATAAAAAGAATTGGGTTTTACATAACATAAACACTAAATTCACCTAGGTTTTAAATGCATAAACGGAAAAAGTCGGTGAGTTGAGGAAAACCAATAAAAAAATCAAATTATGCAAAAACGAATCGATTTTTTGCCCCGAATTTTCACTTATATTTATAGATTCTGGAAAAAAATGTTTTCAGTATTTTAATTTTCCAATTAAAAAAAAACTATAATGTATAATCCAAGATTACAAACTAAGTTAACACAGCCTCTGGAAGTGCTCTTACCGTTATGCTGTACTGATAAAAGTGGGAAGTAACTGAACATCCAGAAGTGGTTAAAAAATAATTCACAAATTAAAAAAAATCGTGTGACAAAGAAATTAATGGAAGATGGAACAAAAAGATCAGCGAGTTAAAGAAAATGAACTAGAAATGATTTAATTAATAAAAATTAGGGGGGATAATAAAAAACCTATAATTTAATAAAGAAATGCCGAGAAATTCAAAGAAGTTTACATTTTCAGGGGGTTAGGGCCCCAGTCCAGCCTGCATGGTCCCTATGAATCAGTTTTTAAGTAGACTGTGAGCCTACCCTATGCAGATACAAGACTGTTTATCTTCTTCATAAAAATGGACATTAGTCTAGTTGTCTGTTTCTAAAGCCAAATATTTAGCAATTTTCCTTTTCTGAAGAGAACATGCTAAACACCCAAGCAGTACCATTAAATTCTTTATTTTATACTATTTTCCAAATATCATGGCCCCTTTTCTGAAAATACACCCACCCCCTGATGGTCCGGGATATAGCCCTAGAAGCATATTAAAAAAAGATCAACCAATAAAATTCTTACTTTACAATATGAAAGAACACGAAAGAATACAACAAGAAAGAATGTCGTCGTAAGATTCGACACAACGATGAAATATATTTATACAGTTATATGTGGGACCTCAGATGGGAGGGGGATATAATGACAAAAAAGTAACCATGATATTTGGAAAAAGTCTAGCATAAAATCGAAAATTCCGGCTCAACTAACCCACCCCCTCCTCAATGCTAATGCTTAGATATAACCAAAAAATGGCTCATTTTTACAGTTTCATATATTTTCTCAATATCAGCTGTTCATAATCCCATATAAAAAGAGCAAGTTTTGTATATAACGTGATATTATGTCCAACCAATCAGAAGGGGTGGGGATGAGGTTGTTACGCAAAAAATAATACTATATATATATATATATATATATAATATATGCCCAAATTTGTTTCTAAACTATTTTATTTTCATCATTGGCCTATTTTGTTTTATTTCATTAGCATTAACCAAACTTGACTTCTCGCGTATGTACCAGTTAATTTACAAGTACCACATCATCTTATAATCACTTTTTTAAAAAGAGATTATAAGAAATAGCTTTCATTATTATTTACATGTTTTTATTATAGATTTTCCTTCCTGACTTCAGCTAGCTCCTTTTCCATATAATTTCAGTATGACTGTTGACGGAACAAGATTCAAAGTCAACACTGATGAAATTGAAAGTTGGTGAGGTGACTAACTGACTATTGTCACTTGTCACTAAACAAATGATAATCTTATGCTCATGAGAGAGAATGTGATCTTAAATTACTATGTGAGTAAGCGAAGTGGGTATTTTCTCATCCCAATAACTGATTGACTGTGTAATAAGATTAAATGTCCGCGATGGTAAAGAATGCCAATACTCATGTCATTGTAATTAAAATGGGAACAGCAGATTTTTTCACGGGGGGAAAATAGATAGCTCAGAAAATGTGAAACTTACTCATTATTCAAAAGCGTAACATAAATGTAACATAAATTCAAAAATGTAACGTTTTTAAGACCGTAACGTAAAACGTACCGTTTTATTTAAAACGTACCAAAAATGGTACGAACGTAACCTCGGTGGCAACCCTGTTTGTAACTGCCATTTTTTGAGTTTCGGCATTTGTGACTTAAAAGGGAGTGGATCATTTGGATTTGACCATTATTGGATATATTTTTATATTGCCGAATCTAATTTAACATTTAGTGCAATGTAAGTATTTTAACCTCATTTTAAGTATGGCTGTTGTGTGAGAGAAAAATATTATCTTTAACTGATGAGATTTTAGCAATTAATATTATTGTATATAAAATATTCAGTTTAATTTTATTAGTTCATTCCAAGACAGACATATAGTACCTTTATGTGTATACCTTTTCTGACAGTTGTTGCGCCTGTGCAATACCAAATCTTTCAAACTACTTCTTGGCGCTAAACTTATTCCCCCTATAAAACTCTAGCGGGAAATTCTTCTCGTAAAATGACCTCTACCTCAAATCACCAACCCGTGTAAAATCCTCTTGCGAATCCATCCAAAAACTCCCTCTGAAAAACCCCCTCCTTCACATGCATAACTGAGCAACCACAGAGAAAGTATTATAAATAAAAATAATTGAAAAAAGAGTGAATTTTGATATAGTCTACCAATATTCCAAAGTCGGGCAATGGAGGGCCAGGGTCAGCTCCCAGAAGTTTTGGAATGAAGTATCGTTAATATCATTTCGTCAAAATTTTCTTTTGCAGTTCAATTCGATTCTCGTTTGTTTCGTGCCTTTTGCTTTAGTCGTTGTGATTCTCACTTTTGCTTTCTTTCTTATAACATACATTTGTTCTTCATTTTCATTTAGCAATCTTTTGAGCTTTTTTTTTCATGCGTCTCTCATTTAAAAATGCGGGCCGAGGGATAAAAATTTCTCCTCGTTGTTCAATTGACGCATTGTTTTCAGTCATTGTCAGTTAAATCATGTCATGTTGTTCGTACTCTGTTAAAGCAAATGGACCTTCAATTATGACTTTGTTTTCTTAGTATTTTGGTTAGTGTTGGCCTGCTTTCTACGTCTTTCGGTTCTGGATATGGTTTTACCAGCTTCCGCTTCAGACTTGCTAGCTAATAAAATTACATCCCTTGTCAAGTCTTTATTTATGTTTTGTCCTTTATTGGAACTTATTCCCTCGGTTTATCTTTTGTCATTGTAAAACATAACCCCAAACCTTTGCTTCTTTTTTTTAACAGAGGCTGATGGAGTATCAAGTTTTAGTGGTTTTTCTTTGATTGGATCTTTAACTTTTGTCTCGGTTTGACTTTTGTCATTATTAAATACATATCCCAGAATCTTTGTTTTTTAACAAAGGCACGGTAAGCATTGATGACCCCATCCATGTCAAAATTCCATATCCAATCATCATCGCCATCATTTTGAAATGCGATATTTCGTTCTTCTTCTTTTTGTCTCACTTCATGGTCCAGATTGTTCATTTTCACCCAATAAGAACTTACGTTGATCGGGCCTTTTGTTTTTTTGTCTTCTAGCCGCACATTCTTTTTCTTTTTAACTTTCGTTATTAATTCGTTCTGATTCTCTATGTCGCTTATGTTCCAACCACCTTTTCTTTCTTCCTCATTTTGGATTTTGATGACTTCAGAAAATTATTCAATGCCCTTTGTTTTTGCTACCCATATTGGTCTTTTCTCATTTGATGGTCCTGGCTGTTGAATTTCAGCCATTTTGAATTTAAGTTGTTCGAGTTATTCTCTTAGACTTACCAAGTTTGATAGTTCAGATGGTTGCTACGAATCATTATTTGTAACAATTATAAATTTTGTTTTGGGTGTTTGTCTAGGCATAATTCTTCATACTCAAATAACCGCTTACTTTCAAAAATAGACTGATCGATCTTCCTAGACAACGTTAATTGGACTAATAGATCTCCCTAGAAGACCGTCGGCTTTAAGCTATGAATGAAGTCTGCATATGACGTCATTCATTGGCGTATCATGAATGCAGCCCTTTATGTTGGCAAATGACGTTATTGCAATACTGATGTATATAAGTTGGCTATGGCGTCACTCCTGCGAATTTTTTTTCCAAATTTTTCTATCGTTTAAATATAAATGATAAAATTTGTAGGGAAAGGGTTAACCTCCTAACAATTGAAATATCCGGCAGATGAAATGTCTAGCCAGTTTTTATCCAGGTGCTTCGGAATAGTAAAAATGAAAATAATTTGAAGCCAAAGTTATATTGTCGCAAAGTTATATTAAATTAGTTTACACTGTTCTTATTGTTTAGTTGTGGAGAAATTATCATCTTTTTTTATTTGGTTTTAAAATTTAAGAAAAAGAATTGACACAAACAACACACACACACACACACACACACACACACATATATATATATATATATATATATATATATATATATATATATATATATATATATATATATATATATATATATATATATATATATATATATATATATAATATATATATATATATATATATATATACATATATATATATATATATATATATATATATATATATATATATATATATATATATATATATATATATATATATATATATATATATATATATATATATATATATACATATATATATATATAATATATATATATATATATATATATTTATATATATATATGATGCAGAGGAATTGGCACAAACGTGGAGTGTAATTGTTTTTCTTTTTTGGAAGTGTTTGATTTTGTTATGGTATATATGATTAAGACATTTCGTCAATGAAAATACTTTTTTAGGTTATCTTTTCACTATAGTTTGTAAGCGCTCAATTATGGTCGAGTATCTTGGTAATCTTAAAATTAATTCAAGAAGGCTATGGCGTCACTCACGCAATTTTTTTTTCTAAAATTAATGCTTAGGGAGATTTCTCAAACTGTTTTCCTATGTAGATAATTTTTTCTGGTCAGAAAATCCCAGGGTACCAATTTTCAAAAAAAATATATGGAGCCGTTTTCGAGAAAAATGAATAAATATTAAATATTGCTCATTATATATGATATATATATATATAATACATCATATATATACTATCTATAATTGTGTATGTATGTAATTTTGTATGTATGTTCTCGAAAACGGTTCCATATTTTTCGGGATAATTGATAATTGGGACATTCTCGCATAAGCCTTAATTTTGGTTTTTGAAAATGACATCATATATGACATCATATAAGTATTTTCTTATGTGATGTCATGCATAGCATAAATAAGACTGTTGAGTTTCCTACGCAACAGTTATTTATATAATATAATGTCTGTTGAAAGGCCCAAAAAATGAAAATTTGCAGTTGCAATTACTATCAATGATGATTCTTTGGAACCACCACCGGAACTATCAAACCTGATAAGATGTGAAATTTGACAAACTGGACCATCAGTTGCGACAACACCAATACGGACAGCTAAAGCAAAGGGTATTGCTAAATTGTCCGAAGTAATCAAAATCCAAAAACGTATCAAAAATGAAGAGCAAAGACACGGATGGTTAGAAGATATGCGAAAACGACAATTAGAGCGTGTTGAAAATGAAAATGAAGGGCAAAGACACATGTGGTTATAAGACATAAGACATCGAACAAGTGAGGGAGTAAAAAATGAAAATGAAGAGCAGCGAGTCAATGAAAATCAACCAGGAAAGCGAGAATCAAAACCTGTGAAAATTAAAAATGATAGCGATGATTATTGGGATTGGGTTTTGACATGGATAAGGTTATCAATACCTAATATACCTTTTTTAAAAAAAAACAAAGGTTCGGCGATATTTCTTTCATAATGACGAAAGATAAGCCGATTTGTAACGAAGCAAACAAATTGAAAATAATAGCGATGATGATTGGATTTTGGATTTTGATATCGATAAGGTCATCAATACCTACAATACCTTCGTAAATCAAAAATATGGACTGGATAAATCACTGCAAGAAAAAGAAATGTCCAATAAAAAAATATATAATTTTACAAAGGCACCACTTCTAATTTAAGGTCCTTTTGGACGTCATGACATAATGATAAGGCTCAAATTGTCTGCGTTTAGAAGACAAGCGACGGTAAGAATCTATGTTTAGAAGCCTGCCGTATGCTCTACACCTTTGTTAAAAAGCAAAGGATCGGCGACATGTATTTCATAATGACGAAAGATAAACCGAGGTGTAACGAACCAAACTAATCGAAAATGATAGCGATGATGATTGGGTTTTGAATTTCGACATGAATAAGGTTATCAATACCTACCTAC
This sequence comes from Artemia sinica, assembly GCA_027921565.1. NCBI lineage: Eukaryota > Metazoa > Arthropoda > Branchiopoda > Anostraca > Artemiidae > Artemia > Artemia sinica. The sequence goes on from JAPEVW010000037.1 coordinate 1,814,552, forward strand.
CATACTTTTGAAAATCAAAAATATGGACTGGATAAATTGTTGGAAGAAAAAAGAAGAATTTTTGTGCCACCACCTGAACAATTAAAAGAAGCAAAAGGTTTGGTGATACGTCTTTCATAATGACAAAAGACATGCCAAGGCAAAAGAAGAAATTTCGTCCCACCACCTAAACAATTGAAAGAAACAAAGATTATCGTCAATGCCCTCCATACATTTGAAAATCGAAAACCTGGACTAGATAAATTGTTGGAAGGAAAATAAGTTTTTGTCCCGCCACCTGAACGATCGAAAGAAACAAAGTTTCGCGATTAGTCTCTGACAATCGCGAAACTGACAAAAGGGAAGCCGAGGCATAAGTTAAAGGTCCAATAAAAAAAAAAAATATTTTACAAAGGCACCACTTCTAATTTAAGGTCTATTTGGACGTCATAACATCACGAAGCCGCCGTGCTCCCGGTACACACACACACACACACACATGTATATATATATATATATATATATATATATATATATATATATATATATATATATATATATACATTATTATATATATATATATTATATATATATATATATATATATATATATATATTATATATATATTATATATATATATATATATATTATATATATATATATATATATATATATATATATATATGTATATATATATATATATATATAGTATATATATATATATATATATATATATATATATATATATATATATATATATATATATATATATATATATATATATGTATAGTATTTAGCTTTGCGGTGACCCAAAAACTGTTTGATTTCTACAAATGATGTACATTTTTTTTTTTTTTGCTCTTCCTCATTTAGTTAAGAAAAATCCTAATATTTGTTGTAATACTGCCTCTCATCCACTTATGGTTGGATTTACCCCAGTGTGTACTTTTTGGTCGTCTAAGGTTTTAATTTCGCTCTTTACTTACATCAGAATATCTAATTTTCATAGCTAATATAAGCATCATAAAAAGATAGAGAAGAGGAATCAAAAATAAAATTAGCTGTTGAAATCTATCGAAGGATATACTTTTTTCTTTTTTTAACTCCGTATAATTTTTTAGGTCGCTTTTCACCACTTATGTCTGGACTATACTTACAGGAAAATACGTCACTAGTTGTTTCAAAGAATCCATCTCTGAGTGGTTTCTCAAATCCATTTGCATTGGAATTTGAAGCAAAAGGCTTCGAAAATGAGAAAACATGTTTAAAAAGTCACCTGCAAAGTAAAAAGCATAGACAATTAGAAAGATATCAAAGATCACCTGAAGGAGAAAAGACATATAAATGTGAGGTATGTGACAAGATCTTTTCTCAAAAAGCATATTTGAATACGCATCAAAGAGTGCATACGGGTGAGAAACCGTTTAATTGTGATGTATGTGACAAGGCTTTTTCTCATTCGCAACTTCTAAAGACGCACCAGAGAGTGCATACTGGTGAAAAGCCTTTTAAATGTGAAGTATGTGAGAAGGCCTTCTCTGAATCAGGAAAATTGAAGCGGCACCAAAGAGTCCATACAGGTGAAAAACCTTTTAAATGTGGTGTATGTGACAAAAACTTTTCTCGAGCAGACAGTTTGAACCTGCATCAAATATTGCATTCTCGTGAGAAAATGTTTAAATGTGATGTATGTGAGAATACCTTTTCTGACGCTAGAAGTTTGAAGCAGCACCAAAGAGATACGGGTGAAAAACCGTTTAAATGTCATATATGTGACAAGACTTTCTTTTTTTTGCATGTTTTAAAGACGCACCAAAGAGTGCATACAGGTGAAAAGCCTTTTAAATGTGATAGATGTGATCAGACCTTTTCTCAAGCAGCAAGTTTGAACCGGCACCAAAGAGTGCATACGGGTGAAAAACCCTTTAAATGTCATGTATGTGACAAGATTTTTCTCGTGTGTATACTTTAAAGACGCACCAGAGAGTGCATTCAGGTGAAAAGCCTTTTAAATAAGATGTATGTGGCCAGACCTTTTCTCAAGCAGTAACTTTGAACGCGCATCAAAGACAGCGTTCAGGTGAAAAAACGTTTAAATGTGATTTATGTGAGAAGGCATTTTCTGAAGCAGCACCGAAGAGTGCATATTAGTAAAAGCAATTCAATGTTCTGTCGGTGAGAAGAGTTTTGATCGAGTTTATATGCAAGATTTTTTTCAAGTTATATGCAAGTAGAGGACTAGAATTTCATAAAAGTTGGCACGAACAAAAATAAAATTGTAAAAACTAGTCTGCTCTTTGAATACATTGATCATAGGTGGAAAGCCTTTTAAATGTAATCTGTGTTAGAAAATTTTTTCTTGTTTGAACAATTTTTAAAGGCATCAAAGAGTGGCTGCAGGAGTTTAGTGAGATTGTAACAATAAAAGCTGGATCCTTACTGGTTTGTTGTCATTATTCTTACAAGTAATTTTAAATACTTACCGTCGAATTAGATTCATTTAATTCGGAATTAACATCCAACAACCCATTCTAAGAAAAGCTTCTTGGTTTATAGACTGCAACAAGAACTTGAGGCACAATGGTAGTTTTTATTGAAAGAATTTTTGGTATTTATAAGATATACCCCCTACCGCTTAAGAAGGTAAGTTAGGTTAATCCTAATAAAATATACCTAAGTATGATAAAAATATACTACTTTAAAAACAAATTTGGGCTATATATTTGCAAATTAGGGGGGGGGGGGGTAAAGTACTGCGGGTCTGCATGCAAATAGAGCTACAAATATTCTGATATTATGAATTAAGAATTGTTTTCTGACTTCACACGGTCCAAATACTTTACCCTCACCCCTTTTTAGCTGAAAAAACTTTTTAAATGGATAATATCAAAAGAAACAGGTGTACATTGTCCAAAACTGAATTGCATAATCAGGATTTTCAAGTCTGTTCAAAAGACCCAAAAGTAATGTTTTCAAATTGCTGAGAAATTATTCTATTGTGTTCCTTTTTCAAAATGGACTAACGATTTTATTTTCTGATTTTGTTCGAAATTTGCAGGGTTCTCAATTTTGCTTTTTGCATGGTTTTCAATTTCTTATAAACTATATTTAAGGTTAGCTACTAAAAATTATTGATTTCATCCAAGAAGCAGGGTTTATCCTAGAAAAAGCTCTTTGTTCTTATTATGAAAAAACTCCAAATTTGAAGGCAAGGTCATTGTTCTTTTTTCCATATTATTGGTTTTTCGGTTGAATAAATACACCCAAGGCTCATCAATTCCATTGCAATCAAATTTTGTATCTTTTCTATTTTTTTTTATATACACAGCAAGGCCGTACCCATGATTTTTTTTGGAGGGGGTTTTGCTCAAAGATTTTTTTCGGGGGGGGAGGGGTACACAAACAACCTCAAAAAACGCATACAAAATTTATTTATATCCATTTTTGTTACGTTTTTACGAGTCAAACAAACATTTCGGGGGGGAGGGGGTCAAACCCCCTACCCCCTCAAGGTACGGCTTTATTTAACAGAATATATCATGTTTGTGTCCAGTTTTAATTCTGCTGTCAATAAAATTCTGTTTCTTGATCTAAATTCCAATGCTATTGCCCAAATTCAACTAATACAGGCTAGAATAAGGTGCATATCGGTTATATAATAAGACTCAAGAAGTGAAGTTTGGTTAATGCTAATGAAATCAAACAAAATATAATGGAAATATAATAGTTTAGGAACAAATTTGGGCTATATATTTGTAAATAAGGGGGGGGGGGGATAAAGCATAGCATGTATTAAATATGTAACCTTACCTGACCAAAATACCAACTATATACTTAAATAAGATATACCTACAATTTATTCTCTGGCCAAGGCTTATTCTCTGGTATGAAGAAGTTGCTTGACCAGTTTCTTGTGTCATGTTCGCATCCTTTTCAATTGAAATTCTCGAGTGTGTATTATATAACCGATAAGTATCCTAGTATAATTTTAGGACTAGGCTACTCGCAGGTGATTTGTTTTGTCTAGTATTAAACGCTTTTCATCCTCCCATCCCATGGAAGATTTAGTTATCTAAAACCCCAAAAACATGAAAAAACTCGTCACTCACCTCTGTATGATGAGCTAATTCCAATAAAATTGAAGTATCCAAAAAAAGTAGATTCAGTTGTAATCTACTTTTGATCTACGAATCTACTGAATCTACTTAGATTCAGTGTATTTCAGTTGTCATTCGGGTTTTAAAGCGAAAGGCCCTAGGATGGATTTTTTTGCATTTTCAAAACCAGTTCTCTACAAAAGTCACCTATTGAACGAAATTGGATACGACTTGTTGGACATATTTAATTGCTAAAGAACTTGATATTGAATGAAATTGGGTACGGTATTCTGATGTGTGGACTTAATTGCTAGAGTTTTTTTTAAGTGGTATAGGACTTAAACATAGTAAAGTAAAGTGCGATGTAAGTAAAGAGCGATTTACTTAGTAATTACACCTAAGTAAAAGCGAAGTGGTCACAATGTAATTTTTATTTATTTTTTTTTGTTTAGACCAGGGCACTTCGCATCGATGGAGTTGTCGTAGAAGCTTCAAAAAGGGCTCACTCGATTAGAAATTGAAAGGCCTAGTGCCCTTTTAATAGTCGAAAGTGATTGGAAGCCCACTAACTCCCTCCCACAACCACCATTTCCCCAAACACTTTCAATCAAAATTTTGACACAGCCATTTTGTTCAACGTAGTTGGAAGATACGGAAATTATGACTTTGAGGATGACAACCCCCACAGCTCTCGGGGCAAGGGTTGTAAATTATGCCCTGGGGGAATTCAAGGTCTATATAGAAAGGGTGATCGTATAAACTTGGGAAGAGGCTCGTCGGATTGATAATCAGAACTGTTAGTGCTCTTTTTGAGATTCAGAGTGATTGGAGGTTGGACACCCTTCCCACGAGCTCAAATTTTCCCAAAATGCATCTGATTGAAAATTTGAGATGGCCAGTTGTTGCCGTAGAAACTTCAAAAATAGATCATTCAATTGAAAGGGCTAGTGCCCTTTTTAATAGTAATTGGTGGGTGTGATTTTCCAAAAGTGATTGGTGGGTAACTAACCCCCCTCCCATGCCAACCATTTTCCCCAACACTTCCAATCAAAATTTTGAGATGGCCATTTTTTAACGCAATTGAAAGGTCCGGAAATTATGTCTTTGAGGTTTGGAGCTCCCACAGCCCTCAGATCAAGGTTATAAAATATGCCCTTGGGGCATATAAGGTATCATAGGCAGCGCGATAGCGCTGCCTAAGTAAAGAACGATGTGGGCACAATGTATTATTTTTTGTTTCATACCGGGCACTTCGTATCGAAGGAGTTGTCGTAGAAACTTCGAAAAGGGCTCATTCGATTGGAAATTGGAGTTGCTAGTGCCCTCTTTAATAGTCGAAAGTGATTGGAGGGAAACTAGCCCCCCCCCAACGCCCATCATTACCCCAAACACATCCAATCACAATTTTGAGATAGCCATTTTGTTCAGCTTAGTTGATTTCCAGATAGAAAATTTGTTTTTGAGGAGGAAACTCCCCTACAGCCCTCGGGGCAAGGGTTTTACGTTATGCCCTGAGGGCATATTAGAACGATGTTGGCACAATGTGTCATTTATTATTTTTTTTCCTTTAGAGCAGGGCACTTCGTATCGGAGAACTTGTCGTGGAAACTTCGAAAAGGGACCATGCAATTGGAAATTGGAGTAGCTTGTGCCCTTTTTAATAGTCGAAAGTGATTGTAAGGCTACCACCACCCCTTCCACGCCCACCCTTTCCCGAAACACATCCAATCAAAATTTTGAGATAGCCATTTTGTTCAGCGTAGCTGATTTCAAGATAGAAATTATGTTTTTGAGGAGGAAACTCCCCTACAGCCTTCAGGGCAAGGGTTGTGAGTTATGCCCTGGGGCATATAAGGTTTGTATAGAAGGCGTTGTCGTAGAAACTTCGAAAAAGGCTCATTCGATTGGAAATTCAAAGAGCTAGTACCCTTTTTAATAGTCGAAAGTGGTTTCAGGGCTACTAGCCCCCCCCCCCACGCCCATCATTCCCCCAAACACATCCAAGCAAAATTTTGAGATAGCCGTTTTATTCAACGTAGTTTTAAGTTCTGTAAATTAGGTCTTTGAGGATGACAAACCCCTCACAGCCCCGAGGGCAAGGGTTGTAAGTTATACCCTGGGGGCATATAAGGTTTTTATAGAAGGCGTTTGTCGTAGAAACTTCAAAAAGGGCTCATTCGATTAGAAATTGAAATGGCTAGTGCCCTTTTTAATTGTCGAAAGTAATTGGAAGGCAAATAACACCCCTTCCACGCCCACCATTTCCCAAACACATCCAATCAAAATTTTGAAATAGCCATTTTGTTCCACGCAGTTTTAAGTTCAGGAAATTATACCTTTGAGCAGGACACTCCCCCACAGTCTTCAGGGCAAGGGTTATAAGTTATGCCCTGGGGGCATATAAGTTTGTATTGAAATCTTTGTCGTAGAAACTTGAAAAGGGCTCATTCGATTGGAAATTCAAAGGTCTAGTGACCTTTTTAATAGTCGAAAGTGATTTGAGGGCAACTAACCCCCCTCTCTTGCCCACCTTTTCCCCAAACACATCCAATCAAAATTTTTAGATAGCCATTTTGTTCAGCGTTGTTGATTTCCAGATAGAAATTATGTTTTTGAGGAGGACACTTCCCCACAGCCCTCAGGGCAAGGGTTGTAAGTTATGCCCTGGGGGCATATAAGGTTTCTATAGAACGCGTTGTCCTAGAAACTTCAAAAAGGGCTCATTCGATTGGAAATTGAAATGGCTAGTGTCCTTTTTAATTGTCGAAAGTAATTGGAAGGCAAATAACACCCCTTCCACGCCCACCATTTCCCCAAACACATCCAATCAAAATTTTGAAATAGCCATTTTGTTCCACGCAGTTTTAAGTTCAGGAAATTATACCTTTGAGCAGGACACTCCCCCACAGTCTTCAGGGCAAGGGTTACAAGTTATGCCCTGGGGGCATATAAGTTTGTATTGAAATCTTTGTCGTAGAAACTTGAAAAGGGCTCACTCGATTGGAAATTCAAAGGTCTAATGACCTTTTTAATAGTCGAAAGTGGTTTGAGGGCAACTAACCCCCCTCTCTTGCCCACCTTTTCCCCAAACACATCCAATCAAAATTTTTAGATAGCCATTTTGTTCAGCGTAGTTGATTTCCAGATAGAAATTATGTTTTTGAGGAGGACACTTCCCCACAGCCCTCAGGGCAAGGGTTGTAAGTTATGCCCTGGGGGCATATAAGGTTTCTATAGAACGCGTTGTCCTAGAAACTTCAAAAAGGGCTCATTCAATTGGAAATTGAAATGGCTAGTGTCCTTTTTAATAGTCGAAAGTGATTGGAAGGCAACTAACACCCTTCCACGCCCACCATTTCCCCAAAAATATCCAATCAAAATTTTGAGATAGTCACTTTGTTCCACGCAGTTGAAAGTTCAGGAAATTATACCTTTGAGTAGGACACTCCCCCACATTCTTGAGGACATGTGCCCTGGGGACATATAAGGTTTTTATTGAAATATTTGTCGTAGAAACTTGAAAAAGGGCTCATTCGATTGGAAATTCAAAGGGCTAGTGCCCTTTTTAATAGTCGAAAGTGATTGGAGGGCAACTAAACCCCCTCTCACGCCCATTTTTCCCCAAACACTTCCAATCAAAATTTTTAGATAGCCATTTTATTCAACGTAGTTGAAAGTTTTGGAAATTAGGTCTTTAAAGATGACAACCCATCCCACCCCACAACCCTCAGGGAAAGGGTTGTAAGTTATGCCCTGGGAGCATGTAAGGTTTTTATAGAAAGCGATGTTGTAAAAACATCAAAAGGGTTCATTCAATTGAAAATTGAAAGGGCTAGTGCCCTTTTCATAGTCGAAAATGATTGAAGGGCAACTGACCCACCTCTGACGCCCACCGTTTCCCCAAACACATCCGATCAAAATTTTGCGATATCAATTTTGTTCAACGTAGTCGAAAGTTCTGGAACTTAGGTCTTTTAGGATGATAACCCCCCTCAGAGTCCTCAGTGCAAGGGTTGTAAGTTATGCCCTTGCGGCATATAAGGTTTATATAAAAAGCTGTAAAAATTTCAAAAAGGGCACATTTGTTTGGAAATTGAAATTGCCCTTTTTAATAGTCAAAAGTAAGTGGAGGGTAATTGACCCCCCCCCCTCATGCCCACCTTTTCCCCAAACACATCCTATCAAAATTTTTAGATAGCCATTTTGTTCAACGTAGTTGAAAGTTTTGGAAATTAGGTCTTTAAGGATAACAACTCCTCCCCCCCCCCCACAGCCCTCAGGGCATGGGTTGTAAGTTATGCCCTGGGGGCATATAAGGTTTTTATTGAAAGCGTTGTAGTAGAAACTTCGAAAGGGCTCATTCAATTGGAAATTGAAAGGGCTAGTGCCTTTTTTAATAGTTGAAAGTGATTGGAGAGTGACTAACGCCCCTCTCACGCCCATCATTTTCCCAAACACATCCAATCAAAATTTGAGATATCCATTTTGCTCAACGTAGTTGAAAGTTATTGAAATTATGTCTTTTAGGTTGATAACCCCCTATGTTTAAGGGTTGTAAGTCAACATACTTACTTGTACTTGTTGCGGGACCAGACGCGGACGCCTCACCCGGCATCTAGAAGACCTTCATAGATGTTTCAAGGGAATTTAATTAACCGTATAGGGGGCATGTAAAATTTATATAGAAAGTTGTTGTAAAAATTTCAAAAAGGGCCCATTTGATTGGAAATTGAAATTGCCCTTTTTAATAGTCGAAAGTGAGTGGAGAGTAAATAACCCCCCTCTCACGCCCACTATTTCCCCAAAAACATTTAATTAAAGCTTAGAGATAGCCATTTTGTTCAACTTAGTTGAAAGGTCTGGAAATTATGTATTTAAGGATGACAAACCCCCCAGAGCCCCAAGGGCAAAGGTTGTAAGTAATGCCCTGGGGGCATATAAGGTTTTTATAGATAGAGTTGTCGTAAAAATTCAAAAGGGGCTCATTCAATTGGAAGTTGAGAGGGCTAGTGCCCTTTTTAATAGTCGAAAGTGATTGGAGGGTAACTAACCCCCCTCTCACGCCCACCATTCCTCCAAGCACATCCAATCAAAATTTTCAGATAGCCATTTTGTTCAATGTAGTAAAACGTTCTGGAAATTAGGTCTTTGAGATTGACACCCCCCGCAGCCCCCAGGGCAAGGGTTGTAAGTTATGCCCTGGGGGCATATAAGATTTTTATTGGAAGTGTTGTCGTAGAAACTTCAAAAGGGCTCATTTGATTGATAATTGAAAGGGCTCGTGCCATTTTTCATAGTTGAAAGTGATTGGTGAGTGACTAGCGGCCCTCCTACGCCCACCATTTCCTCAAACACAGCCAATAAAAATTTTGAGATGGCCATTTTGTTTAAGGTAGTTGAAAGTTCTGGAAATTAGGTCTTAGAGGATGACAACCACCCTAACAGCCCTTACGGTAAGGGTTGTAATTTATTACAACCTTAGGGTTTGGTGTCTGTTCGTATCTTGTACAGCAAACTTCAAAAGGTTAGTTTTTTGTTGTTTTTTTTTCTTTTCTTTTTTGTTTAGCTCTGAGGACGACTTGGCGGAGGTCCTTGTCGAAATATTTGCTTGTTTTTCGCCTTCATGTTTTGGCTGACAAAATCATCGTTTTCTCACCCTTTTTTGGTTTTATTTTTCATTTATTATTTCCTTTCCTCTCTTAGCTTCATATGTTGTAATTTATGCCGTGGGGGCATATAAGGTGTTTATAGAAAGTGTTTTCGTTTTAAAAAGGGCTCATGCGATTGGAAATTGAAAGGCCTAGTGCCTTTTTTAATAGTCGAAAGTGATTGGAAGGCTTGACATTTTATAGTAAAGATCGATGTGGCTATAATGTATTATTTTTTGTTGTTGTTGTTTGGACCAGGGCACTTCGTATCAAGGGAGTTGTCGTGGGAACTTCGAAAAGGGCTCATTTGATTGAAAATAGAAAGAGTTGATGCCCTTTTTAATAGTTGAAAGTGATTGGAGGACAACTAATCCCCCTCCCACGCCCATCCTTCCATTTGCCCATTATGTTTAAAAACTAAATGTTGCCTTAAGATTAAATCAAAATGCAGTGTGTTAATGGTAATTCCCAATAAACCATCTCTGCAGTATCCCAAGGACGGCTGAGGGTATTATGTTCAGACTTTCGGGCTACTTCTGCTCTTAAAATTTAACCAAATCAAAATAGTGTAAGTGTATCCAAGCTATCAAAGAAAGTAAACAGATTTTTTTGCGAATGGTATCAAGTTTTCCATTTCAGGTCAACTAGAGGAGGTATGAAACTAAATTAAACACTACTGTTTGTGTCCAGATCTTTAAAAGGGTGTATGTTATTGAAAATTGCTGAAAATGTTTCTCCAGCATACAAATAGCAGGCCAAACTACAAAGTCTTAAAAAAAGAAAAGATTTAAAGCATTATTTTCTTTTTCCCTGAAAAGACTGTGTCAATATAAAATGAACAGAAATTAATTAAAAAAACCTTTTTCCACAAAATAAGTTTTTCAAAGGAAAGTATAGAACTCCATTAAACAAAAATGAGCAAAAATAAAATCAAATAATCTACCAAACGTGAAACTACCACAAATCAGCATCAATAAATGAATGAAACCGAAAACGAACGGAAATTACAATAAATAACCGAGTCAAGCTCATAACGAGTAGAAATTAACATAAGTTGGGCTCAAAACCCCTATCCCTTTCCAAGGCCAGAACAAAATTTGCACTTTACTGAAAAAAAATACAAATGAATGTGCATTGTCATTTTAATATACATATACTGATATTTAGTAATCAAAATGTTAATATTATTTGATTCATTAAAGTTATAAAAGTAAAAACATTTATATTTTTTTCAGTAAAGTGCAAATTTGTTCTGGCCTTGGGAAGGCATAGGGGTTTTTAGCCCAACTTTTGTTAATTTCTGCTCGTTTTGAGTTTGACTCGGTTATTTATTGTAATTTCTGTTCGTTTTGGGTTTCATTTATTTATTGATTCTGATCTGTGGTAGTTTCCCGCTTGGTAGATTGTTTGATTTTATTTTTGCTCATTTTTGGTTTAATGGAGTTCTTTACTTTTCTTTGAAAAACCTATTTTGTGGGAAAAGTTTTTTTTTAATTAATATACAGAAAGGGTGATCGTAAAAAACTCCGGAATGGTTTAATTTGATTGGAAATCAGATGTTCTAGTGTACTTTATATTATTTAGAGTGATCAAAGGGTGGATACCCCCCCCCCCCACACCTCGTATTTTCCCGAAGTGCATCTGATAGAAATTTTGAGATGGCTATTTGTTGTCGTAGAAACTTCGAAAATAGCTCATTCGATTGGAAAGTGAAAGGGCTAGTGCTCTTTTTAATAGTCGAAAGTTATTTTAGGACTGCTAACCCCCCTCCCACGCCCACCATTTCCTGAAAAATATCCAATCAAAATTTTGAGATGGCTATATTGTTCAACGTAATTGAAAGGTCCGGAAATTATGTCTTTGAGGTTAACCACAGCCCTCAGTGCAAGGGTGTTAAGTTATGCCATGGGGGCGTATAAGATATATATATATAGAGTGGGTGATCGTATAAACTTCGAAGGGGGATCATTGCATTGGTAATCAAAAATTCTAGTGCCCTTTTTAAGATTCAGAGGGATCGGAGGTGGACACCCCCTCACGCCTCATATTTTCCCGAAATGCATCTGATAGAAATTTTGAGATGGCCATTTGTTGTCGTAGAAACTTCGAAAAGAGCTCATTCGATTAGAAACTGAAAGGGCTAGTGTCCTTTTTAATAGTCGAAAGTGATTGGAGGGCAACTAACTCCCCTCCCACTTCCACCATTTCTTCAAATCCATGCAATCTAAATTTTTAGATGGCCATTTTGTTTAAGGTAATTGAAAGGTCCTAAAATTATGTCTTTGGGGATGAAAACCCTCCAGAGCCCTCAAGGCAAGGGCTGTAAGCTATGCCCACGGGGCATGTAAATTATATGTAGAAAAGACGATTGTATAAACTTCGGAGGGGGCTCATTGGATCTGTAATCAGAAGTTCTATCGCCCTTCTTAAGATTCAAAGCGATCAGAGGTTTAATACCCCCCCCCCACACCTCGTATTTTCCCGAATTGCATCTGATATAAATTTTGAGATGGCCAATTATTGTCGAAGAAACTTCAAAAACAGCTCATTTGATTGAAAATTTAAAGAGCCAGTGCCCCATTTTAATAGTCGAAAGTGATTGGAGGTTAACTAACTTCCCTCCAACGCCCACCATCTCCCCAAACACATCCAATAAAATTTTTTATATAGCTATTTTATCAACGTAATTGAAAGGTCTGGAAATTATGCCGTTGAGGATGGCACTCCCCCCCCCCTCCCACAGCCCTCAGGGCAAGAGTTGCAAGTTGTGCCCTGGGGGCATCTAAAGTATTTACAGAAAGGGTGATCGAATAAACTTCGAAGGAGCTGTTTGGATTCGTATTCACAAGTTCTAGTGCCCTTTTTAAGACTTGGATTATTTGAAGGGTAAATACCCCCCCCCCCCCCCAACCTCGTATTTTCGCGAAATGCATCTGATAGAAACTTTGAGTTGGCCATTTTTTGTCGTAGAAACTTCGATAACAGCTCATTTGATTGGAAATTGAAAGGGTCATTGTCCTTTTTAATGTCAGAAAGTGATTGGAGGGCAACTAAACCCCCCCCCCCCCCCTCGCCCAATATTTCCCGAAACACATCCAATAAAAATTTCGAGATATCCATTTTGTTCAACGTAATTGAAAGGTCCGGAAATTACGTCTTTGAGGATGACAACATCCCCCCCCACATTCCTCAGGACAAGATAAGTTATGCCCTGTGGGCATATAAGGTTTATATAGAAAGGTTGATCGTATGAATTTCGGAGGGGAATCTTTTTTTTTCATTTTTTTAGAAAATTCAAAATGAGCATAAGTTAACCTTAGTAGGACTGACAACCCCCATGCCTTCTCAAAACCAGAACATAATTTGCCCTTTACTAAAAACGAAATATATTTAAAATGTTTTCACTTTGTTTTTATTTCTTTTAAGTGTTTTTACTAGATATGTGAAGGGGGGAGTCCTCTTTCTTGCACTCCAATTACAGCACGAGTGTCTGGTGCCCTTTTTAAGAGTAACAAGAGATTGAGGGCAAGCAACCCTTCTCTCAAGCCCATTCATTTTCCATACGCATCCAGTCAAAATTTTGAGATAGCCATTTTATTCAGCATAGTTGAATGGTCCAGCAACTATGTCTTTAGAAATATTAGGCATGTCAACCCCCCACAATTATGCAATTGGCCTATTATACTTTAAAACTAAATGTTGCTTTAAAAATAAATCAAAAGGCATTGTGTTAAATGGTTGCCAATAAGACACCTCAGCAATATATCGTGAACGACTTGGGGTATTAAGTTGAAACTTTTGGGGATACTACTATTACTACTTCTCCTCTTACAATTAAAATAAATCAAAAGAGTGCAAGTGTCTCCAGGTTGTCTAAGAGCATTGATAGAATCTTCTGGGAATGATATTAAGTTTTATTTTTCAGTTCAACTTCAGAAGCTATAAAATCAAATTAAAAAATACTGTTTGTGTTTTTAAAAAATTAAAAAATTGCTGAAAAAGTCTCTCGAACATAGAAACAGAAACCCATACTATGGATTTTTATAGAATAAAACTGAAAAGATATACAATATTTTTTTTCATGAAAACGACTGTGTCCATAAAAAACCAACAGAAACTAATTTAAAAGACTTTCAACAAGACAAGTGTTTCAAAGAAAAGTAATGAGCTCCATCAGTCTATGCCAAGAATGAGCAAAAATAAAGTCAAATAATCTTCCAAGCCTAAAACTACCACAAATCATTATCAATAAATAAATAAAACTCATAACGAGCAAAAATTAACATGAGCATGGTTGATAACCTCTATACCTTCTATAGACAGAACGCTATTTGCGCTTTACTGAAAACAAAATACGTTTGAAATGTTTTTACCTTTCTTACTTTCATAAATTAATAATCATCAAAACCTTAACAAAGAAATCTCAGTATATGTCAATTTAGCTGACAATCCACGGTCTTTTTTTCAGTAAAGCGCAAATTTGGTTCTGGTCTTGAGAAGGCATAGGGGTTATTAGCCCTACTCATGTTAAATTTTGCTCGTTTTTAGTTTGACTCGGCTATCTATTATAGTTTCTGTTCGTTTTGAGTTTCATTTATTTATTGATAGTGATTTGTGGTAGTTTTAGGCTTGGAATATTATTTAACTTTATTTTTGCTTATTCTTGGCTTAATGGAGCTCTTAATTTTCTTTGAAAAACTTGTCTTGTGGAAAGTTTTTTTTAATTAATCAAGCGAAGAAGAGAAAGGGAAAATCAGAATTGTTCGTCAATAAAACTAAAAGTAATTAAAATCTAACCTGCATTAGGCTGGGCTGTTATTACCTGGATGGGGTTGGAGTAGCTTAAATACATTTAGTTTGTTTTTTTTTGTACGGGAGGGGGGGGGGGTCAATTGTTTTTGGTTTTCTTTAAAAAAAAGTATTTTTTAGTTTTTTTATCTCTTCTTGTAATGTTCTTGTTGTTCCATTCTTTTGGTTTCGCATTGCTTTCGTTTTTATTCTTTTTTTGTGCTAATATAAATGAATAAATAAGTCTTAAAACGAATTCAGCTAAAATTGAATTTGCAAATCAAGTTTAAAACGAACAAAAATATTTTACTATTGTAGCATAAATGAAACTTGAAACAAACAGAAATTAAATAAACAATCAAAGCAAACAAACATACAACATGTACTAATATAAATGAATAAATAAATCTTAAAACGAATAAAGCTTAAATTAAATATGCGAATCAAGATTGAAACGATCAAAAATTACTAAAAACAAAAGTATGGGTACTGACTCCTTCCCTAACTGTAAAAGTTGAAAACCTACTGCGTCATTTGACCTTTACGGAAAATGAATTATATTACAAATAATTTCTTACATACTTATTACAAAATTGAAAATAAAAATTAGATATTGAAATGGTGGGCTTTATAGCAGCTCATATCATTGCACTGTCCAAGAGAAAAATTTGTCAAAAACGGAAAAGAAAACATTTAGTTCAGACGGGGGAAGGTTTTTTCACAGTTTTATTGCCAATAATTGCCGGTCTTGTAAGCAATCTCCTTCTTCCACTATCGTCATAAGAAAATATGGCTAAACCATATAAATTGACGGCAATTGATGAGGCTCTACCTGCAAACTTTTGAGGGTAATCTCACAGATTTCCTTAATGACAATAGTATACCTGATAAGAAATTTTTGATTTTTCAAATGGCACTTCGTAGTGTTGACAAACAGAAACCGTATCAAATAAAACCCATCAGTGTTGTGAACGTTGCAGATAGGACACAAGAGTCAAGTACTTCTTCAGAAGCAGCACCATTACTATCGGATATATCAAAAATATTAAACATATTACCTGTTTCCTATCGAGAGCGGGGTAAAAGACTATTGAATTATTTGAATGAAAGCATTGATGTTAAACTTGATGCTTCAAGTAAAAAAATCACTCTAGGTAGCAGCACTTACAATCTCATTGAACTAATAACTGATTTTGTCTCAAGTCACAAGAAAACTCTATCCATTGACACAGATCTTCTGAAATATTTAAACGCATCGAACTTTCCGAAGACACTTGTGTTTATCAATTTTTTTTTAAAGAATTGATATCTAGTAATGATGATTATGACAGTTCTGAAAAGGATGATTTTAAAACGCTAATGCTAACAAGTACACCCAAATCAATCTACAACAGTGATGATGATTCAACTTTAAAGGGTAGGAAAAAACGTCTTTCCACCACCGCCACCAGTACACATAAGGGTAGTGGAAGAGGAAGTACGCATTTACATGCAAAATGGACGAAACTCTGAAACGTATCTATGCAAACGTTAGTGAGAAGGGAAGTCTTAGTGCCCCCAGTGCACTTGCTCACGCCTCTAATGTCCAACAGAGTGTAGCAAAAGAATATCTACACACCGAACTCAGTTATACTCTTCTTCCAAATCGTAGACTTCACAGTAATCAATATCGAATAACAAAGGCCTTCTACCCACTGCAAATCATGCAAGCTAATCTTATGACTTTGGATGAGATGCAGCGAAACTACAACAAGCCCTATAAGTACATTCTATTTGCGATTAGTATTTTCAGTCGCTACTCCAATGCAATTCCATTTAAATATAACCATGGGGAGGAGGTTGCAATTGCTCCAGAAACAATACTTGGCTAAGATTCCTTTAGTAAAATTCAAATAGATCGAGGGAGTGAATTTGTCAATCCACATGTAAACAAATTCTATGGAAATATGGTACAGAGTTGTATCATAGTCATAACCCAATCAATCCTGCATTGGCTGAACTTCTGATTAGAACCATTCGTCTTCTCAATTCTAGGTATTGTAAACTCAAAAATACTGCCGCCTTTATTCAAGATTTGGATAAAATAATGCATGTTTACAATCTGCGTCCTCATTGCTCCCTGTCCAATCTTAGTCCTCTTGAAGTTCATCATGGTGACAATACACTTGACATTTTTCTCAAACAATATTCCTCGTCTTCTGGCAATGAAAGTGGAATTAAAAACAAATTCTCTGTCGTTGATAAAGTTCGAATCAACCGTACAAGCACTATTTTTGAAAAATGAAATTACCTATGGTCTACTGAACTTTTCAAAGTGTCAAAAGTTCTAGAGACTGAACCTGCGACCTATCGAATACGACACAGCAAAGATTTTGAGATTTGGGGGGATTTATGAATATGAATTGCTAAAAGTTAAAGACAGTGGTTTTTATGAAATTGAAAAAGTATTTAAAACTCGAACGCAGGGTGGTAAGGAACAGTTGCTATTTCGCTGGCTTGGGTGCAACTCTGAATTTGATTCTTGGATAGGTGTTGAAGACGTACGCCCCAATGATTCCTATGTGACATTTATGAAAAATGTTTTCGATCCTCTCTATGACGAATTGAATAAAACAAGGGATTTTTGGACTAAACGTTCCTCAGCCATTAAATTTGAAGGTAGATATGAAGTTGCTCTCGTTGATTGTATTATCAAGAATGCATATGACGTTCTAAGAAAGGAGACCCCATACGAGATTAAAGTAAGACCCTTTGACTTCGGTGATGAAGGTGGGGTGGCAACTTTGGACTCTGATGATTACCCTATTGCTACCATACCCTACAGGGAATACGACAATATGCATGAGCTGTATCAAGTTATCAACAAAAAAATTGCAAGTCGAAAAAAGGTTGGTTTCACTTTCAACTATTCGACAGAACAAAGGAGAATTTATATTACCAATCCATTTGAAAATAAAAGAATTTTCCTCAATGAGAATTTACGTGAGGTTCTCGGTTTTAAAGATCGCGTTATTACAGCAGAATATTTCAGTGGCAAGAAACATGTTATCTATACAGGCTGTGAACCCAGTTTCTCCTAGGACAGTTGTATATTTATTTACAGTTCATTTGTGGAACCGTCGAGAATTGGTAATACAAATGTCCCCCTTCTACGTGTTCTAGAGAGAAAAGTTATAGAAAACAATCTTCACCACTACAATATAAGAAATATCCAGTACGTTCCCGTAAACACTTCGTATTTGGAACTCTCAGTTAATACTAAGAAGTGAAGTCGGTGATCTTTTAGCTATAATAAAGGTTTTGTTCGTCATTACATGTCATTTTCGACCCATTGCTTAAGATGAACAATAGAAGAATTCCATTTGTTTGTCCTGACATTGATTGCTATGTTGCTGCTCTGAGTCCTTGTCAAATAGGTTGACTATTACAAGGGGCATACGACAGTGTCTGGCTATGGTCTTGGTAGTTGATTTGCTAGGCTATTTCTTTCTGCACAACCCCTTGCCAGAAAATATTTTGTACCGGCTGCAACAAATTTTGCTGCCTCAACACTACAGCACTGGAGCTCGGGTAAAAATTTCAACGAAAGTCAAGGAAAATGTTAGATCTTCAGCAACAGCTGTTGGCGAACAATTAAAATTTCAGCAAAATGGGAAGGGATTAAAAAGGATGCGTGATCGCCATTCACTCATCAGTCTCTACCAAGGTGGGAAGTGAAAGACATCAACAACGACTTCGAAGAAAAAAAAAGATAAGCAATAAGAAGAAAAAGAATGTTATATCAAAGAAATATTTTTCTCTTAAGATCACCTATCTCCCCCACAAAGAATCGCATCCATCAATCACCTCGTCATTGAATCTATTCAATTCTGAAAATGTTGATGTCAATGTCAAGTATGGCTATTATGAACAATTTCATCCTCAACAACCCCAGTCGGAAAATTTGCACTTTTAAATATTTTCCAATGAAGATTATTTCATCGATTTATCATCCACATTTATTGATTTAAATGTTGTGGTGAAGATAAAGTCTGACAAACAAACTCCTATTGCTACCGACGGTCTATCCTATGAAAACTGTACCCTACACCACTTGTTCAAACAAGTTAATGTATTCATTAATGGAACATTGGTGAGCACTAGCAATAATTTATCAAACTATGCAAGCTACATATAATTTATGTTGATGACTCCAAGTCATACAAGGGGTTGAGAAGACAGGCACTGGGTTATGAATATAGATCAAACGTTGATACTAATGGTGAGCTAACTGTTGCAGTGACCAAATAGTATCATTTAGTTGGAAAGTTAAATCATGAAAAATTTAATATATCTCAATGGTTGCCTCCCAACTTCACCATTGACATAAAGTCACAATTAGCTCCAGCCAGTTTCATTTTGAGAAAAACGCTTGGTGCAGCACTTGATGCAAATGTCATTATCGCTTCAGCAATTCTTCATGTTCGAAAACAACAGGTTATGATCTCTGTTGCATTCACTATGGAAAAACTGAGAGCCAACGGTAACAATATCAAACTTCTTGTTCCCCATACGATCACCAATCAACGTCACATTGCCACCGGTTCTCGTAGTTACACCAATATCATTTGAGAAATCACCTCAAACCTCGCTTTGGCCTTTATGAAAAGTGCTAGTGCCGTTGGATCCTGGACCGCATCCCCCCTCGATTTTAATTTTTCAGCTTATCCAGTCTTGTGTGCGAGGTGAATGGAATTCCCTTGTACGCTAAAAAATCTTAGAGAACTCTGTGTGAATTGACCATGCAATCACTAGATCACGATCCACAACTATTTGAAAATGGAATGACCAATTCAATGTTTTCATAAAATCATGGCGCGATTGATTTGGATTTGTCAGGCACTCAAGATATGAGTGTTGTTAGAAGTGGGAATGTCCGCTTGGAGTGCACATTCACTGACGCTTTGACTGAAAGTATCACCTTAATATCGCTGAGTCAATTTGTAACCTATTGGGAGATCACCCCGACAGTAGTGTTCTACCAGACTTGGCACCATGAACACAAATCAAATAATTGATGTTTTTAACTTGGACTCGTTCATGTCCAAATACAAATCCTATTGTATGC
>JAPEVW010000037.1:1841670-1891670 GCA_027921565.1 Artemia sinica
TATTTAATATATAATGATATTAATTAGTGAAAGCTCATCAGTTCAAAATTTAATTTTACTGTAATTTATATGTTTCTTTTTAATGTTATACACACAAAAGAAAATATTTGTTATATACTAATTCGTTTTCAGTGAAGCGCCAATGACGCAGTAGGTTCTAAACTTTTACAGTGAGAGAAGGAGGCAAAACCAAAGCTCTTGTTTGAAGTGATTTTTGTTCGTTTCAAGCTTGATATGCATATTCAATTTAAGCTTCACTCGTTTTAAGATTTATTTATATTAGTACCTACTGTATGTTTGCTTGATATGATTGTGTATTTAATTTATGTTCGTTTTGGGGTTTCATTTATTCTTCAATAACAAAATTTTTATGTTCGCTTTAATCTTGATTTGCATATTCAATTTAAACTTTACTCGCTTGAAGATTTATTTGTTCATTTATATTTGTATATGTTGTATGTTTGTTTACCGTGATTGTTTATTTAATTTCGCTCGTTTTGGGTTTCATTTATTCTTTAATAGTAATTTCTGGTCGTTTTGAGTTTGATTATTTTTGGTTTCTATTTCTTCTGATCTTAAGTTTAATATGGCCTTTACTGTTCTTTAAAAAACTTCTTTTTGGAAAGTTTTTAATTTTTTATTCCAAGATAAATTAAAAGTCTTGGCAACTTTACTTACTTTACTTGACTTAAGGCTCCTGCTGGTGGTCCAGCGTAGAGAGAGATGAGACTCTTTTCCTTCATTCCGAACGGTCCTGCGCAAGCGTGAATGCTTCTTGGAGATCAGTACCGATCATGGAGAAGTACTGGGTAAGGTTGTCCCTCCATCTGAACCGGGGTCTTCCACGGGGGCACTTCCAGCCATGTTGAGGAGGATCAAAATTGAAAAGTATGCTGGCGGGTGCTTCTTCTGGCATGCGAATTAAGTGGCCAAACCACCGTAGAGTTCTTATGGCGAGCTGATGAGAGTTGGGGGTCTGATCCGTTAGTGTCCGCAATCGGGTGTTTGAGACGAAGTCGTACCACTTGATCCCTTCGATTCGTCTTGGGAAGTTTGTTTGAGCCACATCTATGGCATCACGAACAGAAGCAGCTGCCGGCCAAGTTTCAGCACCGTAGAGAAGGACTTTCGTTACGGTCGTGTTGTAGATCCGTATTTTTGTTTTTCGGCTAATATTGGGCTTTGACCACAAGGAACAGCATAATCGAGCCATAATAGACACAGCTTTCGCGATGCGCGACTGGACTTCCCTTTCAATTGAGCCGTTATCCGAGACGACAGGTCCAAGGTAAGTAAAAGACTTGACAATTTCGATAGTGTGCCCTAAAACGTTGAATGATGGTGAGTTGGCGGAATTTCCTGCCGGGTCGATGATCATTATTTTTGTTTCTGCCAGCTAATATGTAGTCCCACTTTCAGGGCTTCTTCCGACAGTGTATTGAGAGCTGCCTCGAGTTCAACTGCAGAAGTGCATAAAATTAAACTGAATATTCGATATATAATGATATTGATTGCTAAAAGCTCAATTGCTCCAGATTTTGTCAAACAGTTCGTGGTAACGAACTGTAAGTAAGGAGCGACCCGGCTCAATGGTAACCGAAACTCTAGAAAACGGTATTTTGATACAAATAGATACATCAAAAGAATCAGATTTTAATGCTGATTTCAAATATATAAGTTTCATTAAGTTTAATTGTACCCATCAAAAGTTAGGTGCCTGAGAAAATTTGGCTGATTTTTGAAAAAAGGAGGAAAGACCCCCTAAAAGTTATAGAACCTTAATGAAAATCACACCATCATATTCAGCGTATCAGAGAACCCTACTGTAGAGGTTTCAAGCTCCCATCTACAAAAATGTGGAATTTTACATTTTTTGCCAGAAGAAAGATCACGGGTGCGTGTTTATTTATTTATTTTTTTTTTTTCCCCAGGGGTGATCGTATCGACCCAGTTGTCCTAGAATATCGTGGGAGGGCTCATTGGAATGGAAATTAAAAGTTCTAGTGCCCTTTTTAAGTGACCAAAAAAAATGGAGGGCAACTAGGCCCCCTCCCACGCTCATTTTTTCCCAAAGTCACCTGATCAAAATTTTGAGATAGCCATTTTGTTCAGCATGTTCGAAAATATAATAAGTATGTCTTTTAGGATGACTTAATCCGCCGAAATTCCCAGGGGGAGGGCTGAAAGTTATGAACTTTACCCAATGTTAACATATAGTATTGGTTATTTGGAAGTATACAGACGTTTTCAGGGGAGATTTTTCCTGGTAGTGGGGGGGGGGGTGGTTCGGGGGTTATGTGGGAGGATCTTTCATGAAGGAAGTTTTCATGGGCGAAGGGACATTGCTATGAAGGGGACGCCGGACTTCCCAGCATTATTTAAAGCAAGATCAGAAATTTAATATAAAAAAAACAACTATTTCAACTGCAATAGCAGCAACATCGAAACTTCAAAACGAACAGAAAATATTACATATATGATTGGGTTCACCCCGTAGTCAATACCTCGCTCTTTAAGCCAAAGATTTTTTAGTACTTTCATAAGAGCTATTTATTCTAATTAACGGCCTTTGTGATTAAGCGGTCATTTTTAAAGAATTGGAACAAAATTCGAACTTTCGCTTAAAGAGCAAGCTATTGACTAGGGGGCGAACCCCCTAATAAACAAATTAAAAATATATGAATATAGAAGTTCGTTACGTAAGTTAATTCGTAAGTTACGTATATTTATTACTAATAAAAACGGTCGTAAATATAATTAAACAAGTTTCGAGAAAGCCATTTAACTAAATAAAAGTAAATTAATATGAAAATTTTGTTTTAATTATTCATGTACGGTGAGCCAAGATCAAAACCTGCATTTATTCAAAAACGTTCAAAAATTAAATAAAAAAAAAACAAGTTTTTTAAACTGAAAGTAAGGAGCGACAATAAAACTTAAAACGAACAGAAATTATTCCGTATATGAAAGGGGCTGTCCCCTCCTCAACGCCTCGCTCTTTACGCTAAAGTTTGACTCTGTCTCACAACTTTATTTTTAAAACAATAAAAAAAACTTTAGCGTAAGAGCGAGGCGTTGAGGAGGGGACAGCCCCTTTCATATACGGAATATTTCTGTTCGGTTTAAGTTTTATTGTCGCTCCTTACTTTCAGTTTAAAAAACTTTTTTTTTTCTATTTAATTTCACTCAGGGCCGGCTTTAAAGCGTGACACTTCCAAGCCCAAGCGTTTTTGGCCGCTCCGTTTTGGCGAGATTTTTGGTGAATCCCCATAACTTTTGCAATAGTGAAAGCCACAGGGTCTATTGGTGAATCCTGATCTGGTTTCACCGCAATTTTCATTTTATTTTCTATGTTGTAATAAGTACAAAGGAAATATTTGTACATAAATTCATTTAATAAAGCGCCAAATACGCAGCATAAGGCGCCAAAGCGCCTTATGCTTTTGCCGTTAGGGAAACGGGCAGAATCCAAACTCATGTTTTTAGTGACTTATATACTTGTCTTGTTTTTAGAGTATAGGTGTCTTGAACAGTTTTGGAAAGAGCTAATAAACTAAATTCCCCTTATTTTTGAAATAGAATATCGTTAATAAGTTTTTTTGCATAGGGGAGAGGGGGTCAGGTCATAGAGGGAGGGCCAGCTCCCATGATATATCTATCATTGATATCTTTCGAGGGAGGGACGGGTATCGGGCCATGGAGGACCAGGAGTCAGCTCCCATAAGTTTTTGAATAAAATATAGTTAATAAATTGTTTTTTTTTTCTTGGGGGGGGGGGGGGTCGGGCCATGCAGAGAAGGCCAGGGGTAAGATCATGGGTGCCCGTAGGCTAAATTTTAGGGGGGGGGGCTTACCTGGTCTAATCGGCACTTCCGGTACTGTATAATTGAAATCTCAAGACAAAATATCATAAGCAGCGCGATAGCACTGCTTATGATATTTAGTACTTTTAGCTTATGATATTTAGTACTTTTATGATATTTAGTATTTAGTTTTTTTTTGAGACTTAGTACTAAACACTACCTAGAAGTTTCACCTTAATACTCTTGGTGTCATTAGTTACAGTAACTGTAGTTGTAGTACTAAAAGTATACACATAGTGCCTTTTGGCTAGTTCAAAATCCCCCACAACTTACTCTGAAAGTCCACATGCTCATAGTTTTTTTTGATTTAGTTCAACGTCCACCTAAATATTTCTTATATTTGTTTACTGAAGACGTTGTTATATTCTCTTTGGAGTATTGGCTACAATTGGCTATCTCACAATTTCGATCAAATGTGTTTGGGGAAAATAGTATATCAGGAGGGGGCTATTTTCTCTCCATCAACCTTGACTGTTTAAATGGAACTAGAACTATGCATTTCAAATCAAATTAGCCTCCTCTAAAGTTAACAAGACCACCTCTTCCTAAAAACTTTACATCCCCCGGGACACAACTTAAAACCCTTCCTCCATACTCTGGGGAGTTGTGTCAACCCCAAAGACCATGTTATGAGGTCTTTGGGTTATTTTTTAACAAATGGCTATCTTAATATTTCTATCGGATGCATTTGGGGAAAATATGACGAGGGGTTGGGGTATAGCTGCCCTCCGATAATTTTGACTCTTAAAAATGGCTCTTCAACTTCCGATTTCAAATCCAATGAGCCCCCTCCGAAGTTTATACGAACCCCCGTTTCCATAAAAACCTTAAATGCCCTCGGGGCATACCTTACAACCCTTGCGCTGAGGACTGTGAGGGGGTTCTCATCCTCAAAGACATAATTTCTGGACTTTTAAACTACGTCAAACAATATAAACTATCTCGAACTTTTGACAGGAACTGTTTGGGGAAATGATGGAGGTGGGAGGGGGGATCATTTTTGACTATTAAAGAGGGCACTAACCCTCTCAATTACCAACCGACTAAGCCCTTTTCCAGGTTTCTACGACAACAAATGACCATCTTAAAATTTCTATTAGATGCGTTTCGGGAAAATGCAACGGGGCGTTCCAATTAAACGAAAAAACTGTATACATGCAGGTTTTAAAAAAGGCATATAAGCAATATCATAGGCAGCACCACTCTATAATAACTAGAAATATCAATGAAACATTTAAAGAAGCTAATTCGATTTAAAATTAAAAGTTCTAGGGTCGTTTCTAAGACTAAAAAGAGATTGAAGGGCAATCAGCCCGTCTCTCAAGCCGATTTATTTCCCTAACACATATAGTCAAAATTTTGAGACAACTATTTTGTTCAGCATAGTAGAACGGTTCAGCAACTATTTCTTTAGGTATATTGGTCATGTCAAACCCCCACAATTATGCCAAACTATATATTCTTATAGAATAAAAACAAAATATATAAGTGTTTTTTTTTTTTCAAGAAAATGACTTTGTCAATAAAAAACGAACAGAAATTCATCTAAAAAAAACCTTTTCCACAAAACAAGTTTTTCAAAGAAAACTAAAGAGCTCCATTAAGCCAAAAATGGGCAGAAATGAAGTCAAGAAATCATCCAAGCGTAAAAACTACCACAAACCACTATCACAAAAATAAATGAAACTCAAAATGAACAGAAATTAGAATAAATAGCCGAGTCAAACTCGAAACGAGCAAAAACTAACATTAGTAGGGCTGATAACCCCCATGTCTTCTCAAGACCAGAACATAATTTGCGCTTTAATGAAAACAAAATGTATTCAATTAGAGGTAGTTGCCCTAAGATTACTTTTGAATCTCAAAAATGGAACTAGGACTTTCGATTTCTAGTCATTTGAGCCCCTCTGAAGTTCCTTTTCAATTAAAACCTTATATGCCCCGGGCATAAAAACCTTGTATACCCCGTTATATAACTTACAACACTTGCCCCCGGGCTCTGAGGGAGAAATTCCGATTTACAGGCGAATGAGCCCCCTCAAAAGTTTACACTACAGGCCTTCCATAAAAAAATTATATGCCCTGGGGACATAACTAACAACTTGCCCCCGGGTTCTGGGGGGTTGTTTTATCCCTGGTTTATAATATAGTTTTTTGTCTATTGTGAACAAAATGACTATTTAGAAATTCGATCGGACACATTTGGGGAATAAAGATTTGTGGGAGGGGAGGGCTAGTTTCCATCGGATCACTTTTGACTCTTAAAAAGGGAACTAGAACTTTAAATTTCTAATCATTTGAATCCCCTCAAAAGTTTATACGACCACCTCTTCCATAAAACTTTATATGCCCCCGGCTCTGGTGTGGGTTATGTTGATCCCAAAATTCTTGTTAACTGATCGTCTTAAATCGACAATTTCAAAATCACTGGCAATCTCAAAATGCTGATCATATACATTTGGAGAAGTAATGGTTAGTGTTTGGGGCGGGGGGGGGGGAGGGGGTAGATGCCCCCTGATCCCTTTTGACTCATAAAAAGGCAAGTAGAACTTTCGATCTCCAATCAAATGAGCCACCTCTGAAGTTTATACGACCATTACATAAAAATCTTATATGCCCGGGCCATAATTTTTGTCAGATACATAGTTTTTGTTATCTAATGTTTGAACTATTTTTAACAAAATAGCTGTCTCAAAATTTTTGTCAGATGCATTTGGGGAAAAAGGGCGTGGGGGGGGGCTAGTTACCCTCCGATCACTGCTGACTCTTAAAAAGGGCACTAGAACTTCCGATTTCTAATCGAATGAACCCCCTTCAAAGTTAATACGAACACCCCTTCCATATGAAGTGCCTCTGGAAAAAAAAATAAAACGTTGGAGCCGTATGACCTTTACTATAGGCAACGCTATTGCGTTGCCTCTGATATATTACTCTCTAAGGTCAAATAAGTAAGAGTTACCCTATTCGTTTAGCAGATATAAAATCATTGACCTACGCTCAAGGTCAAATAAAGCTGTTATGCAACTAGCAAGTGGGCTATTAAGGGTTCATTGATCGTCAAGAGTGCCTTAGGGAGTGACATTGGTCTATACACCATCCTAATTAGATACGTGCATTCTACTAGTATATATATATATATATATATATATATATATAATATCTATATATATTATATTATATATATATATATATTATATATATATATATATATATATATATATATATATATATATATATATATATATATATATATATATATATATATATATATATATATATATATATATATATATATATACTATATATATATATATATATTCCTGCATGAATGAAAGAGTCTATGCCTTCCTTAAAACTTAGAAGTTTTTGTTATCTGACCATTGAACTATTTTCAATAAAATGGCTATCTCAAAATTCTTACCGGATGGGTTTCGGGAAAAAAGGGCGTTTGGGAGGCTATTTGACCTCCGATATCTTTTGACTCTTAAAAGGGAACTAGAAGTTTCATTTCCAATCATATGAGCCCCCTCTGAAGTTTATAGAAGCAGCCCTTCCATAAGAACCATATATGGCCCCAGGGCATAACTCAAAACGCCTGCCCCGGGGGCTTGTGTGAACCCCGGAGTTTTTATTATCTGATATTTGAATTAACTTAAAAAAAAAAAAAAAATTCGGAAACATTTGAAGAAAAAAGGGCATGGGGGGGCTATATGTTCTCCGCTTTGACTCCTAGAAAGGGCACTATAATTTCCGATCGAATGAGCCCCATCCGAAGTTTATACGACCATCCCTTTCATTTAAGTGTCTCTGGGAAAAATAAATAAAAAATGGAACCTTATGTCCTTAGGGTTGGTGGGGGGAGGCTAGCTGCCATCAGATCACTTTGGACTCTTAAAAGGGAACTAGAAACTTCTATTTCTAATCATTTGAGTCCCCTTCAAAGTTCATACGACCGGCTCTTCCATAAAACCTTATATACCCCGGGGTATAAGTTATAACCCCTCCCCTGGGTTTCCTGGGGGGGGGGTATGTTGACCCCGAAGTATTTGTCATCTGATCGTTGGAGTATTTAAAAAAATAATGCCTCCATCAAAATTTTGATCGGATGCATTTGGGAAAAAGAGAGTGTGTGGAGGGGGTATATACCCGCGGATCACTTTCGATGAATCTTAAAAAGGTAACTAGAACTTTCACTTTCCGATCCAATTAGCCATTGAGAAAAAAGGGACTTGGGGGAGGGGGGCTAGTTACCCTTTGATGTCTCTTAAAAAGGGCTCTATAAATTCTCCTTTACAATCGAATGAGCCCCCTCCAAAGTTTATACAACCATCCCTCTCATAAGAACCTTATACCACCATATTCGTTAAGCAGATGTAAAATCATTGACCTACGCTCAAGGTCAAATAAAGCTGTTATGCAACTAGCAACTGGATCTATTAAGAGTTCATTGATCGTCAAGAGTGCCTTAGAGAGTGACATAAGTCTATGGCACCATCCTAATTGGATACGTGCATTCTACTAGTATATATATATATAATATATATATTATATATATATATATATATATATATATATATATATATATATATATATATATATATATATATATATATATATATATATATATATATATATATATATATATATTATATATATATATATATATATATATATATATATATATATATATATATATATATATATATATATATTCCTGCATGAATAAAAGAGTCTATGCCTCCCCCCCCCTATATCCTTTAAGTAAACGGTCAAGAGAGTTGCTCGAGTCAAACGACTGTCTTCGAACATCAGAAAAGCCCTCAAGTCTCAATCTGGCAAAGTCTGATATGAAATCAAAATATGTAAATACTTTTTTCTGGAGGGAAACATCTTAACATTTCCTTAATACGACATTAGTAACAAAACAAAAATTTAATTTTAAAAACAACATTTTCAAAGGAAAACTGAGAGCGATACTAAAACGAAATTTTACTGACAGCAGAATTAAAACTGGACACAAACATAATATATTCTGTTAAATAATTCAAAAAAAAAAAAAAATAGAAAACATGCAAAATTTGATTGCAACAGGTTTGATGAGCATTGAGCGTATTTATTCAACAGAAAAACCAATAATATGGCAAAAACAACAATCCCTTTGCTTTCAGAATTGGAATTTTTTATAATAAGAATAAAGAGATTTTTCTAGGATATAACTCATGCTTTTTGGACTAAATCAATAATTTTTAGTAGCTAACCTTAAATACAGTTTATAAGAAATTTGAATCACAATTTTCATAAGGGAGCTCAGTGAATTTTACATGAATCTCGAAAGAGAAAAAAAGGAAGAAAAGCAAATCTTTAAAATCACAGTAGGCTAATCACTAAAATATGCAGTTTAAAGTAGGAAACCGGTTTTATTTTACATTTATCTTGCCCAGAAATTCAAAACAAATTAGTAAATTTATAAAACCTCATTTTTAATCAAAATTCATTTAAATTCCTTTCTACGACCACAATAATCTCCGTAACTAAATTTGAAAACATCATGCCCTTTGCTTGGCCCGAGAAAAATGACGAAAAAGGCCGGCAACCAGTAACACGTTTATTCCGATCAGTTAAAGGAGCACTTTATTCTCTGAAAGAGCTAAAATAGGTTCTTCTCCAATCCTTAGAAGTAACTATATCTGAGAGTAATACTCATTACTATGCCTTTAAACTTTCGAATTTGAAAACTTTCCAACATGCCAACAAATTGGAAAACTGCCAAGTAGTATTGGTACTTTGTTACCCAACTTTTTCCATGACGAGCCTCCTCCATCTCAAATCAACTTTGCGGTCCACTTAGGCTAGAAAACACAACTATCTCCCTGCAAATTTCAAACTAAATCAGAAAATAAAACCGTTAGCCCATTTTGAAAAAAGAACACACTGAAATAATTTCCAAGCAATTTGAAAACAGAGCTTTTGGGATTTTTGAATAAACTTGAAAATCATGATTATTATGCATTTCAGATTTGGACAATGTAGACCTGTTTTTTTTTTTTTATATATTATACATTTAAGAAAAAAAATTTTCAGCAAATAGGCATTTATCTTTTTTGTTCGTGCAGTTCCACATCGGTCATTCGATGAAAAAACAAGCTTTACTTGCCAAAAACCTGAATTACCAGAAAATAAAATCTTTCAATAAAAATTCAGTACTTGTATTATATTCTACCTACCACTCAAATTGTTCATGCATTGACGCACTGTAAACCGGTTTCTTTCGCTAGTTTCTTTTAACTTAGCATGAAAAATGGCAAAGAGAAGTGATGGAATATATGGGAAATACATAAATCGGGCATTATATTTGCATATTAGGGGGGGGGGAGGGGTAAAGTATTTGGAGAGTGTGAAGTCAAAAAACAATTGTTACTTCATAATATCAGAATAATTGTAGCTGACACACTTTGCATGCAGACCCGCTGTACTTTACCCCCCACCCCCTTATGTGCAAATATATAACCCCAATTTGTTTCTAAAATATTATATTTTTATCATACTTAGGTATATTTTATTAGGATTAACCTAACTTCACTTCTTGAGCGGTAGGGGATATATCATACAAATACCAAAAATTCTTTCAATAAAAACTACCATTGTGCCTGAAGTTCTTGTTGCAGTCTATGAACCAAGATGCTTTTTTTAGAATGGGTTGTTAGATGTTAATTCCGAATTAAATAAATCTAATTCGACGGTAAGTATTAATAATTATTTGTGAGAATAATGACAACAAACCAATGAGGATCCAGCTTGTATTATTACAATCTCACTAAACTCCTGCATACACTCTTTGATGCCTTTAAAAATTGTTCAAACCAGAAAAAACATTTCTAACACAGACTACATTTAAAAGGTTTCCCACATGTGTGCAGTCTTTGATCTGTATTCAAAGATCAGACTAGTTTTTTACGATTATTTCTGCAATTTTATTTTTGTTCTTAACATATGATTCACCTGTGTTTGCAACTTTTATGAATTTCAAGTGCTCTACTAATGGTCAGTTTCCTGAATAAAATCTTGCATATAAACAAGCCCAAAACTGTTCTCACCTACAAAACATTGAATAGGTTTTTCACTTGTATGCACTCTTTGTTGCTGTTTCAAATTTCCTGCTTCAGAAAAGGCCTTCTCGCGTACTCCACCTTTAAACATTTTCTCACCTGAATGCAGTCTTTGACGCGCGTTCAAACTTGCTGCTTGAGAAAAGGTCTGGTCACTTTCATCGCATTTAAAAGTTTTTTCACCTGTGTGCACTCTCTGGTGCGTCTTTAAAGCATACAAACGAGTAAAAAGTATTGTCACATACATGACATTTAAAGGGTTTCTCACCCGTATGCACTCTTTGGTGCTGATTCAAACTTGATGTTTGAGAAAAGGTCTTATCACATACATCACATTTAAAAGGCTTTTCACCTGTATGCACTCTCTGGTGCGCCTTTAAATAATGTAAACGAGAAAAAGTCTTGTCACATACATGACATTTGAACGGTTTCTCATCGTTATGGACTCTTTGGTGTTGCTTCAAACTTGATGCTTGAGAAAAGATTTTGGCACACACATCACACTTAAAAGGTTTCTCACCTGTATGCACTCTTTGGTGCTGTTTCAAATTTCCTGCTTCAGAAAAGGCCTTCTCACATACATCGCATTTAAAAGGCTTTTCACCTGTATGCACTCTCTGGTGCTTCTTTAAAACATGCAATTGAGAGAAAGTCTTGTCAAATACATGACATTTAAACGGTTTCTCATCCGGATGCACTCTCTTGTGCTTCTTTAAAACATGCAATTGAGAAAAAGTCTTGTCACATACATGACATTTAAACGGTTTCTCATCCGTATGCACTCTTTGATGCGTATTAAAATGTTCTCTTCGAGAAAAGATCTTGTCACAAACCTCACATTTATACGTCTTTTCTCCTTTATGTGATCTTTGATGTCTTTCTAATTTTCTATGCATTTTACTTTGCAGGCGACTTTTCAAACATCTTTTCTCATTTTCGAAGCCTTTTGCTTCAGATTCCAATACAAGTGGATTTGAGACACCACTCAGAGATGGATTCTTTGAAACAACTAGTGACGTATTTTCCTGTAAGTATAGTCCAGACACGTGTGGTGAAAAGCGACCTAAAAAATTTAAAGTCTACTGAGTTAAAAATGAATACAGTATATCTATCGATATATTTTTACAATTAATTTTATTTTCGATCCCTCTTCTCCTGCTCTTGATAATGCTTATATTAGCTTTAAAATTAGTTATTCTGATGTAAGTAAAGAGCGAAAATAAAACCAAAGATGACCAAAAAATACACCCTGGAGTAAATCAAACCATAAGTGGAGACAAAACAAATATTTGGATTTTTCTTAACTGAATGAGGAGGAGGGAAAAGATTGTACATCATTTGTAGAAGTCAAACAGTTTTTGGGTCACCGCAAAGCTGAATATTGTGTCACCTTGGTAAACAATATGCTTATCCGTTTCAGAAACCATGGCTGTAACACGAGTATTCAAGTTCGCTATTTATATAGCCATTTGAACTATTTCTCAGAGACTTTAGTCACTACTGGTGATGAGCGAGGTGAAAGATTTCCCCAAGACTTAAAGACTATAGAGGATTGCTACCAATAAGGGAACTATGCCAAAAAAACGATAGACCAAGGGGTTCATTCGATAGCAAATTGGAAGTTCTAGTGCTCTTTAGAGGTTAAATTAATCGGAGGGCAATTGATTGAACTACATGAGCGATCACTATGTAGATTTTTCAACTTGGATGCATCTAAACAAACTTTCAGAACACCGTGCTATGAGTTATCTTATTTTTTCCAAGAACAGCCAAGACCACCATTTAAATATCCATTAGAGATATTTTTCAAAAATCTAGGTACCATCAGTGAAGAGCAAGGTGAGCGACTTCACCAAGACGTAAAGTCTATGCGGGATTGCTAAACGGAAATGATCAGATGATCAGATAATCAAAAGGATCAGATGATCAGATGCTAACAGGAAAGGTCAGATGCTTACATGATAGTGGACTGGTGTGTCAGTTTCATGAGAGGTTCTTGAAACTGATTTAAATGGTGATCAGTTTCAAGAACCTCTTGAAACTGATCACCTGATTGATTTAAGTAATCAAATCAGTTTTGATTAAATCAGAGAAACTGATTGATTTAAATGGTGATGGTGGAATGGGGATCAGT
This sequence comes from Artemia sinica, assembly GCA_027921565.1. Classification (NCBI taxonomy): domain Eukaryota; kingdom Metazoa; phylum Arthropoda; class Branchiopoda; order Anostraca; family Artemiidae; genus Artemia; species Artemia sinica. Next base: position 1,854,774 of record JAPEVW010000037.1, read on the forward strand.
TAAATGGTTTAAATTTACAAAATAAATCTAAGTGTATAATGCAAAAAAGCTTCTAAAGTTTCAAATAGTTGTTTTATCATAACATTTTAAGGTTAATTTGTGACTGTGCATTTAATTTAGTTTCTATAAGGAATCTTATGGTGTTTTGTTCCTACTCTTCTTAACTGTTAAATGTTTAAAATGGCTTCTGAATTTTGAGCTTTTTTGTTCTACCACAAAAATAGGAGAAACATGTTTCTAGTGTTCACTTACGATACGAATCATAATACTAAAATGGAAGAGTTCTGTGATTGCATTAAAATTTTTTGTGCAATTTCTTACTTTATTAAGGGCTATCAAAGATAAATTTAAAATTCAGAAATGAAAAGAGGTGGAGAAATAAGCATTAGACATTAAACAAGCTATTAAGGCTTATTTGTCCTTCAAAAGAAAATTCCAACAGAGTTGTTTTAAAAATAATACTTAACTATTAAGTTCAATCGAGATAATAAAATTCTTAAATCAGGTATAAATAAGAATTTTTGCTCACCAGCTGCATTTCTAAAACGCGTTCTCTAGTTACTATCGACCGGGGTTAGTCCTTTACTAGGTTAGAGCTACCGCTGCAGCCATGATGCAATTCTGCGAAAAATATACAGTTATAAATTTTCACGAAACAGATAATTTAATTATGAAGCCCAATTCATTACATTTCTATCTATCCATTCATCGGGTAGTTACTTAATCCCAAGGGATACTTCACAGACAGTATTCTATAATAGGACAATTACTTATGAATTGGTCTTGGCTTTCAACGATACTAGGCCTGGGAACAGTAGTAGTGTATTTTGGATTTTATGAAGATATTTATGTTTCTTTTTTTTGTTTAGGTTTGAAATGTAGAAGCGATGATACCAACTCGGCAAATGATAAAAATGATAAGTGTAAGTTAACAGAACCTTTTCCTTCTCATATCTATCACAAATGATTTTTGATAATGGTTACTTTAGAGAGGAATAGGTTAAAGGGGCTGGAGAATGATTCACTCAGGATCGAAGATATTCGGGGTGGGGGACTCCATCGTGAATTTGATAGCAATGGTATTGGTGAGGAATATTTGAAAGCCCGTTATAAGTTCCTACAGGATTTGAATAATGATTATGACCCGAGTGACTTTTCGGTATTTCATTTAAATTGCCAAGGTTTTAGTACTACATTTCAGTACCTGGAGGAATTTCAGCAGACTCAAGGTTTACAGGTTTTGACCCTGACTGAGACATGGTTGAAGTCTCATAAGTCATCTCTATTAGATGTTCCTAATTACCAACTGCTTTTAAAAAACAGGGAATTGCAGCAAAATGGAGGTTTAGCGGCATATGTCAAGAGTGATCTTAATGTCTTGCCGATGCCTTCCCTTACTAAACATCAGGAAATAGTGTTCGAGAGGATGGTTGTGCAAGTATCTAAGCTTAATCTTAAACCTGTTCTTGCTATTATTTATCGACCTACGTCTAGTAGTCTCGTAGAATTTTTGAGTCTGTTAGAAGAGCAACTGGAGCTGTTGAGTGGAACAGGACAGCCGTGTTTTGTGTGTGGTGACTTCAACATTGATTTGAAAAGTCTACATTCTAGTCAGAGAGTTAAGAAGTTTCTGGATATTATGCTTAGCTACGGGCTTAAGCCTACTATAAATATCTGTACAAGAGTCACTGAGAATTCTGCATCAATATTGGATAACATATTTGTGAATACAGAATGTAAGTCACCTGCTGTTGCGGTAAATAGTGTTTCAGATCATTTTAGAATAATGATAACAATGCCGCAAGTCCTAGAGTCGAATAAGGGACACCGCTGTAACGTCATTAGACCTATTATTGATTCTGAGCTTGTTGCCCGTTTTAAACTGGAAGCTGATAAGACTGAATTCAACTTTCTACAAGAGGAATATGATATCAATCCAAAATTTGGTAGATGATACGGCACATTAACAGGTTTACTTCAGAAGTGTGTCAAACCTAAAAAAGTTTACAGATATCAATCAGCAAAGAAACCATGGATTACTAAGAGTCTACTCTTAAGTATGAGAAGGTGAAACTATTTATATAAGGATTTGATCCAAAATAAAGGGACAACTACTAAGGATGATTATCAAGCATATAATAACATGCTAAACTGTCTCCTTCGGAAAGCTAAAGCGGATTATTCTGCTTTCAAGTTTCAAGAAGCAGAGGGAAATCCAGACAAGACTTGGAAACTTATCAAGTCTGTAATGAACCCTAGTCGGCCTCCCTCGGAGCTTCCGGATAGTGTGAATTGCAATTCAGTTTGTGAGCATTTCTCTAATGTGGGCCATAATGTAGGATCCACTATCCCAGTCCTGGCTGAAGATGGCGATTTTACACAATTCCTGCCTGATAAGAGCGAAGTGTCTGCTTATTTAAAGCTGGTTAAATTAAGTGAGTTGTTTGAAATGGTTAAAAATGTGAAAAACAGTGTAGCGGGATCGGATCTCATGACTGTGAAAGTTTTCCAAGCTGTTTATCCTATTGTTTCTTGTCAGATGGTAATGCTAATAAATGAGTGTTTTAAGTCAGGTATTTTCCCCGATTTTCTGAAGATTGCGAAAGTGAAACCGCTTTTTAAAGGGGGTGATAGTGGGGATTTAGGTAATTATAGTCCTATTTCCCCTATTTTTGTGGTAGAATGTAGAAGCGATGATACCAACTCGGCAAATGATAAAAATGATAAGTGTAAGTTAACAGAACCTTTTCCTTCTCATATCCGTCACAAATGATTTATGATAATGGCTAATTTAGAGAGGAATAAGTTGAAGGGGCTGGAGAATGATTCACTCAGGATCGAAGATATTGGGGGTGGGGGACTCCATCGTGAATTTGATAGCAATGGTATTGGTGAGGAATATTTGAAAGCCCGTTATAAGTTCCTACAGGATTTGAATAATGATTATGACCCGAGTGACTTTTCGGTTTTTCATTTAAATTGCCAAGGTTTTAGTACTACATTTCAGTACCTGGAGGAAGTTCAGCAGACTCAAGGTTTACAGGTTTTGACCCTGACTGAGACATGGTTGAAGTCTCATAAGTCATCTCTATTAGATGTTCCTAATTACCAACTGGTTTTAAAAAACAGGGAACTGCAGCAACATGGAGGTTTAGCGGCATATGTCAAGAGTGATCTTAATGTCTTGCCGATGCCTTCCCTTACTTAACATCAGGAAATAGTGTTCGAGAAGATGGTTGTGCAAGTATCTAAGCTTAATCTTAGACCTGTTCTTGCTATTATTTATCGACCTACGTCTAGTAGTCTCGTAGAATTTTTGAGTCTGTTAGAAGAGCAACTGGACCTGTTGAGTGGAACAAGACAGCCGTGTTTTGTGTGTGGTGACTACAACATTGATTTGAAAAGTCTACATTCTAGTCAGAGAGTTAAGAAGTTTCTGGATATTATGCTTAGCTACGGGCTTAAGCCTACTATAAATATCTGTACAAGAGTCACTGAGAATTCTGCATCAATATTGGATAACATATTTGTGAATACAGAATGTAAGTCACCTGCTGTTGCGGTAAATAGTGTTTCAGATCATTTTAGAATAATGATAACAATGCCGCAAGTCCTACAGTCGAATAAGGGACACCGCTGTAACGTCATTAGACCTATTATTGATTCTGAGGTTGTTGCCCGTTTTAAAACTGGAAGCTGATAAGACTGAATTCAACTTTCTACAAGAGGAATATGATATCAATCCAAAATTTGGTAGATGGTACGGCACATTAACAGGTTTACTTCAGAAGTGTGTCAAACCTAAAAAAGTTTACAGATATCAATCAGCAAAGAAACCATGGATTACTATGAGTCTACTCTTAAGTATGAGAAGGTGAAACTACGTATTTATATAAGGATTTGATCCAAAATAAAGGGACAACTACTAAGGATGATTATCAAGCATATAATAACATGCTAAAACTGTCTCCTTCGGAAAGCTAAAGCGGATTATTCTGCTTTCAAGTTTCAAGAAGCAGAGGGAAATCCAGACAAGACTTGGAAACTTATCAAGTCTGTAATGAACCCTAGTCGGCCTCCCTCGGAGCTTCCGGATAGTGTGAATTTCAATTCAGTTTGTGAGCATTTCTCTAATGTGGGCCATAATGTAGGATCCACTATCCCAGTCCTGGCTGAAGATGGCGATTTTACACAATTCCTGCCTGATAAGAGCGAAGTGTCTGCTTATTTAAAGCTGGTTAAATTCAGTGAGTTGTGTGAAATGGTTAAAAATGTGAAAAACAATGTAGCGGGATCGGATCTCATGACTGTGAAAGTTTTCCGAGCTGTTTATCCTATTGTTTCTTGTCAGATGGTAATGCTAATAAATGAGTGTTTTAAGTCAGGTATTTTCCTCGATTTTCTGAAGATTGCGAAAGTGAAACCGCTTTTTAAAGGGGGTGATAGTGGGAATTTAGGTAATTATAGTCCTATTTCCCTTCTTCCTGTTATTTCTAGAATAATAGAAAGACTGATAAATGTAAGAATGATTAATTTCCTAGAATCTAAGTCTTTTTTTCGGTCTAACCAGTTCGGATTTAGGAAAGGAATGTCAACTGAACAGGCAGTGATCTTCTTGACGACATTTGTGGATGATTATTTAGATCGTGGTCTTAAAGCGGCATCCGTTTTCCTTGACATAATGAAAGCATTTGATTGTGTTGATTATGAAATTCTATTAAAGAAGTTAGATAATTGTGGTGTCCGTGGAAAATTTTTGGAACTTATTAGATCATTCCTGAGTGAACTTATGCAGATTGTGCAAATTGAAAATGAGACCTCTAGCCCGCAGAGAGTGAAGGCTGGCGTTCCTCAAGGGTCAGTTTGGGACCTCTTTTATTTTTTATTTATATCAATGATATTTACCGGTGCATTGAAGATAAAACGATTTCGGATAAAGAGAATCGCGGACCCAGAACTATAATTCCTAGTTTTGCTGACGATACACATTTTACAGTTGCTGCGAGGACGGAAAGTGAACTTTTACTAATTCTGAAAAAGGGAATGGAACAGATAGAACAATGGATGAGAGCTAATAAACTTAAATTAAACCATAAGAAAAGTCAATTTGTGATTTACGGGAGAAGCGTAAATTACTACCCCTGGATTGAGAAACTAGAACTTGACGGGAAGGCTATAGAACGTTTTAGAGCAGTGAAGTTTCTTGGAGTGATAGTCGATGAGTGCTTGAGTTTCAAAGACCATATTAATCAAATTGCAACTAAGGTTGCCCGACATTTGGGGATTATAAGGAAGCTAAAGCGTACTTTCCCAAGACCGGTTCTCAGAATGCTTTATTTCTCCCTTATTCATCCGTATTTGATTTATTGTATATTGGTCTGGTCTTTAACGTTTGTGGGTCATCTATCGCAAATTAGAGCATTACAGAATAAAGCTGTAAGAGTACTTACTGGAGATGATAACCGTTCCTCGGTTAGAGCAAGGTATGCGAACTACATATTGTTCCATTTTTCGGATTGATTAAGTTTTATAATGCTCTTTTTATGTTTGAACGTCAGAATAAAATGCTACCAATTTGCTTTCAAGATTTTTTTTATGCCTGTTTCTGGTGTACATTCTTATAGTTTAAGACATCCGAATGAATTTGGACGACCTAAGCCTGTGACAACTAGGTCAATGTTTTGTATCCGCCATGTTAGCCCTCGTGCTTGGAATAGTCTGTCAGATGAGATCAAGAAGGTGACCGATGTATCTGAATTTAGAAGTCTGTTGAAAGAACATTGCTATGGGGTATATGGGGGTGAGTGAGTCAGTTCTCCGGTCTCTTTTGCCTTTAATTTGTAATTTTTTCTTTTTTGATTTTTGTGTTTGGTTGATGGATAGAGAAGGACAAGGTCAAACATGTTGAATGCTGAGAATTGATGTGTTGGTAACGAGTAGGGGCGGTATAGTCGCTTATTAGTGATTTTTATATGATAGTTCTTTTTTGTTGTTTTTAGGCCTAGTTGGGGTAGTGATCTCCTGTACAAGCTTAGCTTCTGGATTTTGTTATTTTTGGTAGATGAATAAACCCTGAAAAAAAAGTTCTATAAACAGTAATTATTTTATATCTGCTTCTCCTCAGCGATACCGAGGGTAATATACCACTTATGCTTGGTATGTAATAAAATTATAGATTATTTTTTGCAAAATTTTAAAATAGGTACAAAACTAGTCACAATCTTCTCCATTATGGAAGGGTTCGAACAAGTTTAGCTGTTGCTGGAGCTATTTAGCTCTAATCTATATATATTCAAAGGGTTTCTATACGACCCGTACAAATCCATGGCCATACATGTGGTCTCGGTAAAATGTTAAACGTTACAGAAACTGATTTCCATAGATTAAGGGGAATATGATTGTTGCATAAACTGGAAAGCCATATCATTTTGTTTTTTTTTTCAACTTCGCTCATCACTTCCATAAGAAAAGCCTGACGTTAATAAATTCCAAGACCACGCCTGCTATAGAAGGCGTATGACAAATAAAAAAATAAAATATGTGATTAAATAACCAAGAAAATGAGGGTAAAATCTATGATATAAATTATAGAAAATCTAAAATTCTATTTTAGGACAATGATCCAAGAACCCTTTTTAAGAACATCCATTTTAAGATAAAATCCTTTTATCCTATTTTTGTCCCATAATATATTATCCAATACATTTGAATCTACAAAAAACAAATATTTGAGATTTACCTTTATTGTCAGAACATGTGAGTCCTGATTCCTGGGTATCATATTCACATGACTTACAAAAACATAATATGGCCTCCCAAAGTTAAGCAACTGAATTCAAATTACTGAATCCTTCTCTTACACGTCTTAGAACTTGATATTCCTATCTGAATTCAACATTAATTATGTTATGAAATTAAAAAAAAAATCTTGCTGCCTTATAATTACCCCTTCTTTAGTCATAATATTTCCTTCATCATACAAACATACAAGAAAGGGCAAGAGAAAATTATTCTACCAGATCATTAGTTGTCTATCCCAACTTCTTAATGGTTAAATCCAAGTACATATACAGTTACATTTATTTTTATTTTTACTTAGGACTACTTAATGATTAAGAAGAATAAAAATTAACTATAATTTTCACTTTTTATAGAAAAAAGACAAGGGAGGACCTGTAAGTAACAACTCAATGTAATGTTATGGTTATCATTATGTCACTGTTATGTTTTGGTCATCTTTGGTATGAGAAAATGGCATCTTTAACTAGGGGTAAGTCTATTATTGCTTCTGATGCATTGGAGGTTAAAACATTTCTGTTATATGTCAGCTATAGAGAGGGGCCCAAGTAATTGTAGGTTGCAAGAGAACAATCATCTTTTTCGTTAAGGAGTTAGACATTTCCACAAATTAGTTTACCTTTCATTTGATCAAAAGAACTGGGAAAGCAGTTTCCACAGACAAATTAGAAAGTATTAAACAATGATTGGTTCCAAGACCATCATTATCTTCAGGGATGATGGGTTCCACAGTTCTTTCTACTAAAGTACCCTTTTTTAGTTGTAGTAGCGCCAATCCTAAGTAGTAGATTATGAAAAGAAAAAAATTTTGTTAGACCACATGAATTCTAATGTAAAAATATTACATCAGTTTTTCCTTTTTTTCATTTGTTTAAATCTGATTATAGATGTTGGTCATAGAGCCATAGCATAATTAGGTGATGTTCCAAATTTTGATCCGTAACCATACAAACAGTCAAAAAGTTGCATGAGGCTGCAATATCAGAATGTGTTTCTGTTTTTTTTTTTCCTTTCTATTAAGCGTTTCTACCATCAACTTCTTTGGCAATGATGAGTCAACATCCCTAATAGCCCCAATATTCCGACTCAGTAATCTTTAAAATCTGGAAGGGAGTAATCTAGAGTAAATGCCCCCTGATATTCCTAGAATTCACTACCTGGGTAAAACTTGACTTTCTTCTATATTTTTAAATTGTATTACATTTTTATATTTAAAACAAATTGTTTTACGGGGGCAAACCACTTAGACAACATCGTTTTACATTCAAATTAAATTGTTTCACAGCAGTAGACCACTAAAACCCTACCCCTTAACTTTTTTCTGAATTTTCTTCATGTTACTCTTTTCTTAAAGTTGATAGGTATCCCTCATAGCCAGAACACTCCAACAAAGTTATTTTTATAGATCTGGAGTACATGAGTAATGCCCCCAAAATGTCCCCGGAATTCAATACTTGTGTAAAACATAAATTTCTTTGTTATTTTTAAAATCCAAAGGGACTTATTATGTTCTTCTAGCTGTATATTTAAGAAAAATCCTTCTAGAGACAAACATAAAACTTTTGACTTCAACTGAAATTATATATTTTTGTTTCAATGTACTGTTTTAGTAAATCAATATCCTATAATAAAAATTACTGGTAGGCAGTTCATTTTATAGCCAAAACCTTGTTCAAGTAAAAATTTTCATTTATGACCACAAAGCCGTTTGGCAAACACAAGCTCATTGAAACAGGATAAAGGAACTTCCATTTTTCAATTAAGTCCCTTTGTCCTATTTTTGTCCCATAAAATATCATCCAATACATTTGTTTCTACAAAAACCAAATATTCGAGATGTACCTTTAATGTCAGAACATGTGAGTCCTGATTGCTGGTTATCATATTCAAATTTGCAAGGTCCTGAAATAGTGGGTAAAGTAGGCAAAGAAACATCTTCACATTTTTGAGACAAAAAATGGTTTGGACTGTGAAACAGCATATCACTGTTACCTGGCAAAGCATCATCAGCTTCTAAAATAAAATTTAATCAAATGGAATTAATCTAAAATTAATCAAATGGACACATAAAAAATTGATAAAACTTACAAAACAAATCCAACTGCATTTTCTTTTAGTTATGTTAAAACAAAAACATACATATATATTCAATGTTGTATACACATTGAATATACATATCTGCATAAAATCAGATGCATATGCAGGTTTTTTCATTAATCGTTTTTAAATCTGCTTTAATAAAACCAGAAACATTCAGTAAAATTCATAGAAATTCATTAAAATAGAAGGTACTGGATAAAGGTAAATCAATAATAATAATAAATTGAATAAAAAGCAACTCGAATAATTAAGTATGGCAAAAAAAGTTTCTGTTAGAGAAACAAAGAAAGATTTTGACACAATTAAAAGTATCCAAAATACCAATCAATTGAAGTTTTTTGCATCAAGTGGATTGCTTCCAAAAACGTAAAAAACAAAATGTAGCCTCCCAAAGTGAAGCAGCTGAATTCAACTAACTTTATCCCTCTCTTAAATGTCTTATAACTTGATGTTCCTATCTCAATTCAACATTAGTTATGTTACAAAATTCAAAAATCTTGCTGCCCCGTTAATACCCCCTCTTTGGTCGTAATACTTCGCTTGTCATCAGTGGCATCGTTGGGGCGGGGGGGGGGAGGAGGGAGTTGCGCTCCAAATAATTTGGAGAAAAATTATTGAGTAACTTTAAAACCGCTGCTCGTTGTAAGTTTCAAGTTCGTTTTTTACTTTGGGAAGATAATTTTTTTAATGTATGTACTATATGCATGTATGCGAAAATTTACTATACTCCCTGTTTCGCCACGTTTTCTCAAGTCAAATTGTTTCCCCTGATACGTAAGGGTCTTTTCAAACAGTTTGTGGTAACAAACTATAAGTAAGGAGCAACCCGGCTCAATAGTAACCAAAACTCTAAAAAATGGAATTTTGATACCAATAGATACATCAAAAGAATCATATTTTTATGCTGATTTCAAATATAGAAGTTTCATCCACTTTAGTTTTACCCATAAAAGTTACGTGCCTGAGAAAATTTGCCTTATTTTCGAAAAAAAGGAGAAACAACCCCTAACAGTCATAGAACTTTAATGAAAATCACACCATCAGATTCAGCGTATCAGAGAACCCTACTTTAGAAGTTTCAAGCTCCTATCTGAAAAATGTGGAATTTTATATTTTTGCCAGAAGAAAGATCATGGATGCGTGTTTATTATTTATTTTTTTTTTTTCCAGGGGTGCTTGTATCGATCCAGTAGTCCTAGAATACCATGAGAGGGCTCATTGGAACAAAAATTAAAAGTTCTAGTGCCCTTTTTAGGTGACCAAAATAATTAGAGGGCAATTTGGCCCCCTCCCATGCTCATTGTTTCCCCGAAGTCACCCAATCAAAATTTTGAGATAGCCCTTTTGTTCATCATAGTCGAAAATCTAATAAATATGTCTTTGAGGATGACTTAATCCCCCACAGTTGCCGGGGGAAGGGCTGCAAGTTATGAACTTTACCCATTGTTTACATATAGTATTGGTTATTGGGAAGTATAATGACGTTTTCAGGAGGGATTTTTTTCTGATGGGGAGGGGGGGGGTCGGAGGAAGGGTTTTACGGAGGAGGATATTTCCATGGAGGATATTTCCTTGGGGGAAAGGACATTTCTATGAAGGGGGCACCGGATTTCCCAGCATTATTTAAAAAACAATCCGAAATTAAATAAAAAAACAAGTTTTTCCAACTGAAAGTAAGGAGCAACATTAAAACTTAAAACGAACAAAAATTATCAGATATATGAGGGGTTCGCACCCTAGTCAATACCTCGCTCTTTAAGCTAAAGTTGTTTTTAGTACTTTCGAAAGAGCTATCTGTTCTACTCGGTCCGTTGATTTTGAATTGAAGTTATCAAGTATTTTGTAGTAGGTTATATCGAGATATGGCTAATTGTAGAAAGAGAAAAGCCAAGACAGATAGTCCAAGTAATTGAGAGGCAAATGTTGAAATGGCTGCGGCACGGGTAAATGGCTCGTAATTAACGGGCCTTTGTGATTCAGGGGTTTATGATTACAACAAAATTCGAACTTTAGGGTGAAGAGCGAGGTATTGACTAGGAGGCGAACCCCCTAATATACGTAATAAAAACATAAGAAAAATAGAAGTTCGTTACGTAAGTTACGTCAGAACAAAATTTCGAGAAAGCCATTTAGCAAAAAAAAAGTAAAAAGCTAATTTCGTTTCAATTATTCATGTACGATGAGCCAAAATCAAAGCTGCATTAATTCAAATACGTTCAGAAATTAAATGAAAAAAAAAGTTTGTTTAACTGAAAGTAAGGAGCGACATTAAAACTTAAAACGAACAGAAATTATTCTGTATATGAAAGGGGCTGTCCCATCCTCAACGCCTTGCTCTTTACGCTAATGTTTGACTCTTTCTCACAACTCTATTTTTTAAAACAATAAAAAACTTTAGCGTAATGTTTTTGAATTTAATTGACGAACATCTTTCCTAAATAGTAACTTTTCTTTCTTGTTGCTTGAAGAAAAATCTCCTATTGAAGACTTAGGGAATGAACGGGCTATCTTTATTTTTAATCGCTAAATTTATCTCCCCCAACGATAAGGTGGAAGAGCGTACAAGTGGTCCCACGATCGGTAGAGCTGGGCTGCTACATTTTATGTAAATTATTAATTCACAATAAGCGCGTCCTTTGGTTCAGCAATGTAAGTTGGCCAAACTTTCAGTTCCGTATTAACCAGCTTTGTCCAGCTCTCAACTTTCATGAGTTTAATAATGTTTCTAAAAATAAAATTTCTTTCAATTTTATTTCGTTCTAACAGACCAATGAAACCGATAAAGGGCACAGCTCCTTACTTTCTTTCTTTGGCTCAGAACTAACTTTATAAAGCAACGGAAAGTAGAACAAGAAGAAAAGGGTACTGAAAAGGTCTTCTTATAGTAACACAAGAACAGAAAGTGAAAACAATCTCAAAAGTGAAAGAAGCACACCTTTGACCAAAGTAATTAACAAACGTAATCCAATTAATGGTCCAGCCTCAGCTTTGGCTCATATTTGTGATGGCCCCTTTCCGCAAAGAGACTTGGTGTTCCCTTAGACTAACGGGAGAAAATTCAGAACAGAATCATCAGAATTTTCAGATATCTCTAAAACACATTTATGCTTGTGTTCTTCACAAATTTTCTAACACACTTTTCCCCACAGGTGGTTTTACAGAAGAGACATTGAGTGGAAAATCGTCCCGGGCGCAGAAATTTTAGAAGGACAAATTTAAAATGAATAATCTAAAATTTATAATCATTTTGTGGTTTTTAGAATTTTTACCTTTATTAAAATAAAGTAGAGGTTGTAGTTGGCTTTAAGCTACTTACTTACTGTAATACTTATATAATAATATTTAATACTTATTGTAAGTATAAGCAAATTTAAGAGACCAGAACCGCCACTGCTTTCCCCTAAAGGATATCCCATGCCCATTGACTTCAGACCGCTTAAACCGTATTGTTTTACAGCTATGGACCTCTAAAACAGACCCCTTAACTCTTTTCTCAATTTTCTAAATGTGACTCTTTTCTTGAAGTAGATTGTTTTCACTCATAGCCAGAACACTCCAACAAAGTTATTTTTATAAATCTGAAGTAAATGAGGCAATGCCCCCAAAATGTCCCTGGAATTACATACTTGCGTAAAATTTGAGTTTCTTGTTTATTTCTAAATTCCAATGGTACTTATTAACCGCTTCTAGCTGTATATTTTGGACAAATCATTCTAGAGACAGACACAAAACTTTGACTTCAAATGAACAACATTAATTATTTATTATTGTTTGAATGCATTGTTTAAGTAAATCAGTATCAAAAAGCCAAAACCTTGTCCAAGCAAAAATATGGAAACTTTCATCTATGACCACAAAACTGTTTGGCAAACACCTACGCATCAGAAAAAGATAAAGGAACTTCCATTTTAATATTAACCCTTTGTCCTATTTTTATCCCATAAAATATTATCAAGTATTATGAAGTTATCAAGTATTTTGCAGTAGGTTGCATCAAGACATGGCTAATTGTAGACAGAGAAAAGCCAAGACAGATAGTCCAAGTAATTGAGAGGCAAATTTTTAAATGGCTGGGGCACGGGTAAATGTTGACCAAGAATTTGTAATGAGAGGCAAACAAGGCACGCCCGCCTATAGTCTTAAGAAGGTTGACCAAGAATTTAGAATTTATATAGGACCATTAATTTGCTTGAAATAACAGGCAAACAACATTTGATTCTACAAAAATCAAACATTTGAGATGTACCTTTATTGTCAGAACATGCGATTCCTGATTCCTGGGTATCATATTCAGATTTGCAAGGTCCTGAAATGCTGGGTAAAGTAGGCAAAGAAACATCTTCACATTTTGGAGACAAAAAATGGTTCGTAATGTGAAACAGCATATCACTGTTACCTGGCAAAGCATCATCAGCTTCTAAAATAAAATTTAATCAAATAAAATTAATCTAAAATTAATCAAATGGACACATAAGACATTAAACTATAAAGCTTACTAAACAAATCCAACTGCTTTTTTCTTTTAATTACGTTAAAAATAAAAATATACATGTATATTCAATGTTGTATTTACATTGAATATACATATCTACATAAAATCAGAGGCATATGCAGGTTTTTTCACCAATCGTTTTTAAATCTGCTTATTATAAAGCAAAATAAAAGCCCTGAAACATTCAATAAAATTCATGGAACTTCATTAAAATAGAAGGTCCTGGATAAGGGTAAATCAATGATAATATATTGAATAAAAAGAAAGTTGAATAATTAAATATGGCAAAAAATAAAAAAAATTAATCCCAGAAACAAAGAAAGTTTTTGACACAATTAAAAGTACCCTAAATTAAAATCAAATGAAGTTTTCTGCATGAAGTGGATTATTTCCAAAAACATAATTACTTCCAAAATTAAGCAGTCAAATCCAACTAACTTTATCCCTTTCTTAAATCTCTTATAACTTGCTATCCCTATCTGAATTCAACATTAGTTATGTTATAAAAAAAAAAAAAAAATCTTACTGCCCCATAATTACTCCCTCTTTAATGGTAATAATTTTGTTCATCATACCTACATACAAGAAAGAGCAAGAGAAAATTCTTCTGACAGTTGCTTAGTTGTTTACCCCAACTTAAAAATTTAGGCAAGAAAATTTAGTCTATATATATTTTGTGTCACAAGACGGTTCAAGGCGTTTACCTCCCCCACCGAAAAATACCCCCCTCCATCCCCCCTACGAAAAAATACCCTCCTGAAAATATCTCCTCGCAGAACCTGCCCCCACGGAAAATTGGGTCTTCCAAACTTGAGAATTTTATTTGAGTTGTGTTTTTTTTTTTTTTGAGAAGTGCTGACGAAAAGGAAAAAAAAAACAAATTTACACACCATAAGTAACTTAAAAACTTAGAAAAAAAACGCCAAATCAGTTTTTGTTGAGGACTTCCACATGAACTTCTGCAATTTCTGGCAGTAGCAGGTGCCAAATTAAAAAAAAAAAAGAAAAAAAAATGAGTGTGAAAAATCATCAAAATTAGGCTAAAAACATATGGCACCAAAAAGACTTTGGGAACCAAAAAATTCTTATTGTTTAAGTTTTTACGGACGAAAGCGTTGTCAATTTCTACAAGTAAGTTATTCTTATCCTCCAAGTGTAAAACTACAACAAATCACCATCAATAAATAAATGAAACCCAAAACAAAAAGAAATTACAGTAGATAACCTTGTCAGGCTCAAAACGAGCAAAAATTAAAATGAGTAGGGCTGACAGCCCCATGTCTCCTCAAGACCAGAACATAATTTGCACTTTATTTATTGCACTTTTCCAGGGGAGGTGGGGCTAAATGCCGGCCCCCACAAAACAACCACTTTTATCACCCCTCAACTCTTAATGGTTAAATCCAAGTGTATACACAGTTACTTTTTTTTCTTTACTAAGGACTACTTAATGAGCAAGAAGGATAAAAAGTAAAAATTATTTTCTAAGGCAAAGCAGCTTTTCCTTTATTCTGTAACAGAGAGTTTAACTATATAACTTACCTTTTTTAACGAAAGAACCCTCAGAAGCAGAGATCAGCTTAGCCATATTCAAAATTTGAGGCAAGTCCATAAAAGACCATGGAATGGAGTCAATGCAATTTATGAGAAGTATAATACTATCAACACTTGGATATGGCAATCAGATTTTAGTCAGGAGATTAGAGTCAAAAGTCGCTGAAAATACCAAAGCTATAATGACTAAAAATGACTTTAAAGCACTGCAAAAACCAATTTTAACCTTAGTACAGTTGAAAGCAAAGGTTACACTCCTTCAGCAGTCAAAAGCATTAGAATTGTGATTAGTCTTTTTTTGAAAAGAGGGTGCTAAAACTCAAAAACTGTAATTCGTGTCTCACTCTATTTAAAGTTTATTTTTGGATTTTAGGTAATGGTAAACTTTCATGGTAAAAAGTAAAATATGGCTGTTAGCTGATTGTCAGCTGTTACAGCTACTACCTGTATTCAGTTTGCAAATTTACTGATGTGAAAACTATTAGTTTGGAAAACTTGGTTTAGCTACTGAAATTAAAGCTTTATTCATAGTTTTCATGCTTAAAACCATAAAGTGGACAGGCCCATTATGTGTTTCCAACAGTCTATACCTAACTGTTCCTATTTATAAGGCTTCAAAAATATGTGACAATAGATCTAAAATCAGATTCCAAAAGCCCATGAGCCCAGCTGCTTTTTTCTTGGGCCCTGGTACATGGCAGGCTTTTATATATGGATTCTCATTCTTGTTTGTCTTCTAACCGCAGACAATTTGAGCCTTTTCTTGATAGCATGACAGTTCAACATTCAACACAGCTTTGGTACAGCTGCCCTGAGAAAAATAGAAACTTTTTTCTTAAAGTTGTAGCCTATTTAGATTGTTCCTGTGGCCAGAAATGTTAATTTGCCAGTTTAAAGAAGAAAAAAATTATGTAGCCGATTTTCAAGCTAGGCCCTGGCATGGCTACAAGACAAGCTTGTATATATTGATTTTCATTGTCCCTTATCTTGTAACTGCAGGCAAAGTGAACCTCTTCTTAATGTCATGGTGTCCCCATAAGTTCAATAAAACCACCATTGGAAAAATACGAATTCTTCCAGATTGTTTTAGTGGCCAGAAATGTCAATATGCTAGTTAAGAGAGAAAAACTATGTAGCCAATTTTGAAGCCAGGCCCCAGCACACAGTATGTGGTAGGATTGAATATATTGATTCTTGTTGTAAATTAATTAAAAAAAACTTTTTCCACAAAATAAGTTTTTCAAAGAAAAGTAAAGAACTCAATTAAACAAAAAATGAGCAAAAATAAAATCAAATAATCTACCAAGCGTGAAACTACCACAAATCAGCATCGATAAATAAATGAAACCCAAAACAAACAGAAATTACAATCAATTAACCGACCCGAACTCAAAACGAGCGGAAATTAACATATATTGGGCTCGAAACCCCTTTGCCTTCCCAAGGCAAGACCAAAATTTGCACTTTACTGAAAAAATATAAATATTTTTACTTTTATAACTTTAATAAATCAAATGATATTAACATTTTGATTACTAAATATCAGTATATGCATATTAAACTGACAATGCACATCCATTTCTATTTTTTTCAGTAAAGTGCAAATTTTGTTCTGGCCTTGAGAAGGCATAGGGGTTTTGAGCCCAACTTATGTTAATTTCTGCTCGTTTTAAGTTTGACATGGTTATTTATTGTAGTTTTTGTTCGTTTCGGGTTTCATTTATTTATCGATGCTGATTTGTGGTAGTTTCACACTTGGTAGATTATCTTATTTTATTTTTGCTCATTTTTTGTTTAATGGAGTTCTTTACTTTTCTTTGAAAAAATTATTCTGTGGAAAAAGTTCTTTTAATTAATTTCTGTTCCTTTTATATTGACATAGTCTTTTCAGGGAAAAAGAAAATAATACTTTAAATCTTTTGTTTTTTTAATACTTTATAATTTGCCCTGCTATTTGTATGCTGGAGAAAAATTTTCAGCAATTTTTAACAACATACACCCTTTTAAAAATCTGGACACAAATAGTAGTGTTTAATTTACTTTCATACCTCCTCTAGTTTGACCTGAAATGGAAAACTTGACACCAGTCGAAAAAAATTTGTTAACTTTCTATGATAGCTTGGATACACTTACGCTATTTTGATTTGATTAAATTTTAAGAGCAGAAGTAGCCCCAAAAGTTTGAACATATACCCTCAGTCGTAATTGGAATACTGCTGAGATGCCTTATTGGGAATTAGCATTAACACAGTACATTTTGATTTAATCTTAAGGCAACATTTAGTTTTTAAACTTAATGGGCAAATGGGAGGGTGGGCGTGGGAGGCGGATTAGTTGCCCTTCAATCACTTTCGACTATTAAAAAGGGCATCGGCCCTTTCTATTTTAAATCGAATGAGCCCTTTTTGAAGTTCCCACGACAACTCCAATGATACAAAGTGCAATGGTCTAAACAACAACAACAACAACAAAAAATAATACATTATACCCACATCGATCTTTACTATAAAAATGTCAAGCCTTCCAATCACTTTCGACTATTAAAAAAGGTACTAGATCTTTCGATTTCCAATTCAATGAGCCCTTTTTGAAACGACAACGCTTTCTATAAACACCTTATATGCCCCACGGGCATAAATTACAACCCTTACCCTAAGGGCTCCTTGTCATCCTCTAAGACATAATTTCCAGAACTTTCAACTACGTTAAACAAAATGGCTATCTCAAAATTTTGATTGGATGTGTTTGGGGAAATGGTGGGCATGAGAGGGGCGGTAGTCACTCTCCAATCAATTTCAACTGTTAAAAATGGCACTAGCCCTATCAATTTCCAATCAAATGAGCCCTTTTGAAGTTTCTACGACAAACCTTTCAATAAAAATCTTATATGCCTCCAGGGCATACTTTACAACCCTTGCCCTGAGGGCTGGCGGGGTGTCATTCTCAAAGATCTAAATTTCCAGAACTTTCTACTACGTTGAACAAAATGGCTATCTGAAAATTTGATTGGATGTGTTTGGAGGAATTGTGAGCGTGAGAGGGGGTTTGTTACCCTCCAATCACTTTCGACTATTAAAAAGGGCACTAGACCTCTCAATTTCCGATTGAATGAGCCCCTTTTGAAGGTTTACGACAACACTTTCAATAAAAACCTTATATGCCCCCAGGGCATAACTTACAACCCTTGCCCTAAGGGCTGTGGGGGGGGGGGGGGGGGTTGTCATCCTTAAAGACCTAATTTCAAAACTCTCAAACTACGTTGAATAAAATTTTGATTGGATGTGTTTTAGGAAAAGGTGGGCGTGAGAGGGGGGTTGGTTGCCCTCAAATCACTTTCGACAATTAAAAAGGGCACTAGCCCTTTGAATTTCCTATCGAATGAGCCCTTTTTCAAGTTTCTATGACAAAGATTTCAATAAAAACCTTATATGCCCCCAGGGCATAACTTATAACCCTTGCCCTGAAGACTGTGGGGGGGGGGGGGGGAGTGTCCTGCTCAAAGGTATAATTTTCTGAACTTTGAACTGCGTGGAACAAAATGGCAATCTCAAAATTTTTATTTGATGTGTTTAGGAAATGGTGGGCGTGGAAGGGGTGTTTGTTGCCTTCCAATCACTTTTGACTATTAAAAAGGGCACTAGCCATTTCAATTTCCAATTGAATGAGCCCTTTTGAAGTTTATATGACAATGCGTTCTATAAAAACCTTATATGCCCCCAGGGCATAACTTACAACCCTTGCCCTGGGGGCTGGGGGGGAGGGTGTCATCCTCAAAGACCTAATTTCCAGAACTCAAAAATACGTTGAATAAAATGGCTATCTCAAAATTTTAATCAGACGTGTTTGGAGAGAAGGTGAGCGTGGAAGGGGTGTTTGTTGCCTTCCAATCACTTTCGACTATTAAAAAGGGCACTAGCCATTTCAATTTCCAATCGAATGAGCCCTTTTTGAAGTTTCTATGACAAAGATTTCAATAAAAACCTTATATGCCTCCAGGGCATAACTTATAACCCTTGCCCTGAAGACTGTGGAGGGGAGTGTCCTGCTCAAAGGTATAATTTCCTGAACTTTGAACTGCGTGGAACAAAATGGCTATCTCAAAATTTTGATTGGATGTGTTTGGGGAAATGGCGGGCATGGAAGGGGTGTTTGTTACATTCCAATCAGTTTCGACTATCAAAAAGGGCACTAGCCATTTCAATTTCCAATCGAATGAGCCCTTTTTGAAGTTCCTACGACGATGCGTTCTATAAAAACCTTATATGCCCCCAGGGCATAACTTACAACCCTTGCCGTGAGGGCTGTGGGGGGGTTGTCATCCTCAAAGACCTAATTTCCAGAACTTAAAACTATGTTGAATAAAATGGTTATCTCAAAATTTTGATTAGACGTGTTTGGGGAAAATGTGGGCGTGAGAGGGGAGTTAGTTGCCCTCCAATCACTTTTGAGTATTAAAAACGGCACTAGCCCTTTGGATTTCCAATCGAATGAGCTATTTTTGAAGTTTCTACGACAACGCCTTCTATAAAAAACTTATAAGCCCCCAGGGCATAACTTACAACCCTTGCCCTGAGGGCTTAGAGGGGGGGGGGTGTCATTTTCAAAGACCTAATTTCCAGAACTTTCAACTACGCTGAACAAAATAGCTATCTGAAAATTTTGATTGGATGTGTTTGGAGGAATGGTGGGCGTGAGAGGGGGGTTAGTTATCCTCCAATCATTTTTGACTATTAAAAAGGGCACTAGCCCTCTCAATTTCCAATTGAATGTGCCCCTTTTGAAGTTTTATGACAACTCTATCTATAAAAACGTTAAATACATAATTTCCAGAACTTTCAACTACGTTGAACAAAATGGCTATCTCTAAACTTGGGTTGAATGTGTTTGGGGAAATGGTGGGCGTAAGAGGGGGTTTAATTACTCTCCTCTCACTTCCGACTATTAAAAAGGGCAATTTCAATTTCCAATTAAATGATCCCTTTTGAAATTTCTACAACAACTTTCTATATAAACTTTATATGCCCCCAGGGTATAACTTACAAACCTTGCACTGAGGACTTTGAGGGGATTATAATCCTAAAAGACCTAATTTCAAGAACTTTCAACTACATTGAACAAAATGGATTTCTCATAATTTTGATTGGATGCGTTTGGGAAAATGGTGGGCATGACAGGGGCGTTAGCGGTCTTCAATCACTTTCAACTATTAAAAAGGCACTAGAAATTTCAATGTCCAATTGAATGAGCCCTTTTAAAGTTTCTACGACAACGCTTTCAATAAAAAACCTTATATGCCCATAGGACATAACTTACAACCCTTGCCCTGAGGGCTGTGGGGGGGGGAGGTGTTGTTATCCTTAAAGACCTAATTTCCAAAACTTTCAACTGCATTGAATAAAATGGCTATCTAAAAATTTCGATTGGATGTGTTTGGGGAAAAGGTGGGCGTGAGAGGAATTTAGTTGCCCTCAAATCACTTTCGACTATTAAAAAAGGCACTAGCCCTTTGAATTTCTAATCGAATGAGCCCTTTTTCAAGTTTCTATGACAAAGATTTCAATAAAAACCTTATTTGCCCCCAGGGCATACCTTATAACCCTTGCCCTGAAGACTGTGGGGGAGTGTCCTGCTTAAAGGCATAATTTCCTGCACTTTGAACTGCGTGGACCAAAATGGCTATCTCAAAATTTTTATTGGATGTGTTTGGGGAAATGGTGGGCGTGGAAGGGGTGTTTGTTGCCTTCCAATCACTTTCGACTATTAAAAATGGCACTAGCCATTTCAATTTCCAATTGAATGAGCCCTTTTGAAGTTTCTACAACAATGCTTTCAATAAAAACTTTATATGCCCCCGGGGCATAACTTACAACCCTTGCCCTGAGGGCTGTGGGGGGAGGGGTTGTCGTCTTTAAAGACCTAATTTCCAAAACTTTCAACTACATTGAATAAAATGGCTATCTAAAAAATTTGATTGGATGTGTTTGGGGAAAAGGTGGCGTGAGAAGGGGGCTAGTAGCCCTCAAATCACTTACAGACTATTAAAAAGGGTACTAGCCCTTTGAATTTCAAATCGAATAAGCCCTTTTTCAAGTTTCCTCCACTGAGGAAACTGTGTGGAGGAATTTTCCTCCACTCTTTCTCCCTCTAGAGGGTCCTGACCTTTGATGACCTATAAAAAACTGTGTGTTATCAAAGTGAAACCTTGCAAAGTAGATCTTCTGCTTAAATGAAGTGCAACAAAATTGTTTTCAGCTTCATGACTGTGGGGGGAGTGTCCTGCTCAAAGGTATAATTTCCTGAACTTTGAACTGTGTGGAACAAAATCTTTATTGGATGTTTTTGGGGAAATGGTGGGCGTGGAAGCGGTGTTAGTTGCTTTCCAATCACTTTCGACTTTTAAAAAGGGCACTAGCCATTTCAATTTCCAATTGAATGAGCCCTTTTTGAAGTTTCTACAACAAAACGTTCTACAAAACCTTATATGCCCCCAGGGCATAACTTACAACCCTTGCCCTGAGGGCTGTGGGGGTGTCATCCTTAAAGACCTAATTTCCAGAACTTAAAAATACGTTGAATAAAATGGCTATCTCGAAATTTTGATTAAATGCGTTTCGGAAAAGATGGGCGTGATAGGGGGGTTAGTTGCCCTCTAATCACTTTCGACTTTTAAAAAGGGCACTAGCCCTTTGAATTTCCAATCAAATTAGCCTTTTTTGAAGTTTCTACGACAACGCCTTCTATAAAAAAAAACCTTATATGCCCCCAGGGCATAACTTAGAACCCTTGCCCTAAGGACTGGGGGGGGGGGGGTGTCATTCTCTAAGACCTAATTTCCAGAAATTTCTACTACGTTGAACAAAATGGCTATCTGAAAATTTTGATTGGATGTGGTTGGAGGAATGGTGGGCGTGAGAGGGAGGTTAGTTATCCTCCAATCACTTTGGACTATTAAAAAATGCACTAGCCCTCTCAATTTCCAATTGAATGAGCCCTTTTGAAGTTTTACGACAATTCTATCTATAAAAACCTTATATGCCCCCAGGGCATAACTTACAACCTTTGCCCTTGGGCTCTGGGGGATTTTTCATCCTTAAATACATAATTTCTAGAACTTTCAACTACGTTGAACAAAATGGCTATCTCTAAACTTTCATTGAATGTGTTTGGGGAAATGGTGGCTGTAAGATTGGGTTTCATTACTCTCCACTCACTTTTGACTACTAAAAAGGGCAATTTCAATTTCCAATCAAATGCTCCCTTTTGAAATTTCTACAACTTTCTATATAAACTTTATATGCCCCCAGGGCATAACTTACAAACCTTGCACTGAGGGCTCTGAGGGGGTTATAATCCTAAAAGACCTAATTTCAAGAAGTTTCAACTACGTTGACAAAATGAATATCTCAGAATTTTGATTGGATGTGTTTGGGAAAATGGTGGGCGTGAGACGGTCTCCATTTACTGTCAACTATTAAAAAAGGCACTAGCCCTTTCAATTTCCAATTGAATGAACCCTTTTGAAGTTTCTACAACAGCACTTTCAATAAAAACCTTATATGCCCCCAGGGCATAACTTACAACCTTTGCCCTTGGGCTCTGGGGGATTTTTCATCCTTAAATACATAATTTCTAGAAACTTTCAACTACGTTGAACAAAATGGCTATCTCTAAACTTTGATTGAATGTGTTTGGGGAAATGGTGGCTGTAAGATTGGGTTTCATTACTCTCCACTCACTTTTGACTACTAAAAAGGGCAATTTCAATTTCCAATCAAATGCTCCCTTTTGAAATTTCTACAAACTTTCTATATAAACTTTATATGCCCCCAGGGCATAACTTACAAACCTTGCACTGAGGGCTCTGAGGGGGTTATAATCCTAAAAGACCTAATTTCAAGAAGTTTCAACTACGTTGACAAAAATGAATATCTCAGAATTTTGATTGGATGTGTTTGGGAAAATGGTGGGCGTGAGGACGGTCTCCATTTACTGTCAACTATTAAAAAAGGCACTAGCCCTTTCAATTTCCAATTGAATGAACCCTTTTGAAGTTTCTACAACAGCACTTTCAATAAAAAACCTTATATGCCCCAGGGCATAACTTACAACCCTTGCCCTGAGGGCTGTGGGGGGGGGGAGGGGCTGTCATCCTTAAAGACCTAATTTCAAAAACTTTCAACTACGTTGAATAAAATGGCTATATAAAACTTTTGATTGGATCTGTTTGGGGAAAAGGTGGGCGTGAGAAGGGGTTAATTGCCCTCAAATCACTTTTGACTATTAAAAAGGGCACTAGTCCTTAAATTTCCAATTGAATGAGCCCTTTTTCAAGTTTCTATGACAAAGATTTCCCAATAAAAACCTTATATACCCCCAGGGCATAACTTATAACCCTTACCCTGAAGACTGTGGGGGGAGTGTCCTGCTCAAAGGCATAATTTCCTGAACTTTGAACTGCATGGAACAAAATGGCTATCTCAAATTTTTTATTGGGTGTGTTTTGGGAAAATGGTGGGCGTGGAAGGGGTGTTTGTTGCCTTCCAATCACTTTTGACTGTTAAAAAGGGCACTAGCCATTTCAATTTCCAATTGAATAAGCCCTTTTTTAAGTTTCTACAACAATGCGTTCAATAAAAACCTTATATGCCCCCAGGGCATAAATTACAACCCTTGCCCTGAGGGCTGTGGGAGGGGGGGGGGGGGGTTGTCATCCTCAAATACCTAATTTCCAGAACTTAAAACTACGTTGAATAAAATGGATATCTCAAAATTTTGATTAGATGTGTTTGGGGAAAAGGTGGGGGTGAGAGGGGGGTTAGTAGCCCTCCAATCACTTTCACCTCCAATCACCAATCACTTTATTAAAAAGGGCACTAGCCCTTTGAATTTCTAATCAAATGAGCCTTTTTTGAAGTTTCTATGACAACAACTTCTATAAAAAAACCTTATATGCCCCCAGGGCATAACTTGCAATGCTTGCCCTAAGGGCTGTGGGGGACTGTCCTCAAAAACATAATTTCTATCTGGAAATCAACTATGCTGAACAAAACCTTATATACCCCTGGGGCACAAGTTACAACCCTTAGTTCCCTGTGCTCTGAGGGGAGGGGGATATTGACCCTGAAGTTTTGTCATTTGGTTATTGGACTATTTCAAAGACGATGGCTATCTCAAATCCATCAGAATGCATTTAAGGAAAAGAGGGTGTACGGGAGGGGGGAGATACCCTTCAATCACTTTTGACTCTTAAAGAGGTAATTGGAACCTTCAATTTTCAATCAAATGACCTACCTCTGAATGTTATACAACCAACCCTTACATAAAAACATTATATGCCCCCAGGGGATAACTTAAAACACTTGCCACTGGGATGTTGTTTTGACCCTGGATTTTTTGTTATCTGATGTTTGAACTATTTTTAATAAAATGGGCTATCTCAAAATTTTTAATGGATGTGTTCAGGGAAAAAATGGTGTGGGGTAGGGGGCTAGTTGACCTCAAAATCTCTTTTAATTCTTAAAAAGTGAGCTCAAACTTTCAATTTCCAATCAAATGAACCCCTTATGAAGTTTATACAAGTAGCTCTTCCATAAAAACCATATGTGCCCTCAGTGCATAACTTACAATGCTGCCCCTGGGGATTGTGTCCACCCTGGAGTTTCTGTTATCTGATCCTTGAACTAAGATTAAAATTTTTACTGGATGCATTTAGGGGAAAAGGGGTGTGGGGGTTCAATCCTCCAATGACTTTTGACTCCTAAAAAGGGCACTATAACTTCCAATTTCCAATTGAACAAGCCCCCTCAAAATTAATACTGTTATCCCTTCCATATAAACCTTATATGCCTTTGGGATATAATTTAAAACACTTACCCCCAGGTTCTAGTGGCATGTGTCCGCATAAAAAAGGCATTGAGTGGTATGTTCACTTTATTTGTAAGTCAATAATATGAACTGCAAAAAATTTACCAAAATTTGCTTGCTTGACAGACCTATTTTGACTTTACCTCAATTTTCAGTTTCTTTTTCTCTGGTTTTAGGTTAGTAAATGCTACTCCTGTTTTTGAGTAGAATTTTAAGCCATATCATGGGTTTTTGTAAATATAGGAAATGTTTAGGCTATGCAGATCTTTGAAAACTTGTAAATTGGGATTGAGCAGTTGTGAAACTGAAAATGTTCTTCTTGTACTTCATTTAGGCAGAAGATATATTTTGCAAGGTTATACTTTAAAAATGCAAAGATTTATTGAGGTCTTCAAAAGTCACAGCCCTCTAGAGAGAGAAGGAGTAGAGATGGGTTCTCCAAAATACCTTTCAGGGCATACTTTAGTATGTAGACCCATCCCTGAATATTTCATTTTCCTAACCTAACCCCATTCCAAAATACCAAACATAGCTTAACTAAAATTTTACCAATTGTTTTCAAACTTACAATTTGACTATAAATCTATTTATTGAAAGTTAGATAATCTGAAACCATTGATTTGCCACTATTAAAATGGATGTTGTTGTTGTTTTGTTTGATGCATTCAACCAATTGGTCATATGTGTTTGTATCACTTGATTGTTCTGTGACTTTGGAATCACTAGCTTGCTTTAATGTCACTTCAGTCAATATTCACTGAACTGATCAAGTATCACTTATCTTGCTATTCATAGTTGGTTATTCACCTGCAGTAACTGTCTGCATTGAAAAACAGGAATCAAATGCAACTATGCTTTGTCATACAGCAATTAAAGTACATATACAACACAATTATAATAAATAATACATTTTTACATTATAACCTGTCACATACTTCCATATATAGAAATTTAATCAGATAATATATTAAAAGATAAATAAGGATAATAAAAATAAATAAAATAGAAAAAAGGATAGCTCTAAAATAAAATAATATGGGAGGGGGCATCATGGCCTGCAAGATTTAAATAATATGGAACCATCTACCATGTATCTTGCTAATCATAGGGGTTATTCACCAGCAACACCTGCCAGCAATTATAAGCAGGAAACCAGAATTATGCAATTACTTTATCAAACAGCAAATATAATGCTTATACAAGTCAATTACAATAAATAATACAAATAACCTGTCACCTAGATCAATATGTAAACAAATAAGGCAACTCTAAAAAAGAAACATGCCGGAAAAAATTTAGGGAATGAACCAAACCAGTAATCTTAACCAAATTACTTAATAAGTTTGTTCTTAGTCATCCAGGCCAAAATCAAGGAAAAACAGTGGAGAGATAACTAGTCATTTGTCTGAGAAAGGGCTAACCTAGGTCTCTGTAACCTTACTATAGCACCTTCTGGGCTAGGTACAGACTCCTTTCCTTTCTGCTTTGCCAGGGATGCAGGTAACTGCTGACATTGTGGGAAGGAACAAACCTTCTCTATTTAGGTTTTCAACTGACTTATTTAAGCTACAGACTGCATTTTGAAAATATTTTAGTGCTAACTTAGAAAGCAGTTCACAAAAATATGTAATAGCCTGATCAGAGATCTGCTTTGCAACACCTTCAAACATGACCATGTGCCTCATGTTGAGTTCCTCAACTGGAGGTTGATTAGAGGCTGTTTTTACAAGGACTCAGGTTGAACTTGAGTTTCAACTAAAATCCTTGTGAAAACAACAAAAGATAGATAAAATCCATCTTTTGTTCAACTTAGAGATGGATTTTCAACTTAGAATTCTATGCAGGTTGATGTTCTACTCTGCTATTAACACAGAGTTGAACAAACAATGGATTTGAGCTCAACTTTAGATAGATTCAAGGAGGATTTATGCAAAAACATACATCCAGCAAGCATATCCAGTGCAAAAAACATAAATCAATGTGGAAGTTGAACTCAAGTCCTTATGAAAATGGCCTCTAGGAGTCAGTGGAGGGAAAGAGTCTGTGTTCTTTATGTTTAGGAAGTCCTTTCTTCAAGACCTCAGCAGCAATCCTCATAGGGACATTATTGGTGAAAAAGTAAGTTACAATTACTTTCTTCTCCATGAATACTGGGCACTCCTTAGCAAGAGCAGCACAGTTACCATTGCAGTTGGGGCACTTGATTACCTGATCTCCCTTAACTGTTTTAGATTGGGGACAT
This sequence comes from Artemia sinica, assembly GCA_027921565.1. Classification (NCBI taxonomy): domain Eukaryota; kingdom Metazoa; phylum Arthropoda; class Branchiopoda; order Anostraca; family Artemiidae; genus Artemia; species Artemia sinica. The sequence continues at coordinate 1,881,824 of JAPEVW010000037.1, forward strand.
TCATCAAGGGTGTGTTGCCCACTACAAAGTAGACATCTTCTGCCTCTGCAGCAATTTGAAGCCATGTGACCATAACCTTGGCAATTGAAGCACTTGGCAATTGCTTAACTGTATACCTTGCACCCTAAACAGAGATTTTCAGAGGGAACTGAACATCCTGACTGAAGGTGCAAACCAAAGGGATAAATGATGGGCCTGGGTTTTTAAAGGCCAATGTCATTTGTTGTATTCTGTCATCAACTTGGACCTCCTTGACAAAATCATCTAGATGGGTGACCTCCTCAGATGGGATAAATACAATACCTTTTCTGTTTCTGATTAAAGTAGGGTTAGAGCTAGGACCAAGCACAAACTTTACCTTACATCCATTTACTGCTATATCTGAAATAGAAAGTATAGCAGCAGCTACTGACTGGTCCATAGCTATTATGATAGTGGAGCCAGCTGGTCCAAGTCCTCCTGCCAAGTCCATAATCATCCCTGCACTCATGATTTTGGAGATGTTGAAACAGTTTTTTGGTAATAACAGTTCTACTGCCTAATGTCAACAACCTTGACCTACTGGTCTCATTTGGAACTTCAACACCCAAAGCCAAAAACCTTACATTAGAGTTATTGGGGCCAGGGGTGATAGGACTACTAACCATCCTGTCAGTCATCAAGAATAAAAATAAAACAGGTAAAACAACAAAATCAAATCAAAAAAGGTAAACAAATTGTCAAATAAATAAAACAAGTAGGCTACAAGCAGAGGGGGGGGGGGCTCAGTCAATAACAAATTAAGCAAGCAATATAAATCAAAAAGCAGGCAGAGCACTGTGTATCAAAGCAGGGTAAAAAAAAGGGTTTGATAAGCACTCTCAAGCAACTTGGTTGTTGCAATATGCAGGAATCTAAGAAAATCTGCAACAAGCACATTAGCACTCAAAGCAAGCCAAAGGCCAAAAAATGCACAACAAAACGAGTGTACAGGTGTCAGAGACCCCAAAGGGCCGAACCCCTTGCGTTTTAATCAACAAACCGTGGCACAGAGCTATCCCTACTAAGGAAATAGCAATTTTGAATATCTTATTCTTCTTCTTCTTCAGTTATAGGCTTTGGATAAATCCATTTAACCTTTTTTGTATTGTCTGATTATGTCAGGGGGATCCTGAGAAATCAAATATAAAAATTAGTCTATTATTGTTTAATAATAGAATTTATATATCATTGATGAAACCACCTATATTCAGGCAGCTAAAGACAGCTTTGAACAATTTGGCATCATCAATCGAAGAGAGTTTGCTTTGTGTTAGTTGGTTAATATTAGGGGTTAGCTTAAGGCGCTTGAATATAGCAGATAAAGTTAGCCATTCTTTTTTTATGGTTGAGAGTTACCACAGGGCAACCAAAAAGAACATAGTTGATGGTCTCGTCATGGGTTGGCATAGACGGCAAAGAGTGCTCGTTACCCTAGAGTAGCATTTGATTGTATTCTGTGGTACATCTTCGAGTCTTTCCGGGATGCAAACGGAGAAAGGTTTGGTGGGTTTTGGTTTGCTAGATAAATTTTTAGGTGCCAATGGTTTATATCTCTTACTGGGATAGGTCTTCCAGATATTATTTCAAGCTAAAGGGCAGATTTAGCTATTTCATCTGCCTTGTGGTTTCCTTTAGTGCCCATATGACTTGGGATATTTGGAATTTTGTGGATATACCTTGTTTAAGTAGTTGGTTTGATAGTACAAGAGTGGGGGAGATATCATTGTCTGGGTAGTCTGAATTCTCTGGTGATATTGAGGCAAGGGCTGATTTTTGAGTCTGAATAAATTATAAGAGGGGTGTTTCTTGGAGGGTTTGGCATCTTTATAATGGTTTCCAATGCAATGTTGATGGCAGCTATTTCGGCTGTCTTGATACTCACATCATTTTGGAGCCTTTTTGCTGCTGCTGCTATACATAAAGATGGGAAGTGGACTCCACAAGCAGTCCTAGAATCCATGTTCAAGCCATCCACAAAAATTGGGAGGTGGTGGATATAGCTCTGAGACTCAAATTCATGGAATAATGATTTTACATAGGCAAGGGAGAGATCTGCCTTAATAGCTGGCACAAACAAAAGGTTCACTTCTGGGTAGTGGTTAGCCCAGGATGGTATCCGGGGGTATATTTGGAATAAGGAAGATGAAGATATGGGGAAGGTCATTTGGGTGGTTGCAAATTCCTGTGCAAGGCTCCTATAAGCGCCAGGGTTTCTTAACCAATCATGTAATCTATGGGAGCTATTACCTTCAATTTTTGTAAAGTAGCGGGCAAGTAGGTTTTCTCTAAGTGTAGCAATAGAGGTGAGACCACTTTTGCTGAGGAGGAAGTTGGTTTAGGTGTGATTCCTGAGGCCAAGTATAGCACGGATCAAGGTATTTTGGACAGTCTCCAGACTGCATAACAGGGTTTTTGAGCATTAGCTGTAGAAAATTAGTCTATAATCAATCTAAGATCTGATATAAGTCTTATCAAAATTTATTAGAGTTTTTTCATAGGAACCTCAAGGTGTATTAAGCAGCTTTTGTAAAATGCGCATTTTTCTGAGGCGTTTTATTCTCACATTTTCAATATGGAGCCTGAAAGTTAGTTTTTGGTCTAGAGTGAGGCCTAGATATTTGACATCTTGTTGCTCTTGGGTGACAACACCATTTGGGGATAATAGGGTAGATTGAGGGTTTCTCTTATTATGGAACTGTGCTATAGCTGATTTTGATGGGGCAGTGGTTAGGCATGAATTGTTGGAGAAACGTTCAAAGGCATAAAGTGACTTTTGTAACTTAAATTGGGCCAGTTCAAACTTATTTGAGGTAGACCATAGGACTATATTATCTGCAAACTGAATGTTTGTATGGGGTAAATTCAGATCTCATAAATACAACAAAAACAGAAGACAGCTGAGGACAGTACCTTGAGGAAGCCTTTGGAGACATACTTTTTAGAAGAGATGTAAGAATTTAATTGGAGAACAAAAGAGCGTTCAGAACAAAAAACCTATTTTTGATAGTTTTTGCAGCAGGTTAGGATGTTGGATATTATCATTTGCATTTTGGAAGTCCGAGAAGGCAGCAACTAGGATTTGGTTATCTTTCAGACACTCAGATATGGCATTGGTTAAGCAATCAAATGCGTCAGTGGAAGAATGATATTTCCTAAAGGCTGTTTGAGTATGTGGGATGAGGTGGTTAGACTCAGCAAACTAACACAATTGGAAGTGAATTATCTTCTCATATAATTTTCCCGGAGCTGGGGTAATCATAATGGGTCTGAAAGAGTTTGGGTCATCTTTGGGTTTATTTTGCTTTAATATAGGGACGATGAGTGATGTTTTCCAGGTGGAATGGAAGAAGGAATTACTCCAAGCATTGTTGAAAGAGAGATAAGATGCTTTTTTAAAGACAATTGGAAGGTGTTGGAGCAAAGATGGATGGATCTGGTTGTGGCTATAAGATGTTTTGGGTTTAATTGAATTGATTGCTTTATCTAGCTCAATTATTATAAAATTTTAGAGTAGATACTGGAACCCAGGCAAGTCAAAATGGAGTGTTAGGCTGATCTGAGATGAATTATGAAAGGTGTTTTTGAATTTCGTCTAAAAAAGATCTGCAAAAAAATCAGTTTTTTCTTTGTTGATTTCTAGCTGCTGACCATTTAGAATTAGCTGGTAATGGAAGGGGCTCTGTGGGGAGAATTTGCCACAGATCTTGTCTAGGAATTTATTGATCTTTGACTCTTGCGTTTCATGGGACACTGATAAAGAGGAAGTTTTTGCATGCCTCTATCTTTTGCAAGTTTGATTGTTCTCTTAAGTTTTCCTCTGCATGTAATTTTGCTATATATTTTCCAGTGGATGGATTTCTCTTAAAAGATCTGACGGCGTTCCTTTTATCGTGCCAAGCTTCTTGGCAAGAGGCTGTCCACCATGGCTTAGGAGGTTTATTATTCATTTATAAACTTTTTGTATCAATGTGTTTCTGTTACGACAGTGTTGCCAACACTTTGAAATAAACTGTACCAGTTTTGCGATTAAAATTGTAACGCAAGAAAGTAATTTGTATCATCGGAAAATCAGGTTAAAAATTTGCCTCAACAATAAGAAACTTTTCAATAAAATAAACTTGGGACAGATATTTGAGTCAAAAAATAGCAATTGAATCTAAATATATCGGAAAATCTTATTGTACCAAAAATTTCTAAATGTGCTGCACTGTACCAGGACCTCTAAATTGTACCAAAACGGGGGTAGTTGTACCTTGTTGGCAACGCTGTTGCCGACGCCAAAAGAGAGTGCAAATCAGAGTAAAAAAGATTGCAAGTTGTTAAAATACAGTGCATCGAAAAATTTACGCACACGTGGTTGCCGCTGCGCGTGCAGCCCCTTTCACTTTTCTGACCATTCTTATATTTCTTATGCCATTTACAAATAATTATCCGTTATTCTTCGATCAATAAACATATTACCTTTAATTTTTCAAACCTATTTAAATCAAAATCAACTTCTTAGTAATATCACCAGCCTAAAAAATCAACCTGCTTAAATCAACCCCTAAACAATGATTATCATTCTTTTTTTAGCTTAAAAGGTAATTATATGCTGTAAATTTGCAGCTGTTTATTGTGATTGCTTGGATCTTTAACTGTACTATAATTGACTGCATCAAATGTTTAGTTGAAATTTTGTCTCCATTTATCCAAATTCTTGAAAGAAATATAAGAGGTCCAAATAAATAGTCGTGAGCTATAGCTTACTTTACTGTAGTCACGTCAAGTACAGTTTTTTTATTTCGCAAAATACTTTTTCTATCATCATTTCATAAATGAGCGCAAAAAAAGAGCAAAGATCAAATAATGGGCAAAACGAGTGCAAATCTGGTCCTTAGTGTGAAAGAGTGAAATGAAAAAAAGAGTGTATTTCACATTAAAAGAGTGCAAGTTGGCAAACCTATTCATGTCACCATCTGAAAAAAAGTTATTCTAGACCTTTACTTGTGGCCTCCAATCAGGGTTGCCATCAGACCAAAAAGCTTCGTAACGTTCAAACTCTAAAAGACGTAACTTTTGATAGAAAAGTCTATTTTCAAGACAGGGTGACTTTATTTGACCATCAAGAGCGGTACTTAAATAGTAGGGGTGGGGGGGGGGGGGTATTTGTTGCCTGTATAATTTGAAAAATATATGCTTGTGTAGTCTCATTTAAAAACCATCCCTTAAAATTTTAAAAGGTACCTTTTTTGTAACCCAGTTCAATGTTAACAATACTTTAAAACAAAATGTACCACAAATTGCACGCAAAAAGAACCAAAGACAAAAAATATATACCATATCCCAATTTTTTTCCGATTATTATGCTCCGCGTAACACGCATATTGTCGGTGACGACCAGCACTATCTATGAAAATTTTGTATGAGACATTTTCATTCACTTTCTTTCTCCATTCCCTTGTTTTTCTTTCTCTTCTAATACAGTAAATTACTCCTGACAGTGCTTGAAGAAATTGTTCAGAGTGACATATATTTCTATAGTAGTATTTTACTACAGGCCAACAAAAGTCATTGTTTTTCCGCCATTTACGACCGTTTATAGTACCGCCCTGAAATTGGTTCCAGATGACGATTTCAATATAAATCAGGGTCTAAAATTAAATTTTAACCTTGTTGTTTTACAGAATATTGCTCAAAAGCAGTTGCTGGGGCCTGATTTTTTCATTTAATAATATGCATACAAATCTCCCTTTCCTCTTTTATGAAGATCTCGATCCAGGAGAGGATTGTTCCTGTAGCCATCCCCTAATATACGAGACTGGCTACAAACAATTTAGGAAAAAAATTCTTTTTAAATTGAGACTGATTAAAGAAGTTACTTTGGGGGTTATGGTCTGGTTTAACACGTACTGGAGATCTTAACGTTGAAACAATATTCTTTTTTTTTCCAGAATACATTTAAAAGATCCTTCACTCACCTTTTAAGGTCTAGAATAAGCATTTTCTTCATGAATTCACCCAAGAATGGGAAAATTTCGACTTGAGGACCATCACATCGTTCTAGTACTTTAAACCAGAAACAAACCGGGTCAGAATCTGGTCATTTCTTGAGATCAGCGCAACATGGCAGCCTTTTCTATTCTTTGGAAACGTTTTCCACATCATTCTCTTTTGCCAAATTTAGAAACTCGACAAATACTGTGACAATGCTTAAGTTTGAGCGGTCATGAGACATGGCTATCTTTGGGTCCAATCTGTCTAAGTTTTTAGCTGACGAGTATTTTTAACTGAAAAAGCTTTTCGTAATTTCATCGCTCAGTTCTATCATGCATTTCGTTTTTAGTAAATACAGCCTCTACACAACTGCCACTGTATATTTCTTTCATATCTCGAAAGGCTGTGAGTCCCTGAGCTGTATAAAAGATGCTTCTGTCGTCTCCACGTAGCTCGGTTTCATAAAATGTTTGATAATTCCTTTATACAGCTCATTAAACCGACTGCACAATATGTGAATTTGGGTATCCTGTGACTAAAACAACCGATTAAGATCAGTAACAAATGGTAGGGGACAGTGATTTTTCGAGTATAGCTGTGGCTTTAGCTGGCTTGTTTGCTTCTTTAAAGCTTTCCCTCTGAAAGAAAAGTATCAAACAATCCCATTGTTGGAGATAACGCATAATCACTGGAAGTCGGGAAAGACACCTAGATGTGACACGGTGCAGTATTCTGTATTCATCAAGCTCCAAGAACTTCTGCATTTCGACTAACTCACCAGCCCTTTAGGGGCTTCTGCCCATGTAATTGTAGAGATATTGACAGAATTCTTCTACGTCTGTAGGTAGCTTGTGACTTGCTGCCCTGGCACTCAAAAGAATGGGGTGTTATGTACACCCAAGAACAAATAGGTTTGTTAAATCCAGAGAAAGCTTTGCTTGCACAGCACCTTGTACCCCCATCATCACAGATGAATTATCTGAAGACAAACCCATCATATTCTGCTTTTGCTTTCCAATCTCTTTAAACAGAAGTTTTGCTAACACTGTATATAGATCTTTAGCTGTGCACTGCTGTACTTCTACCAATTGCAAGAATGAGTCCTTCACAACTTTCTTCCATCTATCATTCTTAGCTTCCTTCACTTCATCGACATGACGAATAACAACAACTGGGCTTTTTGAATAGCATCAGTACTTTCGTCAATGATTACTGAAAAACAGTTCTTTCTCATCAGGTTGCACAAGTCCACATAAGCTACTTTTCAAGTTATTTTATTAATCACTTGTGTAGTTTTTGCACGACCACACTGAACACCTTTTGCTATATCCGAGTCAAGAAGTGCTCTCTTTCAGGTTTCAGGAAGCTCTTTCATAATATTGATTGCCAAGTTATGCCTCGCCCAGAAATCCACTTAAAATCTGTTCGGCCAGCCAGATTTTTTTTTTACTTTTTATAAGCCTCTCATTCGTTTCTATACTATCTATTGAGAAATGTACCATGGAAGCAGTACTAAGTGTTGTAGATACCGTTTTTTAAATGAGTAGGATTGCTCAGGTGGCGCATAATTTGAAAACTACTACCTGATAGGTCGGTATTACACAGAATAAAGCAAAGCTGCCCTGTGTGCCCTTTGCTGATGCAATGTTTACCCTAAAGGTCGGTATTCCAATTTGGTGTAAGTTTTCTTTTGTCATTCTGCTTCCTTGTGGTAGCTTTCTTAGATCCAGCAGCCGTTCCAACGTGTGATTCTGCTTCATCAGTAGCTGAAGGCGTTTCGTCATCTTCTAAACTATTGCTACAGCTAGCAACAACAGTTGAACTATCTGACTGAACTTCCTCTTCCCTTGCTAAAGCAGTGCTCACAGACCGGCTCAACTCTGAATCTGCAATAACACACCAACAGCCAGATTGCTTCTTATATTATTGTCTCGATCTAAAATTACCACGCCAGCATACTGTTCTCTAATATTGGTCAAAATAGGTGAGGATATATGAGATTCTGCTTCACTGGCTTTAGTACTGCCTAGGGCCATGCTTTTTCTTTTTCTCACTGTTTCTGGAGTTCTCCTAACTAGACAACCATTAACATTCTGGGAGCTTGTTGTTGGTCGTTGGCTACAAGAAATCTCAATTATAGGGCCTGGAGGACTTGGAGACTGATTCTTGTCAATGCATAAGATTTTATTATGAGGTATCTGTCTTCCAATAGACTTGAAAAAACTATCTATAGATGGCTGTTATTTACTAATTTGAAAACAAAATCCAATTATGTTTTACAGTCCATCTTGTCCTGTACCTTAAATCCTATTCTTTTCTTCATCAAGTTTTCGATCAACACATCTTTGCTCCTCAAGGTTTAAAATTAACCTTAACAGTTTTTGCCTTGTCCCATATTTTTTCCTGCAATATTTTCAGTCATTATACACTTAGTAAAACATAACAAAATACTAAAGACATGCTGCACTCATGAGCGCCCAAAGGAGGGGCAGGGGAGGGGCTTCAGCTCCCCCCTGGCTGAATGACGCTTCTTTTTGTATTAATTTAAAAAACTTTTCCACAAAAAAAAGTCTTTCAAAGAAAAGCAAAGAGCTCCATTAAGCCAAAATTGTGCAGAAATAAAGTCAAATAATCTTCCAAGCATAAAACTACCATAAATCAGGGTCGGTCGAAAACAGAATCAGCCGCTTTGTGGCATGTTTGAAACAGGTTTGATGCGGCCAAGCCGCTTTTAAACAAAAATGAATTCTTGTCGAAAAGGGGCATGTTTAAGAGCTGACGTCACAAGACTTGTTTTGTTTCTTAAGCTAATACAAAGGTGATGACATGCCAATTCTAAACCAAAAACGACTCTATCGAAACTCGGGGGGTATTTTCTGGGGGTTTTAAAAACCTATAACAATTGGCAAAGGCTTTAGCTTGAGTTCTTCTCACGTTTTCTCAGGGATATATATATATATATATATATATATATATATATATATATATATATATATATTATATATATATATATATATATATATATATATATATATAATATATATATATAATATATATATATATATATATATATATATATATATATATATATATATATATATATATATATACAATGGGACGGTATCTGTTGGGGCTTGTGGACCTGATGCACTCCCCTCTGCCTTTTTTCGTCTTCTGTCTATAATGGTCTCAAGTAATTTTATAGGGTAGCCATTGCAAAATAAAATGTCCTTAATATAGTTCAATTCTGAGTCTATGTGAGGCTCTGAGCATATTCTTATTACTCGGTCAACCAAAGAAATAACAACTCCTCTTTTTATGCAGGGAGAGTGGTTGGAGGAAAAATGCAAATACCTATCGTTATGCGTAGGCTTTCTATAAATAGAAAATTCAAGGCCAGGAGACTTATTGAAAATTAAAACATCTAGGAAAGGAAGTTTGTGGTTATGTTCTAGTTCTAAAGTGAACTGAAGGTTAGAGTCCAAAGTGTTTAGATGAGTTAAGAAGGAGTTAAGTGACTCTTCTCCATGCTCCCACAGAGAAATAACATCATCCACAAACCTACCCCAGAAACGGTGTTTCATCGGAAAATTTTCCAGAGCAGAGATTTCTATGAATTCCATATAAAAAGTTGCCAAAAATGGTGAAAGACTTGTACCCATGGGTAAACCCCTAATTTGGGTGAAAAATTGATTATTATATCGGAAATATGAGGAGGAACTATTGCAAAGACGGACGAGACGCATAATAGTTTCTATATCCATTGTTTTGTAGTCTATTTGATCAATATTATCTTCTAATTTCCTTTGAAGAGCTAGTTCACATTTTTTAATGTCGCAAGACGTATACA
>JAPEVW010000037.1:1896670-1900634 GCA_027921565.1 Artemia sinica
TGAGAGCTCAAGTACTTTTTTTTATAAGCCCAAAGTGATTGTAGACCAATGAGCCGCGGGGGGGGGGGGGTATTTTCTGAGGGAAAAGAACCTTCTACGGTTGATTATACTGTGAGAGGAGATAATTTTATCATGGAGGGAGAGCCACATTTACCAGCGTTATTTGAAAAACGATCAGAAATTAAATTTTAAAAATACATTTTTTCAACTGAAAGCAAGGATTGACGTTATAACTCAATACGAACATAGATTACTTTTATATAGAGGGAGTTTCAATGGGGATTCGTTTGAGGGGGGCCAGGTGGAGGCAGTTCCCTCCCCCGATAATGTGGAGAAAAAAGTTATTATATATATATATACTTTAGCGTAAAGAGCGAGGCGTTGAGGAGGGGACAGCCCCTTTCATATACGGAATAATTTCTGTTCGTTTTAAGTTTTAATGTCGCTCCTTACTTTCAGTTAAAAAAACTTGTTTTTTTTATTTAATTTTTGAACGTTTTTGAATAAATGCAGGTTTTGATCTTGGCTAAAAGCTGTTAAAAGCTGGAGTAAAAATAAATATAAAAAATAACTGCAATATAGAAAAAAAAACCTAAAATACTCACAAGACATGCAAATAACAAAAAGAAGAAATTAAACATCCAACTAATCAACTAAAACAGAGCAAATAAAAACAAATAGATTAGACATTAAGCAAATCATTTCCTGAACGAGTTTGATTTTCCTTTTTTGTAGTAAACAAGGGAGTAAGTACTAAAAAAATCTCTGGCTTAAAGAGTGAGGTATTGACTAGGGGGTGAACCCAATCATATATGTAATATTTTCTGTTCGTTTAAAGTTTTGATGTTGCTGCTGTTGCAGTTGAAAAACTTGTTTTTTTATATTTAATTTCTGATCTTTTTTTAAATAATGCTGGGAAGTCCGGCCGTCCCCTTCATAGCAATGTCCCTTCCCCCACGAAAACTTCCTTCATGCAAAGATCCTCCTACATAACCCCGACCCCAGGCACGTACGCAGGAATTTGTTTTCGGGGGGAGGCCAAGTTGTTTCGCGGGGGGCCAAATCCTTCAAACCCATTATTCTGTGAGAAAAATCAGAAAATTATGGGAAAATGAAAAAAATCGTGAGATTTCGGGGGGACCCGGGCCTGGAGGCCCCCCTCCTGCGTACGCCCTTGCCCTACTACACCCCCCCCCCCACTACCAGGAAAAATCTCCCCTGAAAACGTCAGTAGTAAGGCATCTATATATCCAGCCAGTGATTGCGTAATATGCCTTACCACAGGCCAGTGGCCTATTACAATGAACCCTACATGGGTTGGCAGACAGGTTTTCTATTATGAGACTCATTTTTTGTGTGTCAGTAGATTAGAGAAAGCTTGGTGGTTAGTCCATATAATAACTTGATTGGTCGGTTTTTTAAAAAACTTGCCAAGCTATAATGTACTCAATTAAAAAACCCGATATAATGTCCGTACACTGCATCCCAATTTTCATTATGTTTTAAGACATTGTTTATAGTACACCATATATTATTAACTCTGAAACAATGGATATTTCTATTTTCAATGTGAGTATACTTTCATTCTTTTATTTCCCCAAAAAAAAAATTAAAGAAAAACGTTTTACTAGTAAATTCAAATTTCAGTGGGGACTTAGCCCCCTCCCCTCCAACAATACAAAATCTTAAGAATATGAGGAGTATATTCGATAGAAACGGCAAAGCACGCTTTTTTCTATTATGTAAATAAAATCTCTCCCCCACAGCTATGTTTACAAGTTTTAATTGTTTTGAAAAACAGTTCATTATCATTCAGAAACAAGCTTTTTCCAAACATGCGGTATTTTTCCGGTTTGAACGAAAAGCTCGCGTGTTACAAAGAGTGTGAGAGTTTTGGGGGTTAAATTTCACAGGTTCTTGCTATAAACGGGATTTGTCTAATTCCGATGTCACGGCGGATGACTTTGGGAAAAAATTAGCGTGGGAGGGGGCCTAGTTGCCCTCCATTTTTTTTTTTTTTGGTTACTTAAAAAGGACATTAGAACTTTTAATTTCCGTTCGAATGAGACCCCCGGGATATTCTAGGACTACTGGGTCGACACGATCACCCCAGGGAAAAAAAAACAACAAAAAGTAGGCCTAAACATACATCCGTGATCTTTCTTCTGGCAAAAAATACAAAATTCCACAGTTTTGCAGATAGGAGCTTTTAACTTCTATAGTAGGGTTCTCTGATGGTGTGATTTTCATTAAAGTTCTATGAGTTTTAGAGGGTGTTTCCCCCTTTTTTCGAAAACAAGGCAAATTTTTCTCAGGCGCGTAACTTTTGACCGGTATAGCTAAACTTAATGAAACTGATATATTTGAAATCATCATCATTAGGATTCGCTCTTTACGCTAAAGTTTTTTATTGTTTTAAAAAATAAAGTTGTGAGACAGGGTCAAACTTTAGCGTAAAGAGCGAGGCGTTGAGGAGGGGGCAGTCCCTTTCATATAGGGAATAATTTCTGTTCGTTTTAATGTCGCTCCTTACTTTCAGTTTAAAAAACTTGTTTGTTTTTTTTAATTTCTGATCGTTTTTTAGTTAATGTAGCTTTTATTTGCATAAAAATTTACTTTTCTTTTGCTAAATGGATGTCTTTACAAATTAACTTACGTAACTAACTTCTATATTCGTGTATTTTTTCTTCTGGCAAAAAATACAAAGTTATTACTATGAGCCTATCGCTTGTTTTTATTGTTTTTTCTATTACGTATATGTTATTACGTATATGAGGGGGAGGGTTCCCCCTTAGTCATACACAATCTTTCGTTAATAAGTTAAAAAAAAAATTTGATCAAACCCTGAATCACAAGCTGTTTAATTAGAATAGATAGCTCTTTGAAGCATAAAAAAAAATTGTATTGTAAGGCGAGGTATGATTGGGGAGAACCCTCCCTCACATACGTTATAATTTCTGTTCGTTTTTATTTAGCAGTAAGAAATTAATAATAATAGGAGCACCTTTAACCCATTATATGCATCACGCCTTAATAAGCAATAAACTTTTGGCATTTAAACAAGAGGAGGGCAAAATTTGACCTCTTAAGCATTTATCCAACAAAATGGAAAAAGGGGAGTTGTTTTTTTTCATGCTAAATTTTGCCTTTTTTTTAAAGGAAGAGGATACGTGCAATAACCCCCCTTTTGAAAAGAAACCGAGATGGAGCGAAGCTGCATTAATGCAAGCCGCAAGACCATCTATTATCAAATATGCTGGTAGAATTACACACGATCTGGACCAACCAACGACCACCCAACTTATAGTGCCAGGGCCCTCTCACCCCAGTGTTAGCTCCACGCAAGCTGGAAGGAAGTTGAAAAGAGAATGGACTGCTTCTCATAATGCCACGGCCCAGCCTACTCAAGATCGTGAGCTTGACCCCCTTCATGTTTTGCCAAGGAGTTCAGATGTAGAGGCCCAGTCAGAAATTGTAAGTATATATATAATTTTTTCTTTCCCTATTTTCAAAAATAAGGTAAATTTTCTCAGGCGCATAGCTTTTGATGAGTAAACTTAAATTTGTTTCTAAACTATTCTATAATAATCCTATTTCATTTTCTTTCATTAACCAAATTAGCAGTATGTAAAGGAATGCTTATAACACTGAAATAGCTTATCATGCATTTCTAAAAAACCCTACCTTGTAACTTCTCTTCTAACCTAGACGTTTTTCTAATGCAATAATCCAATATTCCTTTTAAACAAACTAACCTATTAATTATATGAATAACAGTTACCAGAGTGAGAGACTCAATTTGTGTGTGCTATTTTTTTCACCAAGATTGACACACTCATTCTTAATACTGGGGTATTGGATTTTGCACTAAGCCTTTGCGCCACGCATTCCGGTGCTTAATCATAAATCTACTCTCAAAATCTCGTCCAATCGCTACATCTGATATTCATAATCCTGTTTTTAA